>JBBDGP010003746.1:0-94660 GCA_037952835.1 Lithobates septentrionalis
CTCCTAACCGTCTTTGAATTACTCTATGTTTGTGATGCTTAGCCTTTCGGTGACGGGAGGTGTACAGGCTCTTGGGGTATCCGTGATGCCACCATGGCAGACGTATTGCTGACAGCTTGTTCTTCCTACATAGTGGGGTGAACGGGCCACCTTAGATGATATTGTAGGATGAGTATAGCATAGAAGCATGTATGACCCCCATAGTCTGTGACACCCCCCCCCCCCCCCGTGTCCTGTATAACCCCCATGGTCTGTGACACCCCCCCCCCCGTGTCCTGTATAACCCCCATGGTCTGTGACACCCCCCCCCCCGTGTCCTGTATAACCCCCATGGTCTGTGACACCCCCCCCCCCGTGTCCTGTATAACCCCCATGGTCTGTGACACCCCCCCCCGTGTCCTGTATAACCCCCATGGTCTGTGACACCCCCCCCCCGTGTCCTGTATAACCCCCATGGTCTGTGACACCCCCCCCCCGTGTCTTGTATAACCCCCCCATGGTCTGTGACACCCCCCCCCCCGTGTCCTGTATAACCCCCCCATGGTCTGTGACACCCCCCCCCCCCGTGTCCTGTATAACCCCCATGGTCTGTTACAACCCGCCCCCCGTGTCTTGTATAACCCCCATGGTCTGTGACACCCCCCGTGTCGTGTATAACCCCCATGGTCTGTGAGCGCCCCCCCCCCCCGTCTTGTATAACCCCCATGGTCTGTGAGCGCCCCCCCGTCTTGTATAACCCCCATGGACTGTGAGCGCCCCCCCCCCCGTGTTTTGTATAACCCCCATTGTCTGTAAACGCCCCCCCCCCGTGTTTTGTATAACCCCCATTGTCTGTAAACGCCCCCCCCCCGTGTTTTGTATAACCCCCATTGTCTGTGACACCCCCCCCCCCCCGTGTCTTGTATAACCCCCATGGTCTGTGACACCCCCCCGTGTCTTGTATAACCCCCATGGTCTGTGACACCCCCCCCCCCCCCGTGTCCTGTATAACCCCCATGGTCTGTGACACCCCCCCCCCCCCGTGTCCTGTATAACCCCCATGGTCTGTGACACCCCCCCGTGTTTTGTATAACCCCCATTGTCTGTGAGCGCCCCCCCGTCTTGTATAACCCCCATGGTCTGTGACACCCCTCCCCCGTGTCTTGTATAACCCCCATGGTCTGTGACACCCCTCCCCCCGTGTCTTGTATAACCCCCATGGTCTGTGTCACCCCCCCGTGTCTTGTATAACCCCCATGGTCTGTGACACCCCCCGTGTCCTGTATAACCCCCCCATGGTCTGTGACACCCTCCCCCCGCCCATCTTGTATAACCCCCATGGTCTGTGACACCCCTCCCCCCGCCCATCTTGTATAACCCCCATGGTCTGTGACACCCCTCCCCCCGCCCATCTTGTATAACCCCCATGGTCTGTGAGCGCCCCTCCCCCCGCCCATCTTGTATAACCCCCATGGTCTGTGACACCCCCCCCCCCCGCCCATCTTGTATAACCCCCATGGTCTGTAAACACCCCCCCCCCGCCCATCTTGTATAACCCCCATGGTCTGTGACACCCCCCCCCCGCCCATCTTGTATAACCCCCATGGTCTGTGACACCCCCCCCCCGCCCATCTTGTATAACCCCCATGGTCTGTGACACCCCTCCCCCCGCCCATCTTGTATAACCCCCATGGTCTGTGACACCCCTCCCCCCGCCCATCTTGTATAACCCCCATGGTCTGTGACACCCCCCCCCCCGCCCATCTTGTATAACCCCCATGGTCTGTGACACCCCTCCCCCGCCCATCTTGTATAACCCCCATGGTCTGTGACACCCCCCCCCCCCGCCCATCTTGTATAACCCCCATGGTCTGTGAGCGCCCCTCCCCCCGCCCATCTTGTATAACCCCCATGGTCTGTGACACCCCCCCCCCCGCCCATCTTGTATAACCCCCATGGTCTGTGACACCCCTCCCCCCGCCCATCTTGTATAACCCCCATGGTCTGTGACACCCCCCCCCCCGCCCATCTTGTATAACCCCCATGGTCTGTGACACCCCCCCCCCCGCCCATCTTGTATAACCCCCATGGTCTGTGAGCGCCCCTCCCCCCGCCCATCTTGTATAACCCCCATGGTCTGTGACACCCCCCCCGCCCATCTTGTATAACCCCCATGGTCTGTGACACCCCTCCCCCCGCCCATCTTGTATAACCCCCATGGTCTGTGACACCCCTCCCCCCGCCCATCTTGTATAACCCCCATGGTCTGTGACACCCCTCCCCCCGCCCATCTTGTATAACCCCCATGGTCTGTGACACCCCTCCCCCCGCCCATCTTGTATAACCCCCATGGTCTGTGACACCCCTCCCCCCGCCCATCTTGTATAACCCCCATGGTCTGTGACACCCCTCCCCCCGCCCATCTTGTATAACCCCCATGGTCTGTGACACCCCTCCCCCCGCCCATCTTGTATAACCCCCATGGTCTGTGACACCCCTCCCCCCGCCCATCTTGTATAACCCCCATGGTCTGTGACACCCCTCCCCCCGCCCATCTTGTATAACCCCCATGGTCTGTGACACCCCCCCCCCCCGTGTCTTGTATAATCCCCATGGTCTGTGACACCCCCCCCCCCCGTGTCTTGTATAACCCCCATGGTCTGTGACCCCCCCCCCCGTGTCCTGTATAACCCCCCCATGGTCTGTGACACCCCCCCCCCCGTGTCTTGTTTGTATAACCCCCATGGTCTGTGACACCCCCCCCCCGTGTCTTGTATAACCCCCATGGTCTGTGACCCCCCCCCCCGTGTCCTGTATAACCCCCATGGTCTGTGACACCCCCCCCCCCCCGTGTCTTGTATAACCCCCATGGTCTGTGACACCCCTCCCCCCCGTGTCGTGTATAACCCCCATGGTCTGTGACACCCCCCCCCCCGTGTCCTGTATAACCCCCATGGTCTTTGACACCCTTCCCGTGTCCTGTATAACCCCCATGGTCTGTGACACCCCCCCCGCCCATCTTGTATAACCCCCATGGTCTGTGACACCCCCCCCACCCATCTTGTATAACCCCCATGGTCTGTAAACACCCCCCCCCCGCCCATCTTGTATAACCCCCATGGTCTGTGACACCCCCCCCACCCATCTTGTATAACCCCCATGGTCTGTAAACACCCCCCCCCCCGCCCATCTTGTATAACCCCCATGGTCTGTGACACCCCCCCCACCCATCTTGTATAACCCCCATGGTCTGTAAACACCCCCCCCCCGCCCATCTTGTATAACCCCCATGGTCTGTGACACCCCCCCCACCCATCTTGTATAACTCCCATGGTCTGTGACACCCCCCACTCGTCCCGTCTTGTATAACCCCCATGGTCTGTGACACCCCCCCCCCCCCCGTGTCTTGTATAACCCCCATGGTCTGTGACACCCCCCCGTGTCTTGTATAACCCCCATGGTCTGTGACACCCCCCCCCCCCCCGTGTCTTGTATAACCCCCATGGTCTGTGACACCCCCCCCCCCGTGTCCTGTATAACCCCCATGGTCTGTGACACCCCCCCCCCCCGTGTCTTGTATAACCCCCATGGTCTGTGACACCCCCCCCCCGTGTCCTGTATAACCCCCATGGTCTGTGACACCCCCCCCCCCCGTGTCTTGTATAACCCCCATGGTCTGTGACACCCCCCCCCCCCGTGTCCTGTATAACCCCCATGGTCTGTGACACCCCCCCCCCCGTGTCCTGTATAACCCCCATGGTCTGTGACACCCCCCCCCCCCCCGTGTCTTGTATAACCCCCATGGCAGAGGTGGGGGACTCGAGTCACCTTTTGAGGACTTGCGACGTGCTTGACAAAATGAAATAAATGACGCGACTTGACTACACTTTGACTTGGGCTATTTGACTTGCAATGACTTGGCACCACTAGTGCTGTGTCTTGGCCTAGGCAAAAGCCGCCCCCCCCCACAAAAGAAAGCTCCCCCCAAGTCCCGGCTTCGGGGTAGATCAGTATTTTGACTTAATTTGTGACTTGACCAAAATAAATGACTTGACTTGCTTTTCGCCAAAGTAACTTGAGACTTGCTTGTGACTTACTCCCATCTCTGCCCCTTGGTCTGTAAACACCCCTCCCCCGCCCATCTTGTATAACCCCCATGGTCTGTAAACACCCCTCCCCCCGCCCATCTTGTATAACCCCCATGGTCTGTGACACCCCCCCCCCGCCCATCTTGTATAACCCCCATGGTCTGTGACACCCCTCCCCCCGCCCATCTTGTATAACCCCCATGGTCTGTGACACACCCCCCCGCCCATCTTGTATAACCCCCATGGTCTGTGACACCCCTCCCCCCGCCCATCTTGTATAACCCCCATGGTCTGTGACACACCCCCCCCGCCCATCTTGTATAACCCCCATGGTCTGTGACACCCCTCCCCCCGCCCATCTTGTATAACCCCCCATGGTCTGTGACACCCCTCCCCCCGCCCATCTTGTATAACCCCCATGGTCTGTGACACCCCTCCCCCCGCCCATCTTGTATAACCCCCATGGTCTGTGACACCCCTCCCCCCGCCCATCTTGTATAACCCCCATGGTCTGTGACACCCCTCCCCCCGCCCATCTTGTATAACCCCCATGGTCTGTGACACCCCTCCCCCCGCCCATCTTGTATAACCCCCATGGTCTGTGACACTCCCCCCGCCCATCTTGTATAACCCCCATGGTCTGTGACACCCCCCCCCGCCCATCTTGTATAACCCCCATGGTCTGTGACACCCCCCCCCCCGCCCATCTTGTATAACCCCCATGGTCTGTGACACCCCTCCCCCTGCCCATCTTGTATAACCCCCATGGTCTGTGACACCCCTCCCCCCGCCCATCTTGTATAACCCCCATGGTCTGTGACACCCCCCCCCGCCCATCTTGTATAACCCCCATGGTCTGTGACACCCCCCCCCCGCCCATCTTGTATAACCCCCATGGTCTGTGACACCCCTCCCCCCGCCCATCTTGTATAACCCCCATGGTCTGTGACACCCCTCCCCCCGCCCATCTTGTATAACCCCCATGGTCTGTAAACACCCCCCCCGCCCATCTTGTATAACCCCCATGGTCTGTGACACCCCTCCCCCCGCCCATCTTGTATAACCCCCATGGTCTGTGACACACCCCCCCGCCCATCTTGTATAACCCCCATGGTCTGTGACACCCCTCCCCCCGCCCATCTTGTATAACCCCCATGGTCTGTGACACACCCCCCCCGCCCATCTTGTATAACCCCCATGGTCTGTGACACCCCTCCCCCCGCCCATCTTGTATAACCCCCATGGTCTGTGACACCCCTCCCCCCGCCCATCTTGTATAACCCCCATGGTCTGTGACACCCCTCCCCCCGCCCATCTTGTATAACCCCCATGGTCTGTGACACCCCTCCCCCCGCCCATCTTGTATAACCCCCATGGTCTGTGACACCCCTCCCCCCGCCCATCTTGTATAACCCCCATGGTCTGTGACACCCCTCCCCCCGCCCATCTTGTATAACCCCCATGGTCTGTGACACTCCCCCCGCCCATCTTGTATAACCCCCATGGTCTGTGACACCCCCCCCCGCCCATCTTGTATAACCCCCATGGTCTGTGACACCCCCCCCCGCCCATCTTGTATAACCCCCATGGTCTGTGACACCCCTCCCCCTGCCCATCTTGTATAACCCCCATGGTCTGTGACACCCCTCCCCCCGCCCATCTTGTATAACCCCCATGGTCTGTGACACCCCCCCCCGCCCATCTTGTATAACCCCCATGGTCTGTGACACCCCCCCCCCGCCCATCTTGTATAACCCCCATGGTCTGTGACACCCCTCCCCCCGCCCATCTTGTATAACCCCCATGGTCTGTGACACCCCTCCCCCCGCCCATCTTGTATAACCCCCATGGTCTGTAAACACCCCCCCCGCCCATCTTGTATAACCCCCATGGTCTGTGACACCCCTCCCCCCGCCCATCTTGTATAACCCCCATGGTCTGTGACACACCCCCCCGCCCATCTTGTATAACCCCCATGGTCTGTGACACCCCTCCCCCCGCCCATCTTGTATAACCCCCATGGTCTGTGACACACCCCCCCCGCCCATCTTGTATAACCCCCATGGTCTGTGACACCCCTCCCCCCGCCCATCTTGTATAACCCCCATGGTCTGTGACACCCCTCCCCCCGCCCATCTTGTATAACCCCCATGGTCTGTGACACCCCTCCCCCCGCCCATCTTGTATAACCCCCATGGTCTGTGACACCCCTCCCCCCGCCCATCTTGTATAACCCCCATGGTCTGTGACACCCCCCCCCCGCCCATCTTGTATAACCCCCATGGTCTGTGACACCCCTCCCCCCGCCCATCTTGTATAACCCCCATGGTCTGTGACACCCCTCCCCCCGCCCATCTTGTATAACCCCCATGGTCTGTAAACACCCCCCCCGCCCATCTTGTATAACCCCCATGGTCTGTGACACCCCTCCCCCCGCCCATCTTGTATAACCCCCATGGTCTGTGACACCCCTCCCCCCGCCCATCTTGTATAACCCCCATGGTCTGTGACACCCCTCCCCGCCCATCTTGTATAACCCCCATGGTCTGTGACACCCCTCCCCCCGCCCATCTTGTATAACCCCCATGGTCTGTGACACCCCTCCCCCCGCCCATCTTGTATAACCCCCATGGTCTGTGACACCCCTCCCCCCGCCCATCTTGTATAACCCCCATGGTCTGTGACACCCCTCCCCCCGCCCATCTTGTATAACCCCCATGGTCTGTGACACCCCCCCCGCCCATCTTGTATAACCCCCATGGTCTGTGACACCCCTCCCCCCGCCCATCTTGTATAACCCCCATGGTCTGTGACACCCCTCCCCCCGCCCATCTTGTATAACCCCCATGGTCTGTGACACCCCTCCCCCGCCCATCTTGTATAACCCCCATGGTCTGTGACACCCCTCCCCCCGCCCATCTTGTATAACCCCCATGGTCTGTGACACCCCTCCCCCCGCCCATCTTGTATAACCCCCATGGTCTGTAAACACCCCCCCCGCCCATCTTGTATAACCCCCATGGTCTGTGACACCCCTCCCCCCGCCCATCTTGTATAACCCCCATGGTCTGTGACACCCCTCCCCCCGCCCATCTTGTATAACCCCCATGGTCTGTGACACCCCTCCCCCCGCCCATCTTGTATAACCCCCATGGTCTGTGACACCCCCCCGCCCATCTTGTATAACCCCCATGGTCTGTGACACCCCTCCCCCCGCCCATCTTGTATAACCCCCATGGTCTGTGACACCCCTCCCCCGCCCATCTTGTATAACCCCCATGGTCTGTGACACCCCTCCCCCCGCCCATCTTGTATAACCCCCATGGTCTGTGACACCCCTCCCCCCGCCCATCTTGTATAACCCCCATGGTCTGTAAACACCCCTCCCCCCGCCCATCTTGTATAACCCCCATGGTCTGTGACACCCCTCCCCCCGCCCATCTTGTATAACCCCCATGGTCTGTGACACCCCTCCCCCCGCCCATCTTGTATAACCCCCATGGTCTGTGACACCCCTCCCCCCGCCCATCTTGTATAACCCCCATGGTCTGTAAACACCCCCCCCCCGCCCATCTTGTATAACCCCCATGGTCTGTGACACCCCTCCCCCTGCCCATCTTGTATAACCCCCATGGTCTGTAAACACCCCTCCCCCCGCCCATCTTGTATAACCCCCATGGTCTGTGACACCCCTCCCCCCCGCCCATCTTGTATAACCCCCATGGTCTGTGACACCCCCCCCGCCCATCTTGTATAACCCCCATGGTCTGTAAACACCCCCCCCCCGCCCATCTTGTATAACCCCCATGGTCTGTAAACACCCCCCCCCGCCCATCTTGTATAACCCCCATGGTCTGTAAACACCCCACCCCCCGCCCATCTTGGATAACCCCCATGGTCTGTGACACCCCCCCCCCGCCCATCTTGTATAACCCCCATGGTCTGTAAACACCCCCCCCCCCCCGCCCATCTTGTATAACCCCCATGGTCTGTGACACCCCCCCCGCCCATCTTGTATAACCCCCATGGTCTGTAAACACCCCCCCCCCCCCCGCCCATCTTGTATAACCCCCATGGTCTGTAAACACCCCACCCCGCCCATCTTGTATAACCCCCATGGTCTGTGAGCGCCCCTCACCCGTCCCGTCCTGTAGCTGGCGGGGGTGATGGCACCTCACGGATGTAGACTTTTGGGGAATGTGCTGTGCAGTTAGCCGTGTGGATGAGAAGAGAATGATGAGTGGGATCCCCACAGACAGGCAGAAGTCAGGGCTGTTATTCTTGTGATCTCCAGCAGGGCGGCGCTGTGACTGATGACCTCTCTCCACTTTGCAGGTCTCTGCGCTCTTTCTATAAACCATTCCAACTCTTTCCTGGCATACCCTGGCAGCTCCTCCGCGGGGGAGATCGTTGTGTACGACGCCAACATGCTGGTGAGTCATGTGACCTGCCTGGTGATTGAATTCTTGTCCCATGGAGCTTACAATCTAATGGGGAGGCCGCCAGCGGAGATGGTTCTGTATGAATAAAACTGTCAAAGCTGGCCTTACATTGATAGAATCTTCCCTTCAAATTATTTCAGTTTTCTAATCACTGGGTGGATGGAAGGTCCTCTTCTAGCGGGATGGCCAATCACTGGTGGGGTGGATGGAAGGTCCTCTTCTAGCGGGATGGCCAATCACTGGTGGGATGGATGGAAGGTCCTCTTCTAGCGGGATGGCCAATCACTGGTGGGGTGGATGGAAGGTCCTCTTCTAGCGGGATGGCCAACCACTGGTGGGGTGGATGGGAGGTCCTCTTCTAGCAGGATGGCCAATCACTGGTGGGGTGGATGGAAAGTCCTCTTCTAGCGGGATGGCCAATCACTGGTGGGATGGATGGAAGATCCTCTTCTAGCAGGATGGCCAATCACTGGTGGGATGGATGGAAAGTCCTCTTCTAGCGGGATGGCCAACCACTGGTGGGATGGATGGAAGGTCCTCTTCTAGCGGGATGGCCAATCACTGGTGGGATGGATGGAAAGTCCTCTTCTAGCGGGATGGCCAACCACTGGTGGGGTAGATGGAAGGTCCTCTTCTAGCGGGATGGCCAATCACTGGTGGGGTGGATGGAAAGTCCTCTTCTAGCGGGATGGCCAACCACTGGTGGGGTAGATGGAAGGTCCTCTTCTAGCGGGATGGCCAATCACTGGTGGGGTGGATGGAAGGTCCTCTTCTAGCGGGATGGCCAATCACTAGTGGGGTGGATGGAAGGTCCTCTTCTAGTGGGATGGCCAATCACTGGTGGGGTGGATGGGAGGTCCTCTTCTAGCGGGATGGCCAATCACTGGTGGGGTGGATGGAAGGTCCTCTTCTAGCGGGATGGCCAATCACTGGTGGGGTGGATGGAAGGTCCTCTTCTAGTGGGATGGCCAATCACTAGTGGGATGGCCAATCACTGGTGGGATGGATGGAAGGTCCTCTTCTAGCGGGATGGCCAATCACTGGTGGGGTGGATGGAAGGTCCTCTTCTAGCGGGATGGCCAATCACTGGTGGGATGGATGGGAGGTCCTCTTCTAGCGGGATGGCCAATCACTGGTGGGATGGATGGAAGGTCCTCTTCTAGCGGGATGGCCAATCACTGGTGGGATGGATGGAAGGTCCTCTTCTAGCGGGATGGCCAATCACTGGTGGGGTGGATGGAAGGTCCTCTTCTAGCGGGATGGCCAATCACTGGTGGGGTGGATGGAAGGTCCTCTTCTAGTGGGATGGCCAATCACTGGTGAGATGGTTGGAAGGTCCTCTTCTAGCAGGATGGCCAATCACTGGTGGGGTAGATGGAAGGTCCTCTTCTAGCGGGATGGCCAATCACTGGTGGGGTAGATGGAAGGTCCTCTTCTAGCGGGATGGCCAATCACTGGTGGGATGGATGGAAGATCCTCTTCTAGCGGGATGGCCAATCACTGGTGGGATGGATGGAAGGTCTTCTTCTAGCGGGATGGCCAATCACTGGTGGGATGGATGGAAGATCCTCTTCTAGCGGGATGGCCAATCACTGGTGGGATGGATGGAAGGTCCTCTTCTAGCGGGATGGCCAATCACTGGTGGGATGGATGGAAGGTCTTCTTCTAGCGGGATGGCCAATCACTGGTGGGATGGATGGAAGATCCTCTTCTAGCGGGATGGCCAATCACTGGTGAGATGGATGGAAGGTCCTCTTCTAGCGGGATGGCCAATCATTGGTGGGATGGATGGAAGGTCTTCTTCTAGCGGGATGGCCAATCACTGGTGGGATGGATGGAAGATCCTCTTCTAGCGGGATGGCCAATCACTGGTGGGATGGATGGAAGGTCTTCTTCTAGCGGGATGGCCAATCACTGGTGGGATGGATGGAAGGTCCTCTTCTAGCGGGATGGCCAATCACTGGTGGGATGGATGGAAGGTCTTCTTCTAGCGGGATGGCCAATCACTGGTGGGATGGATGGAAGATCCTCTTCTAGCGGGATGGCCAATCACTGGTGGGATGGATGGAAGGTCCTCTTCTAGCGGGATGGCCAATCACTGGTGGGATGGATGGAAGGTCTTCTTCTAGCGAGATGGCCAATCACTGGTGGGATGGATGGAAGATCCTCTTCTAGCGGGATGGCCAATCACTGGTGAGATGGATGGAAGGTCCTCTTCTAGCGGGATGGCCAATCATTGGTGGGATGGATGGAAGGTCTTCTTCTAGCGGGATGGCCAATCACTGGTGGGATGGATGGAAGGTCCTCTTCTAGCGGGATGGCCAATCACTGGTGAGATGGATGGAAGGTCCTCTTCTAGCGGGATGGCCAATCACTGGTGGGGTAGATGGAAGGTCCTCTTCTAGCGGGATGGCCAATCACTGGTGGGGTAGATGGAAGGTCCTCTTCTAGCGGGATGGCCAATCACTGGTGGGATGGATGGAAGATCCTCTTCTAGCGGGATGGCCAATCACTGGTGGGATGGATGGGAGGTCCTCTTCTAGCGGGATGGCCAATCACTAGTGGGGTAGATGGAAGGTCCTCTTCTAGCGGGATGGCCAATCACTGGTGGGGTGGATGGAAGGTCCTCTTCTAGCGGGATGGCCAATCACTGGTGGGGTGGATGGAAGGTCCTCTTCTAGCGGGATGGCCAATCACTGGTGGGATGGATGGAAGGTCCTCTTCTAGCGGGATGGCCAATCACTGGTGGGATGGATGGAAGGTCCTCTTCTAGCGGGATGGCCAATCACTGGTGGGATGGATGGAAGGTCCTCTTCTAGCGGGATGGCCAATCACTGGTGGGGTGGATGGAAGGTCCTCTTCTAGCGGGATGGCCAATCACTGGTGGGGTAGATGGAAGGTCCTCTTCTAGCGGTATCGCCAAATGTCCTGAGAATGTTCCTTTTAAAATTTATGAGTGTGTGCTCAAATCTTCAGAGCACCTCCCCCCTTTGAGAAATAGCTTGATGTGACTCCACCCCTCAGTGTCCCCGCCTTCCCCTAATGATGACGTCACTGATGAGGTCATAGAGGTGAAATTGAATATTTTTTTTTTTATAACTCCTTTCTTTTTCTGCAGAAAACGGAATGCTCCATTCCAGCTCATGACAGCCCCCTGGCTGCCATCGCCTTCAGTCCTCCAGGGACCAAACTGGCCAGTGCCTCTGAAAAAGTGAGTCCGGTGCTCTGTGCATCCTTTCTCCGCCCACAACGGACAGCACTGACCCCCCTCTTCCCTACAGGGGACGGTGATCCGTGTCTTCTCCATCCCAGAGGGGCAGAGATTGTACGAATTCCGCAGAGGAATGAAGAGGTCAGAACTCCACCCCCTCTACTATACACAGCTCCACCCCTTCTACTATACTCCGCCTACACCGCTCCACCCCTTCTACTATACTCCGCCTACACCGCTCCACCCCTTCTACTATACTCCGCCTATACCGCTCCACCCCTTCTACTATACTCCACCTACACCGCTCCACCCCTTCTACTATACTCCGCCTACACTGCTACTACTCCACCCCTTCTTCTATACTCCGCCTACACCGCTCCACCCCTTCTACTATACTCCGCCTACACCGCTCCACCCCTTCTACTATACTCCGCCTACACCGCTCCACCCCTTCTACTATACTCCGCCTATACCGCTCCACCCCTTCTACTATACTCCGCCTACACCGCTCCACCCCTTCTACTATACTCCACCTACACCGCTCCCCCCCTTCTACTATACTCCGCCTACACTGCTACTACTCCACCCCTTCTTCTATACTCCGCCTACACCGCTCCACCCCTTCTACTATACTCCGCCAACACCGCTCCACCCCTTCTACTATACTCCGCCTACACCGCTCCACCCCTTCTACTATACTCCGCCTACACCGCTCCACCCCTTCTACTATACTCCGCCTACATCGCTCCACCCCTTCTACTATACTCCGCCTACACCGCTCCACCCCTTCTACTATACTCCGCCTATACCGCTCCACCCCTTCTACTATACTCCGCCTACACCGCTCCACCCCTTCTACTATACTCCGCCTACACCGCTCCACCCCTTCTACTATACTCCGCCTACACCGCTCCACCCCTTCTACTATACTCCGCCTACACCGCTCCACCCCTTCTACTATACTCCGCCTATACCGCTCCACCCCTTCTACTATACTCCGCCTACACCGCTCCACCCCTTCTACTATACTCCGCCTACACCGCTCCACCCCTTCTACTATACTCCGCCTATACCGCTCCACCCCTTCTACTATACTCCGCCTACACCGCTCCACCCCTTCTACTATACTCCGCCTGTACCGCTCCACGCCTTCTACTATACTCCGCCTACACTGCTCCACCCCTTCTACTATACTCCGCCTACACCGCTCCACCCCTTCTACTATACTCCGCCTACATCGCTCCACCCCTTCTACTATACTCCGCCTACACCGCTCCACCCCTTCTACTATACTCCGCCTACACCGCTCCACCCCTTCTACTATACTCCGCCTACACCGCTCTACCCCTTCTACTATACTCCGCCTACACCGCTCCACCCCTTCTACTATACTCCGCCTACACCGCTCTACCCCTTCTACTATACTCCGCCAACACCGCTCCACCCCTTCTACTATACTCCGCCTACACCGCTCCACCCCTTCTACTATACTCCGCCTACATCGCTCCACCCCTTCTACTATACTCCGCCTACACTGCTCTACCCCTTCTACTATACTCCGCCTACACTGCTCCACCCCTTCTACTATACTCCACCTACACCGCTCTACCCCTTCTACTATACTCCGCCTACACTGCTACTACTCCACCCCTTCTACTATACTCCGCCTACACTGTTACTACTCCACCCCTTCTTCTATACTCCGCCTACACTGCTAGTACTCCACCCCTTCTTCTATACTCCGCCTACACCGCTCCACCCCTTCTACTATACTCCGCCTAAACCGCTCCACCCCTTCTACTATACTCCGCCTACACTGCTCCACCCCTTCTACTATACTCCGCCTACACTGCTGCACCCCTTCTACTATACTCCGCCTACACCGCTCCACCCCTTCTACTATACTCCGCCTACACCGCTCCACCCCTTCTAGTATACTCCGCCTACACTGCTCCACCCCTTCTACTATACCCCGCCTACACTGCTCCACCCCTTCTTCTATACTCCGCCTACACTGCTCTACCCCTTCTACTATACTCCGCCTACACTGCTCCACCCCTTCTACTATACTCCGCCTACACCGCTCTACCCCTTCTACTATACTCCGCCTACACCGCTCTACCCCTTCTACTATACTCCACCTACACCGCTCCACCCCTTCTACTATACTCCGCCTACACTGCTACTACTCCACCCCTTCTTCTATACTCCGCCTACACTGTTACTACTCCACCCCTTCTTCTATACTCCGCCTACACCGCTCCACCCCTTCTACTATACTCCGCCTAAACCGCTCCACCCCTTCTACTATACTCCGCCTACACTGCTCCACCCCTTCTACTATACTCCGCCTACACTGCTGCACCCCTTCTACTATACTCCGCCTACACCGCTCCACCCCTTCTACTATACTCCGCCTACACCGCTCCACCCCTTCTAGTATACTCCGCCTACACTGCTCCACCCCTTCTACTATACCCCGCCTACACTGCTCCACCCCTTCTAGTATACACTACTCCACCCCTTCTTCTATACTCCGCCTACACTGCTCTACCCCTTCTACTATACTCCGCCTACACTGCTCCACCCCTTCTACTATACTCCGCCTACACCGCTCTACCCCTTCTACTATACTCCGCCTACACCGCTCTACCCCTTCTACTATACTCCGCCTACACTGCTACTACTCCACCCCTTCTTCTATACTCCGCCTACATTGTTACTACTCCACCCCTTCTTCTATACTCCGCCTACACTGCTAGTACTCCACCCCTTCTTCTATACTCCGCCTACACCGCTCCACCCCTTCTACTATACTCCGCCTAAACCGCTCCACCCCTTCTACTATACTCCGCCTACACCGCTCCACCCCTTCTACTATACTCCGCCTACACTGCTGCACCCCTTCTACTATACTCCGCCTACACCGCTCCACCCCTTCTACTATACTCCGCCTACACCGCTCCACCCCTTCTACTATACCCCGCCTACACTGCTCCACCCCTTCTAGTATACACTACTCCACCCCTTCTTCTATACTCTGCCTACACCGCTCCACCCCTTCTACTATACCCCGCCTACACTGCTCCACCCCTTCTAGTATACACTACTCCACCCCTTCTTCTATACTCCGCCTACACTGCTCCACCCCTTCTACTATACCCCGCCTACACTGCTCCACCCCTTCTAGTATACACTACTCCACCCCTTCTACTATACTCCGCCTACACCGCTCCACCCCTTCTACTATACTCCGCCTACACTGCTCCACCCCTTCTACTATACCCCGCCTACACTGCTCCACCCCTTCTAGTATACACTGCTCCACCCCTTCTACTATACCCCGCCTACACTGCTCCACCCCTTCTACTATACTCCGCCTCCATTGTCACATTATAATATCTCTGTTGCCCCCACCCCTGTACTTTTTTGAGGTTCCTCTCCAGATTGCCCCCCCCCCCCCCCCTCGCAGCTTCTTTCTTAGGCGGAGCCTTCTGAAGAGGATGACTCATCAGGTCTCTGCTTTTACTATCAGCCAATAGGATAGCTGTTCCTGTTTTTGTGAGGAAGGAGTCTTGTGATTGGTCATTTCTGGTGTTTGTCTTCCAGGTACGTCTCTATAAATTCTCTGGTGTTCAGTACAGACTGTCAGTTCCTGTGCGTGTCCAGCAACACGGAGACCGTGCATGTCTTCCGCCTGGAGGTTCCCCTGGAGCGGTGAGTACCCCCAACCCCCCACCCTGGGCCTGTTCTCTACTACCAATCAGCTGATGTCGGAGATAACAGGTTGTGATGTCACAGTGGTGGGCGTGGCCTACCTCCCTCTCCATGGTCCTGTGTTCCTATCCCATAGTGCTCTCCAGCATTTCTCTTCTTGCCAGGATTAGGCATGTGAAGTCGTTTTCAGTCTTTAGTCCACCATGTGTGACCAGGAGGGTGAAGGAGGAGTCGATTAAAGCAAATTGCAAGGCCCAAGATGGCGCCCAACTCCTCCTAGCCAAGCCTCAGCACGACGGACACCCTGATTAGAGCGAACGAGGGCTTGTTCTTTATGTGGCCCCAGGAGGACTCTGTCTGGAATCTGCAGAATTGTCTGTGGAGTGGCTGGAGAGGAATGAAAGGTCTCTATGGGAGGAGAAGATCGATTCCCCATGGGAGGAGAAGATCGATTCCCCATGGGAGAAGATCGATTCCCCATGGGAGGAGAAGATCGATTCCCTATGGGAGGAGAAGATCGATTCCCTATGGGAGGAGAAGATCGATTCCCTATGGGAGGAGAAGATCGATTCCCTATGGGAGGAGAAGATCGATTCCCTATGGGAGGAGAAAATCGATTCCCTCTTCTACCTCTGGGGTCTGTCGGTGTCTCTGCTGGGAGATAGATGTCAGAGCGGGTATTACTTGTAAAGGAATTCCACTATGGCTGCCCTTTGCCCTTTAGGAGCTGCCGTCACCTATTAACACCCCCACACTGCCTCTGAGTTGGGGTTGTGGGTCTCTGGCTGTAGTAGCAGCAGCCCAAGCTGGCAGTAGTAGTAGTAGTAGTAGTAGTAGTAGCAGCAGCGGCCCACACTGGCTGTAGTAGTAGTAGTAGCAGTGGCCCACACTGGTTGTAGTAGTAGTAGCAGCGGCCCACACTGGCTGTAGTAGTAGTAGTAGCAGCAGCCCGTGCTGGCTGTAGTAGTCACGAGTCGTGGCGACGCTGGCAGTAGTAACCGCGCTGGATATAGTAGGCACAGAGTCGCGGCCGTGCTGGCCGTAGTAGTCACAAGTTGCGGCCGCACTGGCTGTAGTAGTCACGAATCGTGGCGACACTGGCAGTAGTAGGCTGGGAGTCGCGGCCCCACTGGCTGTAGTAGGCTCGGAGTCGCGGCCGCACTGGCTGCAGTAGGCTCGGAGTCGCGGCCCCACTGGCTGTAGTAGGCTCGGAGATGCATCTTCTAGGACGTCTCCTATCCTCCTTTCTATGGATTGGATATGGTTTTCTATTATTTCTCCCTTTCTAAGGGTTTTTCACATTTTTTCCTGTAATGTTCGGCCTAAAATACCAAATCTTGTAACGCTTGTTTATGGACTCAACAATTTTATAGCCAAAGCATCCACTTTATTGTACATAAAACCTACAATTCTAAAACCAAAAGGTTTGTATGTTTTTTATGTATAATAAAGTGTATTGATGATGCTTTGGCTAGTGGTGGAACTACCAGGATCACAACGGTTGCACTTGGGACCAGGCTCTGGCATTCCACCACTGTGGGAGGGGCCCAGCGAGGTTTCTGGCTGTAGGGCTCTATGCTGAGAGCGTCTTTGATACAGCCCAGAGCCTGCACTGACTTTCCCCCCACCTCCTTCCTCACACGGACAGGAGAGGAGAAAGCCGATTGTCACAAACTTTGGGCTTCAGGAGAACCATTGCCCGGAGAACTCTGTGTTTTTAATGTGTTCTCAAGTTATCCAAACAGAGCTGGTCACTAATTGCTTTTGTCTTCTTATGCATAAGTTAGTCCTATGGGGGACCCGGACTGTCTAAGGTGGTCATTGTCATAATAGGATTAGCTCTACTGTCTAAGGTGACCATTGTCTGAGATAATGGGAGTCACCATTATCTGATGGTTTTCTGTATAAATTGTGTTTCTCAAATAAAGCAGTTCTGTTTCTGGGGTACTCCAAGGCTGGTGTTGTCTGGTTTTTGGGGGTAACCAGATCCATTGGTCTCGTGTTCCAGGAATTGGGAAGCAGCTTGTTGGCGGAAATACCCAACAGGGTGTCCGGAGTCCATCGCATTTGGTTGGCAGCGGTGGGATGCTTTCTTGTGCCTGGAACATCCAAACCACCAATGGGACCTTGTCGGATGGATCTTTGCTACTCAAGTCCTAAAAAAGACTACAAGCGAGTTAATGAGCGGCTGCTGGCAAGATACACAATCACTCCCGAAGCTCATCATGCCAAATTTTGCAGCCCACGATGGGAAGAGGGCCAGCCCTATATGGGATGGGCTCATCAGATGTCCCGAGCGGTAGATGCATGGTTCTCTTGGCTTCCAAGCGACTACCTTAGCGGATGCTGCCCAACTGATCCTACTGGAACAGTTTTACTACCAATCCCCTATTGAAGTGCGCAAGGGGGTCCAAGACCAAAAACCCTTGACGGTAGATAAAGCTATATGAATACCTGGAGATCCCACCAACCAGAGACTCACAGCTTCTCCAGACCACCACCCAGCACCTGCCCATATCCAGCCATCCGCCCAGCAGCTAGTTGCCCTCCCTGCAATGGCCCGACGGGGGGACACCTACGAGCTAACTGTCCTCGGAATGTCAACGTCACTTCATGGAGCCGTGCTGCCCCTGGCCCAGCCCGAGCAGCCACTCATTGCCCGGAGGCTGCCTCACCATCTACCCCAACCGGCTGGGGTGAAGAGGAATTTTGGCTACTCCCATGAGGCGAACCCAATACAAGCTGCTGCCGATGATAATTGCAGGCATCACCGACAGGCCGTATGGGTGAATGGGCGACCTGCCCAAGGACTCAGGGACAACGGAGCTACTATTACCTTGGTGCAACCCAGGATGGTTACATCGACTGAGAAAACCGGGAGGTCCCTAGCTGTGCGAGTGGCTGGAGGCAAAGTTTTACGCATCCCTACCGCTCAAGTGCATATGGATCGGTGCTCGGGATCCAGAGACGTGGAAGTTGGAGTTATGAGAGATATACCCACAGATGTTCTACTTGGAAATGATTTGGGATATCTTTCTTCATCTTTCCATGTGGATTTATCCCCAGAAGCCTTTACTGTGACAACCCGGCCGCAAGCAAGGCAAGCGGAGGAGGCACTCGATGACGGGACCCAGGTGAGGCCTATCTTCCCTAACCCTGACCAGACTGTACCACCCTTTACCTGGGCTACCCTGACTGACTTTACCCGGGAACTACTATCTGACCCAACGTTGGCTAGTTACCGGGAGAGGCAGGGATGGACCTCGGGGGGATTAGAAAGGGAACGGATAGAGTGGGATTGGGAATTACTTTATCAGGTGACCGAAGGGAAGGGATCTCATCCAGTGCCCAAGCAACAAAAGGTCATGCCGCAGAAATATTGATGCGACCTGCTTGGCATCGGACATGACATTCCCCTAGCTGGTCACTTTGGAGCGATTAAAACCATTCACCGTTTGACTTGGCTATTCTTCTAGCCGGGGATATTAGACAGTAAGGTCATAACTGTGATCCTTTGTACCACCTACTGATCATAGCTGAGCCCTTTAGCCGGATAGCCGTAGACCTGGTAGGACCGTTACCCCAACCCAGTCCCTCTGGGAAGAGAAATATCGTGACGGTGGTGGATTATGCTACTCATTACCCGGAGGCAGTTTCTCTGACATACATCCATGCAGAGACAGTAGTGGAGACCCTGCTGTGGATCTTTGCCAGGGTGGGTTTCCCTCAGGAGATTATCTCAGACCAAGGGGCTCAGTTTACTGAGGACCTGACCCGACAGTTGTGGAAGCTCTGTGGAATTAAGCCTATACACAGCTTTCCCTACCACCCCCAGACTAACAGACTATGTGAGCTGTTCAATGGAACGCTGAAGCAATTACTGCGGACATTCGAACTTCCCACCAGGATTGGGTTCTCCCCATTTTCTCCCCACTAGATCTACTTAGAGCCCATTGGGAAGGAGGTGTAGGGGCTGAAGAGACCTCTGTGGTAGGGTACGTACTAGTGCTCAGGGACCGGCTAAAGGAACTCATGGAAACTATACAGGAGAACCTTCAGACAGCACAGGGGCAGCAGAAGCGGTGGTATGATCGTACCGCCCAGAATCGTACCTTGGCTGTAGGGCAGAAAGTTCTTGCCCTCAAACCTACCAAGTCCGACAAATTACAGGCAGGGACCCTACAAGGTAGTGCAGCAAATATGTGACACTACCTACCTGGTAGCGAAGTGCTCAGATGTAAGAGTCCGGTGGACCTTCCATGTAAACATGCTCAAAGCGTACCAAGAGAGTCCTGAGGGGATAGCTGCCATATATGCTCCACCCGGGGCAGATTCAGAGAACCCTCCCCTGCCAGAGCTATCAGTGAGAGATAGGGATAGAGCAGGTGTAGAGACAGTGAGGTTAGACAGACAGCTAGGACTGAAGCAGCAGGACCAGGCCAGGCTGGTCCTTAGGCAGCGTCAGGACATGTTTTCCACCAAGCCTGGATACACTACTATGGCAGTGCACTGAGTGGAAACCCCGGAACAGCCACCTATTCGGCAGGCGGCTTACCAGGTACCTGAGTCGGTGAGAGAGGGTATGAGGCAGGAGATAAAGGACATGCTTGATTTAGGTATCATCAAGCCCTCCAACAGCCCCTGGGCATCCCCAGTAGTGTTGGTGCCAAAGCGGGATGGTACTACCCACTTCTGCATAGATTACCGCCAACTAAATGACTGCACAACGACTGACGCCTACCCCATGCCCCGGGTCAATGAACTGTTAGACCGCATCGCCAGAGGTAATTTCCCAACTACCCTTGACCTATGCAAAGGGTACTGGCAGATTCCTTTGGACCTGGAATCTGTTCCGAAGTCAGCATTCATCACCCCCTTTGACTTGTACCAGTCTAAGATCATGCCATTTGGGATGAAGAATGCTCCGGCGACGTTCCAGAGGATGGTAGATCAGCATCTCGATGTCCTCCAGGACTATGCCTGTGCATACCTGGATGACATTGCGATCTATAGCTATACCTGGGTACTCCACCTGGGTACTGTTAGACAGCATTAGGGCTGCGGGACTAACATTAAAGCCAGAGAAATGTAGCATAGGGATGTCCGAGGTTCAGTACCTCGGCCGGGCCGTGGGAAACAGCGTCCTGAACCAGCTAAAGTAGAGGCCTTTGCCAACTGGCCCACCCCCGGACAAAAACCCAGGTCTTGGCATTCCTAGGCACTGCAGGCTACTATAGGAGGTTTGTTCCAGACTTTAGCACGATAGCTAAACCCCTGACTGATTTGACCAGAAAGAATCTTCCCCGCCAGGTCCTGTGGTCCCCAGAGTGTGAAAATGCTTTCCAGTGCCTGAAAAATGCTTTGTTTTCTGCCCCAGTTTTTGCTGCTCCTGACCCAAACGTTTTTGTGTACATACAGATGATTCTACCTTCGAGTTGGGAGCTGTGCTAAGCTGAGTGGGAGCCGATGCCAGTGATCACCCTATTGCCTACATCAGTCGCAAGCTATTACCCGAGTATTGTCATGGACTTTGGGCTGCAGGAGAACCATGGCCTGGAGAACTCTGTGTTTTAATGTGTTACGTTATCCAGACAGACAGAAGCTTTGGCTTCTTATGCATAAGTTAGTCCTATGGGGGGGGGGGGGCAGGCTAAGGAGGTCATTGTTATGATAATAGGACTAGCTCTACTGTGTAAGGTGACATTTGTCTGAGATAATGGGAGTAGCCCTTATCTGATGCTTTTCTGTCTAAATTCAGTGTGTTTCTAAAAATAAAGCAGTTCTATTTCTGGTGTACTCCAAGACTGGTGTTGTCTGGTGCTTGGGGGTTACTATAGCCAGATCCATTGGTCTTGTGTTCCAGGACTTGGGAAGCAGCTTCTTGGTGTAAATACCCAACAGGGTGTCCGGAGTCCGTCACACTGATCTACCCCTTCTCCTCTCCTGTGTGTGCACCAAGGCCCAGGTGGGAGAGGAGAGAGCCGATCTGCTCCTTGTCCTCCCGCCCCTCTCCTCCTGTGTGTGCACCAAGGCAGAGATGGGAGAGGAGAGAGCCGATCCGCTCCTTCTCCCCTTCTCCTCCTGTGTGTACACCAAGGTAGAGATGGGAGAGGAGAGAGCCGATCTGCTCCTTCTCTCCTCTCCTCCTGTGTGTGCATCAAGGCACAGATGGGAGAGGAGAGAGCCGATCCGCTCCTTCTCCCCCTCTCCTCCTGTGTGTGCACCAAGGCAGAGATGGGAGAGGAGAGAGCCGATCTGCTCCTTCTCCCCCTCTCCTTCTGTGTGTGCACCAAGGCAGAGATGGGAGAGGAGAGAGCCGATCTGCTCCTTCTCCCCCTCTACTCCTGTGTCTGCACCCCAGCACAGATGGGAGAGGAGAGAGCCGATCTGCTCCTTCTCCCCCTCTCCTCCTGTGTCTGCACCCCGGAACAGATGGGAGAGGAGAGAGCCGATCTGCTCCTTCTCCCCCTCTCCTCCTGTGTCTGCACCCCGGAACAGATGGGAGAGGAGAGAGCCGATCCGCTCCTTCTCCCCCTCTCCTCCTGTGTGTGCACCAAGGCAGAGATGGGAGAGGAGAGAGCCGATCTGCTCCTTCTCCCCCTCTACTCCTGTGTCTGCACCCCAGCACAGATGGGAGAGGAGAGAGCCGATCTGCTCCTTCTCCCCCTCTCCTCCTGTGTCTGCACCCCGGCACAGATGGGAGAGGAGAGAGCCGATCTGCTCCTTCTCCCCCTCTCCTCCTGTGTGTGCACCAAGGCAGAGATGGGAGAGGAGAGAGCCGATCTGCTCCTTCTCCCCCTCTCCTCCTGTGTGTGCACCAAGGCAGAGATGGGAGAGGAGAGAGCCGATCTGCTCCTTCTCCCCCTCTACTCCTGTGTCTGCACCCCAGCACAGATGGGAGAGGAGAGAGCCGATCCGCTCCTTCTCCCCCTCTCCTCCTGTGTGTGCACCAAGGCAGAGATGGGAGAGGAGAGAGCCGATCTGCTCCTTCTCCCCCTCTCCTCCTGTGTGTGCACCAAGGCAGAGATGGGAGAGGAGAGAGCCGATCTGCTCCTTCTCCCCCTCTACTCCTGTGTCTGCACCCTGGCACAGATGGGAGAGGAGAGAGCCGATCTGCTCCTTCTCCCCCTCTACTCCTGTGTCTGCACCCCGGCACAGATGGGAGAGGAGAGAGCCGATCTGCTCCTTCTCCCCCTCTACTCCTGTGTCTGCACCCCGGCACAGATGGGAGAGGAGAGAGCCGATCCGCTCCTTCTCCCCCTCTCCTCCTGTGTGTGCACTAAGGCAGAGATGGGAGAGGAGAGAGCCGATCTGCTCCTTCTCCCCCTCTCCTCCTGTGTGTGCACCAAGGCAGAGATGGGAGAGGAGAGAGCCGATCTGCTCCTTCTCCCCCTCTACTCCTGTGTCTGCACCCCGGCACAGATGGGAGAGGAGAGAGCCGATCTGCTCCTTCTCCCCCTCTACTCCTGTGTCTGCACCCCGGCACAGATGGGAGAGGAGAGAGCCGATCTGCTCCTTCTCCCCCTCTACTCCTGTGTCTGCACCCCGGCACAGATGGGAGAGGAGAGAGCCGATCCGCTCCTTCTCCCCCTCTCCTCCTGTGTGTGCATCAAGGCACAGATGGGAGAGGAGAGAGCCGATCCGCTCCTTCTCCCCCTCTCCTCCTGTGTGTGCACCAAGGCACAGATGGGAGAGGAGAGAGCCGATCCGCTCCTTCTCCCCCTCTCCTCCTGTGTGTGCATCAAGGCACAGATGGGAGAGGAGAGAGCTGATCACATGGTACAGAGCCGCTGTGATTTACCGTGATCTGTGATGTGGCAGAGCGCACTGGATACGTGCCCCAGGGTTCTGGAAGGATGTCCATGGACCTCCATGATTTCTTGCATTGGGGCACTGAAGGTTCTAGTTGCGCCTCGGGCTTTGGCTATACATTTTTGGATAGGAGACTCTCTCCAGATCTGGTTGAGTCCATAGACTAGCATTACAAGCTTTTGGTGTCTTCTATAAATATTACTAGGAACCCCCAGATTGTGATATAATGTTAAGGCTTGCAGGAGCCTCTTTTATTTTATCATATCACTGGGGACCCGCCTTACAAAGACCCCCCCCCTCCCCCCATTGGCTGCGTAGATCTCACTAATCACGCGTACCGTTCCTTTCATACATTGTATTCCGGAGGTGTCCGGAACCTTCCATCTCTTGTAAACAAGTCAGACATGACAGGCTCATTGCTTCACATGTAGCCATTAATAATAATAATAATATGCCTTGTCTATTGGCTAATGCCCCAACCCCCACCTTTATACCCCTGAAGTTGTGATTGGCTGAATTCAGTTGTGGATGGGACACCGGCTCTTCCTGGGAATATTCTTGCAGATTTTGGTACCGTTGAGTCCGTTGTTGGATAGACTTTCTACATCCGGAACGTCCCAAGTCTCTTCTGTATCAGCCCTGTGATGTCACACAGCTCCGCCTCCACAAAGCACAGCGATTGGTTAGACAACTTCCTGCAGGAAATGGAATGAGCTGGTAGGAAGAATCTGACCCCATAGGAATGCAGCAAGAGCACCCTGCTAGCCACGCCCCCCTCCAATCAGGTTTCTGGCCGATAACTTAAGTTCTGATTGGTTTTCATCTCTCTAATAAACTCCCCAGATTGGAGGAAACGTCTTCCTGGAGCGGCTACATGGGGAAGATGTTTACGGCGGCATCGAACTACCTCCCAGCTCAGGTGTCAGACATGATGAACCAGGACCGGGCATTCGCCACCGTGCGTCTCCCCTTCTCCGGGCACAAGAACACCTGCACTTTGGTGACGTAAGTACATCTATGACACTCCAAATATCACTCTCTGATTGGCCGAAAATCATTAACTCGTCCTGTCTGCTTCCAGAATTCAGAAACTTCCCCGACTCCTGGTTGCCTCATCCAGTGGCCATCTCTATATCTACAATGTGGACCCGCAGGATGGGGGCGAGTGTGTCCTGATCCAGAAACACAGGTGACTAGTGTGGCAATAGTGGAGAAGGGGGCACCATAGTATGACTGGGGCCGGGGACCATACTGGGGCCGGGACTGGTGATGAGGACCATACTGGGGCCTGGACTGGTGACAGGGACCATACTGGGGAGGACCGTACTGGTGACGGGGACCATACTGGGGCCAGGACTGGTGATGAGGACCATACTGGGCCTGGACTGGTGACAGGGACCATACTGGGGAGGACTGTACTGGTGACAGGGACCATACTGGGGCCAGGACTGGTGGCGGGGACCATACTGGGGCCTGGACTGGTGACAGGGACCATACTGGGGAGGACCTTATTGGTGACAGTGACCATACTGGGGCCAGGACTGGTGACAGGGACCATACTGGGGAGGACCGTACTGGTGACAGGGACCATACTGGGGCCTGGACTGGTGATGAGGACCATACTGGGGCCTGGACTGGTGACAGGGACCATACTGGGAGGACTGTACTGGTGACAGGGACCATACTGGGGCCAGGACTGGTGGCGGGGACCATACTGGGGAGGACTGTACTGGTGACAGGGACCATACTGGGGCCAGGACTGGTGGCGGGGACCATACTGGGACCTGGACTGGTGATGAGGACCATACTGGGGCCTGGACTGGTGACCGGGACCATACTGGGGAGGACCTTATTGGTGACAGGGACCATACTGGGGCCAGGACTGGTGGCGGGGAGGACTGTACTGGGGCCTGGACTGGTGGCGGGGAGTACTATACTGGGGCCTGGACTGGTGGCGGGGAGGACCATACTGGGGAGGACTGTACTGGTGACAGGGACCATACTGGGGCCAGGACTGGTGGCGGGGACCATACTGGGACCTGGACTGGTAATGAGGACCATACTGGGGCCTGTACTGGTGATGAGGACCATACTGGGGCCTGGACTGGTGACAGGGACCATACTGGGGAGGACCTTATTGGTGACAGGGACCATACTGGGGCCAGGACTGGTGGCGGGGAGGACCATACTGGGGCCTGGACTGGTGGCGGGGAGGACTATACTGGGGCCTGGACTGGTGGCGGGGAGGACTATACTG
This sequence comes from Lithobates septentrionalis, assembly GCA_037952835.1. Lineage (NCBI taxonomy): Eukaryota > Metazoa > Chordata > Amphibia > Anura > Ranidae > Lithobates > Lithobates septentrionalis. The sequence goes on from JBBDGP010003746.1 coordinate 25,507, forward strand.
GGGCCTGGACTGATGGCGGGGAGGACTATACTGGGGCCTGGACTGGTGACAGGGACCATACTGGGGAGGACCTTATTGGTGACAGTGACCATACTGGGGCCAGGACTGGTGATGAGGACCATACTGGGGCCTGGACTGGTGACAGGGACCATACTGGGGAGGACTGTACTGGTGACAGGGACCATACTGGGGCCAGGACTGGTGGCGGGGACCATACTGGGGAGGACTGTACTGGTGACAGGGACCATACTGGGGCCAGGACTGGTGGCGGGGACCATACTGGGACCTGGACTGGTAATGAGGACCATACTGGGGCCTGTACTGGTGATGAGGACCATACTGGGGCCTGGACTGGTGACAGGGACCATACTGGGGAGGACCTTATTGGTGACAGGGACCATACTGGGGCCAGGACTGGTGGCGGGGAGGACCATTCTGGGGCCAGGACTGGTGGCGGGGAGGACCATACTGGGGCCTGGACTGGTGGCGGGGAGGACTATACTGGGGCCTGGACTGGTGGCGGGGAGGACCATACTGGGGAGGACTGTACTGGTGACAGGGACCATACTGGGGCCAGGACTGGTGGCGGGGACCATACTGGGACCTGGACTGGTAATGAGGACCATACTGGGGCCTGGACTGGTGATGAGGACCATACTGGGGCCTGGACTGGTCACAGGGACCATACTGGGGAGGACCTTATTGGTGACAGGGACCATACTGGGGCCAGGACTGGTGGCGGGGAGGACCATACTGGGGCCTGGACTGGTGGCGGGGAGGACTATACTGGGGCCTGGACTGGTGGCGGGGAGGACCATACTGGGGCCTGGACTGGTGGCGGGGAGGACCATACTGGGGCCTGGACTGGTGGCGGGGAGGACCATACTGGGGCCTGGACTGGTGGCGGGGAGGACCATACTGGGGCCTGGACTGGTGGCGGGGAGGACTATACTGGGGCCTGGACTGGTGGCGGGGAGGACTATACTGGGGCCTGGACTGGTGGCGGGGAGGACCATACTGGGGCCTGGACTGGTGGCGGGGAGGACTATACTGGGGCCTGGACTGGTGGCGGGGAGGACTATACTGAAGCCTGGACTGGTGGGGGGGAGGACTATACTGGGGCCTGGACTGGTGGCGGGGAGGACCATACTGGGGCCTGGACTGGTGGCGGGGAGGACCATACTGGGGCCTGGACTGGTGGCGGGGAGGACTATACTGGGGCCTGGACTGGTGGCGGGGAGGACTATACTGGGGCCTGGACTGGTGGCGGGGAGGACTATACTGGGGCCTGGACTGGTGGCGGGGAGGAGGGCCTGGACTGGTGCGGGGAGGACTATACTGGGGCCTGGACTGGTGGGGGGAGGACTATACTGGGGCGTGGACTGGTGGCGGGGAGGACTATACTGAAGCCTGGACTGGTGGGGGGGAGGGGACTATACTGGGGCCTGGACTGGTGGCGGGGAGGACCATACTGGGGCCTGGACTGGTGGCGGGGAGGACCATACTGGGGCCTGGACTGGTGGCGGGGAGGACCATACTGGGGCCTGGACTGGTGGCGGGGAGGACCATACTGGGGCCTGGACTGGTGGCGGGGAGGACCATACTGGGGCCTGGACTGGTGGCGGGGAGGACCATACTGGGGCCTGGACTGGTGGCGGGGAGGACCATACTGGGGCCTGGACTGGTGGCGGGGAGGACCATACTGGGGCCTGGACTGGTGGCGGGGAGGACTAACTGGGGCCTGGACTGGTGGCGGGGAGGACTATACTGGGGCCTGGACTGGTGGCGGGTAGGACCATACTGGGGCCTGGACTGGTGGCGGGGAGGACCATACTGGGGCCTGGACTGGTGGCGGGGAGGACATACTGGGGCCTGGACTGGTGGCGGGAGGACCATACTGGGGCCTGGACTGGTGGCGGGGAGGACCATACTGGGGCCTGGACTGGTGGCGGGGAGACCATACTGGGGCCTGGACTGGTGGCGGGGAGACATACTGGGGCCTGGACTGGTGGCGGGGAGGACATACTGGGGCCTGGACTGGTGGCGGGGAGGACTATACTGGGGCCTGGACTGGTGGCGGGGAGGACTATACCTGGGGCCTGGACTGGTGGGGGGAGGACTATACTGGGGCGTGGACTGGTGGCGGGGAGGACTATACTGGGGCCTGGACTGGTGGCGGGAGGACTATACTGGGGCGTGGACTGGTGGCGGGGAGGACCATACTGGGCCTGGACTGGTGGCGGGGAGGACCATACTGGGGCCTGGACTGGTGGCGGGGAGGACCATACTGGGGCCTGGACTGGTGGCGGGGAGGACTATACTGGGGCCTGACTGGTGGCGGGGAGGACTATACTGGGGCCTGGACTGGTGGGGGGGAGGACCATACTGGGGCCTGGACTGGTGACAGGGACCATACTGGGGAGGACCTTATTGGTGACAGGGACCATACTGGGGCCTGGACTGGTGACAGGGACCATACTGGGGCCAGGACTGGTGACAGGGAGGACCATACTGGGGACCATACTGGGGCCTGGACTGGTGGCGGGGACCATACTGGGCCTGGACTGGTGGCGGGGACCATACTGGGGCCTGGACTGGTGGCGGGGACCATACTGGGGCAGGACTGGTGGGGGGAGGACCATACTGGGGCCAGGACTGGTGGGGGGAGGACCATACTGGGGCCAGGACTGGTGGGGGGGAGGACCATACTGGGGCCAGGACTGGTGGGGGGGGAGGACCATACTGGGGCCAGGACTGGTGGGGGGGAGGACCATACTGGGGCCAGGACTGGTGGGGGGGAGGACCATACTGGGGCCAGGACTGGTGGCGGGGACCATACTGGGGCCAGGACTGGTGGCGGGGACCATACTGGGGCAGGACTGGTGGCGGGGAGGACCATACTGGGGCCAGGACTGGTGGCGGGGACCATACTGGGGCCAGGACTGGTGGCGGGGACCATACTGGGGCCAGGACTGGTGGCGGGGAGGACTATACTGGGGCCTGGACTGGTGGCGGGAGGACCATACTGGGGCCTGGACTGGTGGCGGGGAGGACTATACTGGGGCCTGGACTGGTGGCGGGGAGGACCATACTGGGGCCTGGACTGGTGGCGGGTAGGACCATACTGGGGCCTGGACTGGTGGCGGGTAGGACCATACTGGGGCCTGGGACTGGTGGCGGGGACCATACTGGGGCCAGGACTGGTGGCGGGGACCATATTGGGGCCAGGACTGGTGGCGGGGACCATACTGGGGCCAGGACTGGTGGCGGGGAGGACTATACTGGGGCCTGGACTGGTGGCGGGGAGGACCATACTGGGGCCTGGACTGGTGGCGGGTAGGACCATACTGGGGCCTGGACTGGTGGCGGGAGGACCATACTGGGGCCAGGACTGGTGGCGGGGACCATACTGGGGCCAGGACTGGTGGCGGGGACCATACTGGGGCCAGGACTGGTGGCGGGGACCATACTGGGGCCAGGACTGGTGGCGGGGAGGACCATACTGGGGCTGTGGGACGTATTGTGACTCTTCTGGTGTCTCTCCGCAGCCTCCTGGATTGCAGCAAGTCAGATAAAGATGGAGATGGATCAGCAGAGAGATCAGCGCCAACGTCTTATGCTGCCACAGTAGCCAGGCCAAGTAATGTACCCTCCTCATCCGCTGTAACAGGTGAGAGCGCCCCCCGGAGGGGAAGCTGGGGGACGTGGTTTAGGGGTTTCATAGATGTGACATTTACATTTGGTTGCACCGATCTCAGGTTACTCAGAAGATGGAGGGGCGCTGCGCGGGGAGCTTCTTCCAGAACACGAGTTTGCAGTTGGACCTCTTCAGCTGGACGATGAGAAAGAATTTCCTCCTGTGAGCATTCGGGGTCCCTGAGAGAACTTGGGGGAAGGTCGCTCACCTTGGACCGCATCATGCACTTTACACCCAAGAACTGTGCTGGAGGTGCCTGTAGTCCGCCATAGAACAGTCTACAGCTATATCTGTCTTCTGTCACCCCTTGTCCCTACCCCCCCCCTCCCCCGCCTTGTCCCTTACCCCCCCCCCCGCCTTGTCCCTTACCCCCCCCCCCGCCTTGTCCCTTACCCCCCCCCCGCCTTGTCCCTTACCCCCCCGCCTTGTCCCTTACCCCCGCCTTGTCCCTTACCCCCCCCCCGCCTTGTCCCTTACCCCCCCGCCTTGTCCCTTACCCCCCGCCTTGTCCCTTACCCCCCCCCCCGCCTTGTCCCTTACCCCCCCGCCTTGTCCGTTACCCCCCGCCTTGTATTAGTTCCCTTATCCCCCCCCCCCGCCTTGTCCCTTACCCCCCCGCCTTGTCCCTTACCCCCCCGCCTTGTATTAGTTCCCTTATCCCCCCCCGCCTTGTCCCTTACCCCCCCGCCTTGTATTAGTTCCCTTATCCCCCCCCCGCCTTGTCCCTTACCCCCCGCCTTGTCCCTTACCCCCCCGCCTTGTCCCTTACCCCCCCGCCTTGTATTAGTTCCCTTATCCCCCCCCCCGCCTTGTCCCTTACCCCCCGCCTTGTATTAGTTCCCTTATCCCCCCCCCGCCTTGTCCCTTACCCCCCGCCTTGTATTAGTTCCCTTGTCCCTTACCCCCCCGCCTTGTCCCTTACCCCCCCCCGCCTTGTCCCTTACCCCCCGCCTTGTATTAGTTCCCTTGTCCCTTACCCCCCCCCGCCTTGTCCCTTACCCCCCCCCGCCTTTTATTAGTTCCCTTATCCCCCCCGCCTTGTCCCTTACCCCCCGCCTTGTCCCTTACCCCCCCGCCTTGTCCCTTACCCCCCGCCTTGTCCCTTACCCCCCGCCTTGTCCCTTACCCCCCCCGCCTTGTCCCTTACCCCCCCCCCGCCTTGTATTAGTTCCCTTATCCCCCCCCCGCCTTTTATTAGTTCCCTTATGCCCCCCGCCTTGTCCCTTACCCCCCCGCCTTGTCCCTTACCCCCCCCCCCGCCTTGTCCCTTACCCCCCCCCCGCCTTGTATTAGTTCCCTTATCCCCCCCGCCTTGTATTAGTTCCCTTACCCCCCCGCCTTGTATTAGTTCCCTTATCCCCCCCCGCCTTTTATTAGTTCCCTTATCCCCCCCGCCTTGTCCCTTACCCCCCGCCTTGTCCCTTACCCCCCCGCCTTGTCCCTTACCCCCCCCGCCTTGTCCCTTACCCCCCCCGCCTTGTATTAGTTCCCTTACCCCCCGCCTTGTCCCTTACCCCCCCCGCCTTGTATTAGTTCCCTTACCCCCCCGCCTTGTATTAGTTCCCTTATCCCCCCCCGCCTTTTATTAGTTCCCTTATCCCCCCCGCCTTGTCCCTTACCCCCCGCCTTGTCCCTTACCCCCCCCGCCTTGTCCCTTACCCCCCCCGCCTTGTCCCTTACCCCCCCGCCTTGTCCCTTACCCCCCCGCCTTGTCCTTACCCCCCCCCCGCCTTGTATTAGTTCCCTTATCCCCCCCCGCCTTTTATTAGTTCCCTTATGCCCCCCGCCTTGTCCCTTACCCCCCCGCCTTGTCCCTTACCCCCCCCCCCGCCTTGTCCCTTACCCCCCCCCGCCTTGTCCCTTACCCCCCCGCCTTGTATTAGTTCCCTTACCCCCCCCACCTTGTCCCTTACCCCCCCGCCTTGTATTAGTTCCCTTACCCCCCCCGCCTTGTATTAGTTCCCTTACCCCCCCCGCCTTGTATTAGTTCCCTTATCCCCCCGCCTTGTATTAGTTCCCTTACCCCCCCCCCCCGCCTTGTATTAGTTCCCTTACCCCCCCCACCTTGTATTAGTTCCCTTACCCCCCCCACCTTGTATTTGTTCCCTTACCCCCCCCACCTTGTATTAGTTCCCTTACCCCCCGCCTTGTATTAGTTCCCTTACCTCCCGCCTTGTATTAGTTCCCTTACCTCCCCGCCTTGTATTAGTTCCCTTATCCCCCCGCCTTGTATTAGTTCCCTTATCCCCCCGCCTTGTATTAGTTCCCTTACCCCCCCCCCCCGCCTTGTATTAGTTCCCTTATCCCCCCCCGCCTTTTATTAGTTCCCTTATGCCCCCCGCCTTGTCCCCTTACCCCCCCGCCTTGTCCCTTACCCCCCCCCCGCCTTGTCCCTTACCCCCCCCCCGCCTTGTATTAGTTCCCTTATCCCCCCCCGCCTTGTATTAGTTCCCTTACCCCCCCGCCTTGTATTAGTTCCCTTATCCCCCCCCGCCTTTTATTAGTTCCCTTATCCCCCCCGCCTTGTCCCTTACCCCCCGCCTTGTCCCTTACCCCCCCGCCTTGTCCCTTACCCCCCCCGCCTTGTCCCTTACCCCCCCGCCTTGTATTAGTTCCCTTACCCCCCGCCTTGTCCCTTACCCCCCCGCCTTGTATTAGTTCCCTTACCCCCCCGCCTTGTATTAGTTCCCTTATCCCCCCCCGCCTTTTATTAGTTCCCTTATCCCCCCCGCCTTGTCCCTTACCCCCCCGCCTTGTCCCTTACCCCCCCGCCTTGTCCCTTACCCCCCCCGCCTTGTCCCTTACCCCCCGCCTTGTCCCTTACCCCCCCCGCCTTGTCCCTTACCCCCCCCCCGCCTTGTATTAGTTCCCTTATCCCCCCCCGCCTTTTATTAGTTCCCTTATGCCCCCCGCCTTGTCCCTTACCCCCCCGCCTTGTCCCTTACCCCCCCCCCCGCCTTGTCCCTTACCCCCCCCGCCTTGTCCCTTACCCCCCCGCCTTGTATTAGTTCCCTTACCCCCCCCACCTTGTCCCTTACCCCCCCGCCTTGTATTAGTTCCCTTACCCCCCCCGCCTTGTATTAGTTCCCTTACCCCCCCCGCCTTGTATTAGTTCCCTTATCCCCCCGCCTTGTATTAGTTCCCTTACCCCCCCCCCCCGCCTTGTATTAGTTCCCTTACCCCCCCCACCTTGTATTAGTTCCCTTACCCCCCCCACCTTGTATTTGTTCCCTTACCCCCCCCCACCTTGTATTAGTTCCCTTACCCCCCCGCCTTGTATTAGTTCCCTTACCTCCCCGCCTTGTATTAGTTCCCTTACCTCCCCGCCTTGTATTAGTTCCCTTATCCCCCCCGCCTTGTATTAGTTCCCTTATCCCCCCGCCTTGTATTAGTTCCCTTACCCCCCCCCCCCGCCTTGTATTAGTTCCCTTATCCCCCCCGCCTTGTATTAGTTCCCTTACCCCCCCCACCTTGTATTAGTTCCCTTACCCCCCCCACCTTGTATTTGTTCCCTTACCCCCCCCCCACCTTGTATTTGTTCCCTTACCCCCCCCCTTTGTATTAGTTCCCTTACCCCCCCCGCCTTGTATTAGTTCCCTTACCCCCCCCCCCGCCTTGTATTAGTTCCCTTACCCCCCCGCCTTGTATTAGTTCCCTTACCCCCCCCCGCCTTGTATTAGTTCCCTTACCCCCCCCCGCTTGTATTAGTTCCCTTATCCCCCCGCCTTGTATTAGTTCCCTTACCCCCCCCCGCCTTGTATTAGTTCCCTTATCCCCCCGTCTTGTATTAGTTCCCTTACCCCCCCCGCCTTGTATTAGTTCCCTTATCCCCCCGCCTTGTATTAGTTCCCTTACCCCCCCGCCTTGTATTAGTTCCCTTATCCCCCCGCCTTGTATTAGTTCCCTTACCCCCCCCGCCTTGTATTAGTTCCCTTATCCCCCCCGCCTTGTATTAGTTCCCTTATCCCCCCCGCCTTGTATTAGTTCCCTTATCCCCCCGCCTTGTATTAGTTCCCTTACCCCCCCGCCTTGTATTAGTTCCCTTACCCCCCCCCCGCCTTGTATTAGTTCCCTTACCCCCCCCCCGCCTTGTATTAGTTCCCTTACCCCCCCCCCCGCCTTGTATTAGTTCCCTTATCCCCCCCCCCCCCCGCCTTGTATTAGTTTCCCTCCCCCCCACCTTGTATTAGTTCCCTTACCCCCTCCGCCTTGTATTAGTTCCCTTACCCCCCCCGCCTTGTATTAGTTCCCTTACCCCCCCGCCTTGTATTAGTTCCCCTTACCCCCCCGCCTTGTATTAGTTTCCCTCCCCCCCGCCTTGTATTAAACCCCTTACGCCCCCCCCCCCCGGCCTTGTATTAGTTCCCTTACCCCCTCTGTCCATAACCGGCCTCCTTTCTGTTCTCTCCAGTCTTAGGTGTCTCTTTACTCCTCGGTGCTGTCACATGATCAGTGGCCATTGAGAGTGCAGTATATGAGGTCATGGGTTCATCCCAGCGGAGGCTGTGACCTCTGAGGTCATGGGCTCATCCCAGAGGTGGGTGTGACCTCTGAGGTCACGGGTTCATCTCAGAGGTGGGTGTGACCTCTGAGGTCATGGGCTCATCCCAGAGGTGGGTGTGACCTCTGAGGTCATGGGCTCATCCCAGAGGTGGGTGTGACCTCTGAGGTCACGGGTTCATCTCAGAGGTGGGTGTGACCTCTGAGGTCATGGGTTCATCTCAGAGGTGGGTGTGACCTCTGGGGTCATAGGTTCATCCCAGAGGTGGGTGTGACCTCTGAGGTCATGGGTTCATCCCAGCGGAGGCTGTGACCTCCTGGGGTCATAGGTTCATCCCAGAGGTGGGTGTGACCTCTGAGGTCATGGGTTCATCCCAGCGGAGGCTGTGACCTCTGAGGTCATGGGCTCATCCCAGAGGTGGGTGTGACCTCTGAGGTCACGGGTTCATCTCAGAGGTGGGTGTGACCTCTGAGGTCATGGGCTCATCCCAGAGGTGGGTGTGACCTCTGAGGTCATGGGTTCATCTCAGAGGTGGGTGTGACCTCTGGGGTCATGGGTATATCTCAGAAGTGGGCGTGACCTCTGAGGTCATGGGTTCATCCCAGAGGTGGGCGTGACCTCTGAGGTCATGGGTTCATCTCAGAGGTGGGTGTGACCTCTGAGGTCATGGGTTCATCTCAGAGGTGGGTGTGACCTCTGGGGTCATGGGTTCATCTCAGAGGTGGGCGTGACCTCTGAGGTCATGGGTTCATCTCAGAGGTGGGTGTGACCTCTGGGGTCATGGGTTCATCTCAGAGGTGGGTGTGACCTCTGAGGTCATGGGTTCATCTCAGAGGTGGGTGTGACCTCTGAGGTCATGGGTTCATCTCAGAGGTGGGTGTGACCTCTGGGGTCATGGGTTCATCTCAGAGGTGGGTGTGACCTCTGAGGTCATGGGTTCATCTCAGAGGTGGGTGTGACCTCTGAGGTCATGGGTTCATCTCAGAGGTGGGTGTGACCTCTGAGGTCATGGGTTCATCTCAGTGGAGGCTGTGACCTCTGGGGTCATAGGTTCATCCCAGAGGTGGGTGTGACCTCTGAGGTCATGGGTTCATCCCAGAGGTGGGTGTGACCTCTGAGGTCATGGGTTCATCTCAGAGGTGGGTGTGACCTCTGAGGTCATGGGTTCATCTCAGAGGTGGGTGTGACCTCTGAGGTCATGGGTTCATCTCAGAGGTGGGTGTGACCTCTGGGGTCATGGGTTCATCTCAGAGGTGGGTGTGACCTCTGGGGTCATGGGTTCATCTCAGAGGTGGGTGTGACCTCTGAGGTCATGGGTTCATCTCAGAGGTGGGTGTGACCTCTGGGGTCATGGGTATATCTCAGAAGTGGGCGTGACCTCTGAGGTCATGGGTTCATCCCAGAGGTGGGTGTGACCTCTGAGGTCATGGGTTCATCTCAGAGGTGGGTGTGAGCTCTGAGGTCATGGGTTCATCTCAGAGGTGGGTGTGACCTCTGGGGTCATGGGTATATCTCAGAGGTGGGTGTGACCTCTGAGGTCATGGGTTCATCTCAGAGGTGGGCGTGACCTCTGAGGTCATAGGTTCATCTCAGAGGTGGGTGTGACCTCTGGGGTCATGGGTTCATCTCAGAGGTGGGTGTGACCTCTGGGGTCATGGGTATATCTCAGAAGTGGGCGTGACCTCTGAGGTCATGGGTTCATCCCAGAGGTGGGTGTGACCTCTGAGGTCATGGGTTCATCTCAGAGGTGGGTGTGACCTCTGAGGTCATGGGTTCATCTCAGAGGTGGGTGTGATCTCTGGGGTCATGGGTATATCTCAGAGGTGGGTGTGACCTCTGAGGTCATGGGTTCATCTCAGAGGTGGGCGTGACCTCTGGGGTCATGGGTTCATCTCAGAGGTGGGTGTGACCTCTGAGGTCATGGGTTCATCTCAGAGGTGGGTGTGACCTCTGAGGTCATGGGTTCATCTCAGAGGTGGGTGTGACCTCTGGGGTCATGGGTATATCTCAGATGTGGGTGTGACCTCTGAGGTCATGGGTTCATCTCAGAGGTGGGCGTGACCTCTGAGGTCATAGGTTCATCTCAGAGGTGGGTGTGACCTCTGGGGTCATGGGTTCATCTCAGAGGTGGGTGTGACCTCTGGGGTCATGGGTATATCTCAGAAGTGGGCGTGACCTCTGAGGTCATGGGTTCATCCCAGAGGTGGGCGTGACCTCTGAGGTCATGGGTTCATCTCAGAGGTGGGTGTGACCTCTGAGGTCATGGGTTCATCTCAGAGGTGGGTGTGACCTCTGGGGTCATGGGTTCATCTCAGAGGTGGGCGTGACCTCTGAGGTCATGGGTTCATCTCAGAGGTGGGTGTGACCTCTGGGGTCATGGGTTCATCTCAGAGGTGGGTGTGACCTCTGAGGTCATGGGTTCATCTCAGAGGTGGGTGTGACCTCTGAGGTCATGGGTTCATCTCAGAGGTGGGTGTGACCTCTGAGGTCATGGGTATATCTCAGAGGTGGGTGTGACCTCTGAGGTCATGGGTTCATCTCAGAGGTGGGTGTGACCTCTGAGGTCATGGGTTCATCTCAGAGGTGGGTGTGACCTCTGAGGTCATGGGTTCATCTCAGAGGTGGGCGTGCTGTCTGATGTTGTCCACCGCTCCCTACTGGAGGTGTGTATGTGGTCAGGGTCTGTGTATTGGGGGGTCAGTACAAATCGAGGTGAATAATTCTGCTTGTCCCCTTAGATGTTAGCTAAACCTGCCCACTGCCTGTATGTACACCGCCATGGTATGTGTGTGTGCCTTCCCCTTCCATGTCCAATGCCAGTGTTATCACACATGTTACATGTCATCCTTGTCTTCCAGGCGAGCCGTGCTGCGCTCACCCTGCCATGTTGTCTTGTATTTCTAGCCCCTCCCCCTCCCTCCCCTCCCCCCGCACTCGGGAGAATAAGATGGTTTTGTTTTGGTTTTGGTAGATAAGTTTGTGTCGCAGAGGTCAGAGGTCAGAGAGAGACGCCGTGCCGTGACCAGACAAGGAGCCGCCGAGTCGCAGGTGTGGGAGTGAGACTAATATGGAGGATGTTTACTATTGTAAGATATTCATTATATAGCCAGACGTCTAATTTATGCTTTGTATTGTACAAATGTTCATATAGACAACTTATTAATATGATAATCTTCTATAATAAATACTCTGCAATGTCCGGCTCTGTCACTGCGTCTCCTAGAACCGCTCCGCAAGGAACACTCCACTCAAACATCGCAGGTCTCTATCAATATCCAGTGATAGCTTGTGTCTCTGCCCCTCCCACATCCAGTGATAGCTTGTGTCTCTGCTCCTCCCACATCCAGTGATAGTTTGTGTCTCTGCCCCTCCCACATCCAGTGATAGCTTGTGTCTCTGCCCCTCCCACATCCAGTGATAGTTTGTGTCTCTGCCCCTCCCACATCCAGTGATAGCTTGTGTCTCTGCTCCTCCCACATCCAGTGATAGTTTGTGTCTCTGCCCCTCCCACATCCAGTGATAGCTTGTGTCTCTGCCCCTCCCACATCCAGTGATAGTTTGTGTCTCTGCCCCTCCCACATCCAGTGATAGCTTGTGTCTCTGCCCCTCCCACATCCAGTGATAGTTTGTGTCTCTGCCCCTCCCACATCCAGTGATAGCTTGTGTCTCTGCCCCTCCCACATCCAGTGATAGCTTGTGTCTCTGCCCCTCCCACATCCAGTGATAGCTTGTGTCTCTGCCCCTCCCACATCCAGTGATAGTTTGTGTCTCTGCCCCTCCCACATCCAGTGATAGCTTGTGTCTCTGCTCCTCCCACATCCAGTCATAGCTTGTGTCTCTGCTCCTCCCACATCCAGTGATAGCTTGTGTCTCTGCCCCTCCCACATCCAGTGATAGTTTGTGTCTCTGCCCCTCCCACATCCAGTGATAGTTTGTGTCTCTGCCCCTCCCACATCCAGTGATAGTTTGTGTCTCTGCCCCTCCCACATCCAGTGATAGTTTGTGTCTCTGCCCCTCCCACATCCAGTGATAGTTTGTGTCTCTGCCCCTCCCACATCCAGTGATAGTTTGTGTCTCTGCCCCTCCCACATCCAGTGATAGTTTGTGTCTCTGCCCCTCCCACATCCAGTGATAGTTTGTGTCTCTGCCCCTCCCACATCCAGTGATAGTTTGTGTCTCTGCCCCTCCCACATCCAGTGATAGTTTGTGTCTCTGCCCCTCCCACATCCAGTGATAGTTTGTGTCTCTGCCCCTCCCACATCCAGTGATAGTTTGTGTCTCTGCCCCTCCCACATCCAGTGATAGTTTGTGTCTCTGCCCCTCCCACATCCAGTGATAGTTTGTGTCTCTGCCCCTCCCACATCCAGTGATAGCTTGTGTCTCTGCCCCTCCCACATCCAGTGATAGCTTGTGTCTCTGCCCCTCCCACATCCAGTGATAGCTTGTGTCTCTGCTCCTCCCACATCCAGTGATAGCTTGTGTCTCTGCTCCTCCCACATCCAGTGATAGTTTGTGTCTCTGCCCCTCCCACATCCAGTGATAGCTTGTGTCTCTGCCCCTCCCACATCCAGTGATAGTTTGTGTCTCTGCCCCTCCCACATCCAGTGATAGCTTGTGTCTCTGCCCCTCCCACATCCAGTGATAGTTTGTGTCTCTGCCCCTCCCACATCCAGTGATAGTTTGTGTCTCTGCTCCTCCCACATCCAGTGATAGTTTGTGTCTCTGCCCCTCCCACATCCAGTGATAGTTTGTGTCTCTGCCCCTCCCACATCCAGTGATAGTTTGTGTCTCTGCTCCTCCCACATCCAGTGATAGTTTGTGTCTCTGCCCCTCCCACATCCAGTGATAGTTTGTGTCTCTGCCCCTCCCACATCCAGTGATAGTTTGTGTCTCTGCCCCTCCCACATCCAGTGATAGTTTGTGTCTCTGCCCCTCTCACATCCAGTGATAGTTTGTGTCTCTGCCCCTCCCACATCCAGTGATAGTTTGTGTCTCTGCCCCTCTCACATCCAGTGATAGTTTGTGTCTCTGCCCCTCTCACATCCAGTGATAGTTTGTGTCTCTGCCCCTCCCACATCCAGTGATAGTTTGTGTCTCTGCCCCTCTCACATCCAGTGATAGTTTGTGTCTCTGCCCCTCCCACATCCAGTGATAGTTTGTGTCTCTGCCCCTCCCACATCAGTCATATTTACCCAAAGTAGTGTTTCTTGTTCATTGAGGAACACAGGAAGTCTGTTGGGTACCTTCAGAGGGATTGGACACTTAAACTAACCCCTCCTACTCCCAGCATTCCCCTGGTTTTTTTTTGGGGGGGGGGGGTAGATGTCTTCTTGAAACCCAACTGTTTTTGCTAGCTACCTTTTTTCTCAGGTCGATACCCGCTGTTGAGCTGCTCTTCCTTTGCACAGCTGTCCAGATTGATGTATCCTCAGTATTGATTTGGAGGTCATATCTGGACCCCTCAGGAGGACTGGGTGACCCCTTCAGGAGGACTGGGTGACCCCTTCAGGAGGACTGGGTGACCCCTCAGGAGGACTGGGTGATTGTGGGGATAGAACAGTGATGGTGAACCTTGGCACCCCAGATGTTTTGGGACTACATTTCCCATGATGCTCATGCACTCTGCAGTGTAGTCGAGCATGATGGGAAATTTAGTTCCTAAACATGTGGGGTGCTGAGGTTCTCCATCACTGGTCTAGAACATGACCTCCGGGACTAGGTTCTGCATTGTGGTTCTCTCCAGACCTGAGTGTACAGTAGTAGCACTGGGCCTGTTGGGCACTATTTTTCCAATTCCCACCCTCTTGAAGGTTTAATGCTGAGTGATTGGAAGGGACGACCTCAGGGTCGTGCATTTATCACACCATTCAGCCTTGAGGAAGAACCTTCTGCTCACAAGTGACACTTGGCATCCTACTCTGTTGGTCTCCATCCACCTGACCCTATTGATACCCAGCAGACTGGATTGTGAGTTACCTCCCACCCTCCGCTGCAACGTGTCGGAACCCTGGAGACCAGATATCCCCAGATCACACTCCACAAACACTTCCTGCGCTGCCTGACATTGATGGTCTGGAATGTTGGCCTCTGCTACAGTTTATACCCTCATCAGTTTGTGTCTCTGCTCCTCCCACAATGGGGAGATTTCCTGCAGTAGTTTGTGTCTCTGCCCCTCCCACAATGGGGAGATTTCCTGCAGTAGTTTGTGTCTCTGCCCCTCCCACAATGATGAGATTTCCTGCAGTAGTTTGTGTCTCTGCTCCTCCCACAATGGGGACATTTCCTGCAGTAGTTTGTGTCTCTGCTCCTCCCACAATGGGGAGATTTCCCACAGTAGTTTGTGTCTCTGCCCCTCCCACAATGAGGAGATTTCCCACAGTAGTTTGTCTCTCTGCCCCTCCCACAATGGGGAGATTTCCTGCAGTAGTTTGTGTCTCTGCCCCTCCCACAATGAGGAGATTTCCCACAGTAGTTTGTGTCTCTGCCCCTCCCACAATGGGGAGATTTCCTGCAGTAGTTTGTGTCTCTGCCCCTCCCACAATGGTGAGATTTCCTGCAGTAGTTTGTGTCTCTGCTCCTCCCACAATGGGGAGATTCCCTGCAGTAGTTTGTGTCTCTGCTCCTCCCACAATGGGGAGATTTCCTGCAGTAGTTTGTGTCTCTGCCCCTCCCACAATGGGGAGATTTCCTGCAGTAGTTTGTCTCTGCCCCTCCCAAAATGGGGAGATTTCCTGCAGTAGTTAGTGTCTCTGCTCCTCCCACAATGGTGAGATTTCCTGCAGTAGTTTGTGTCTCTGCCCCTCCCACAATGGGGAGATTTCCCTGCAGTAGTTTGTGTCTCTGCTCCTCCCACAATGTGGAGATTTCCTGCAGTAGTTTGTGTCTCTGCTCCTCCCACAATGGGGAGATTTCCTGCAGTAGTTTGTGTCTCTGCCCCTCCCACAATAGGGAGATTTCCTGCAGTAGTTTGTGTCTCTGCCCCTCCCACAATAGGGAGATTTCCTGCAGTAGTTTGTGTCTCTGCCCCTCCCACAATGGGGAGATTTCCCTGCAGTAGTTTGTGTCTCTGCCCCTCCCACAATGGTGAGATTTCCTGCAGTAGTTTGTGTCTCTGCCCCTCCCACAATGGGGAGATTTCCCTGCAGTAGTTTGTGTCTCTGCTCCTCCCACAATGAGGAGATTTCCTGCAGTAGTTTGTCTCTCTGCTCCTCCCACAATGGGGAGATTCCCTGCAGTAGTTTGTGTCTCTGCTCCTCCCACAATGGGGAGATTTCCTGCAGTAGTTTGTGTCTCTGCCCCTCCCACAATGGGGAGATTTCCTGCAGTAGTTTGTGTCTCTGCTCCTCCCACAATGGGGAGATTTCCCTGCAGTAGTTTGTGTCTCTGCTCCTCCCACAATGGGGAGATTTCCCTGCAGTAGTTTGTGTCTCTGCTCCTCCCACAATAGGGAGATTTCCTGCAGTAGTTTGTGTCTCTGCCCCTCCCACAATAGGGAGATTTCCTGCAGTAGTTTGTGTCTCTGCCCCTCCCACAATGGGGAGATTTCCCTGCAGTAGTTTGTGTCTCTGCTCCTCCCACAATGGGGAGATTTCCTGCTGTAGTTTGTGTCTCTGCCCCTCCCACAATAGGGAGATTTCCTGCAGTAGTTTGTGTCTCTGCCCCTCCCACAATGGTGAGATTTCCTGCAGTAGTTTGTGTCTCTGCCCCTCCCACAATGGGGAGATTTCCCTGCAGTAGTTTGTGTCTCTGCTCCTCCCACAATGAGGAGATTTCCTGCAGTAGTTTGTCTCTCTGCTCCTCCCACAATGGGGAGATTCCCTGCAGTAGTTTGTGTCTCTGCCCCTCCCACAATAGGGAGATTTCCTGCAGTAGTTTGTGTCTCTGCCCCTCCCACAATAGGGAGATTTCCTGCAGTAGTTTGTGTCTCTGCCCCTCCCACAATGGGGAGATTTGCTGCAGTAGTTTGTGTCTCTGCCCCTCCCACAATGGGGAGATTTCCCTGCAGTAGTTTGTGTCTCTGCTCCTCCCACAATGGGGAGATTTCCTGCAGTAGTTTGTATCTCTGCTCCTCCCACAATGGGGAGATTTCCTGCAGTAGTTTGTGTCTCTGCCCCTCCCACAATGGGGAGATTTCCTGCAGTAGTTTGTGTCTCTGCCCCTCCCACAATGGGGAGATTTCCCTGCAGTAGTTTGTGTCTCTGCCCCTCCCACAATGGGGAGATTTCCTGCAGTAGTTTGTGTCTCTGCTCCTCCCACAATGGGGAGATTTCCTGCAGTAGTTTGTGTCTCTGCCCCTCTCACAATGATGAGATTTCCCTGCAGTAGTTTGTGTCTCTGCCCCTCCCACAATGAGGAGATTTCCCACAGTAGTTTGTGTCTCTGCCCCTCCCACAATGGGGAGATTTCCTGCAGTAGTTTGTGTCTCTGCTCCTCACACAATGGGGAGATTTCCTGCAGTAGTTTGTGTCTGCCCCTCCCACAATGGGGAGATTTCCTGCAGTAGTTTGTGTCTCTGCTCCTCCCACAATGGGGAGATTTCCTGCAGTAGTTTGTGTCTCTGCCCCTCCCACAATAGCGAGATTTCCCACAGTAGTTTGTGTCTCTGCCCCTCCCACAATGAGGAGATTTCCCACAGTAGTTTGTGTCTCTGCCCCTCCCACAATGGGGAGATTTCCTGCAGTAGTTTGTCTCTCTGCTCCTCCCACAATGGGGAGATTCCCTGCAGTAGTTTGTGTCTCTGCCCCTCCCACAATAGGGAGATTTCCTGCAGTAGTTTGTGTCTCTGCCCCTCCCACAATAGGGAGATTTCCTGCAGTAGTTTGTGTCTCTGCCCCTCCCACAATGGGGAGATTTGCTGCAGTAGTTTGTGTCTCTGCCCCTCCCACAATGGGGAGATTTCCCTGCAGTAGTTTGTGTCTCTGCTCCTCCCACAATGGGGAGATTTCCTGCAGTAGTTTGTATCTCTGCTCCTCCCACAATGGGGAGATTTCCTGCAGTAGTTTGTGTCTCTGCCCCTCCCACAATGGGGAGATTTCCTGCAGTAGTTTGTGTCTCTGCCCCTCCCACAATGGGGAGATTTCCCTGCAGTAGTTTGTGTCTCTGCCCCTCCCACAATGGGGAGATTTCCTGCAGTAGTTTGTGTCTCTGCTCCTCCCACAATGGGGAGATTTCCTGCAGTAGTTTGTGTCTCTGCCCCTCTCACAATGATGAGATTTCCCTGCAGTAGTTTGTGTCTCTGCCCCTCCCACAATGAGGAGATTTCCCACAGTAGTTTGTGTCTCTGCCCCTCCCACAATGGGGAGATTTCCTGCAGTAGTTTGTGTCTCTGCTCCTCACACAATGGGGAGATTTCCTGCAGTAGTTTGTGTCTGCCCCTCCCACAATGGGGAGATTTCCTGCAGTAGTTTGTGTCTCTGCTCCTCCCACAATGGGGAGATTTCCTGCAGTAGTTTGTGTCTCTGCCCCTCCCACAATAGCGAGATTTCCCACAGTAGTTTGTGTCTCTGCCCCTCCCACAATGAGGAGATTTCCCACAGTAGTTTGTGTCTCTGCCCCTCCCACAATGGGGAGATTTCCTGCAGTAGTTTGTGTCTGCCCCTCCCACAATGGGGAGATCTCCTGCAGTAGTTTGTGTCTCTGCCCCTCCCACAATGGGGAGATTTCCTGCACTAGTTTGTGTCTCTGCTCCTCCCACAATGGCGAGATTTCCTGCAGTAGTTTGTCTCTGCCCCTCCCAAAATGGGGAGATTTCCTGCAGTAGTTTGTGTCTCTGCTCCTCCCACAATGGGGAGATTTCCTGCAGTAGTTTGTCTCTGCCCCTCCCAAAATGGGGAGATTTCCTGCAGTAGTTTGTGTCTCTGCCCCTCCCACAATGGGGAGATTTCCCTGCAGTAGTTTGTGTCTCTGCTCCTCCCACAATGGGGAGATTTCCTGCAGTAGTTTGTGTCTCTGCCCCTCCCACAATGGGGAGATTTCCTGCACTAGTTTGTGTCTCTGCTCCTCCCACAATGGGGAGATTTCCTGCAGTAGTTTGTCTCTGCCCCTCCCAAAATGGGGAGATTTCCTGCAGTAGTTTGTGTCTCTGCTCCTCCCACAATGGGGAGATTTCCTGCAGTAGTTTGTCTCTGCCCCTCCCAAAATGGGGAGATTTCCTGCAGTAGTTTGTGTCTCTGCTCCTCCCACAATGGGGAGATTTCCTGCAGTAGTTTGTCTCTGCCCCTCCCAAAATGGGGAGATTTCCTGCAGTAGTTTGTGTCTCTGCCCCTCCCACAATGGGGAGATTTCCCTGCAGTAGTTTGTGTCTCTGCTCCTCCCACAATGGGGAGATTTCCTGCAGTAGTTTGTGTCTCTGCCCCTCCCACAATGGGGAGATTTCCTGCAGTAGTTTGTGTCTCTGCCCCTCCCAAAATGGGGAGATTTCCTGCAGTAGTTTGTGTCTCTGCTCCTCCCACAATGGGGAGATTTCCTGCAGTAGTTTGTGTCTCTGCCCCTCCCACAATGAGGAGATTTCCTGCAGTAGTTTGTGTCTCTGCCCCTCCCACAATGGGGAGATTTCCCTGCAGTAGTTTGTGTCTCTGCTCCTCCCACAATGGGGAGATTTCCCTGCAGTAGTTTGTGTCTCTGCCCCTCCCACAATGATGAGATTTCCTGCAGTAGTTTGTGTCTCTGCTCCTCCCACAATGGGGAGATTTCCTGCAGTAGTTTGTCTCTGCCCCTCCCACAATGGGGAGATTTCCTGCAGTAGTTTGTCTCTGCTCCTCCCACAATGGGGACATTTCCCGCAGTAGTTTGTGTCTCTGCCCCTCCCACAATGGGGAGATTTCCCACAGTAGTTTGTGTCTCTGCCCCTCCCACAATGAGGAGATTTCCCACAGTAGTTTGTGTCTCTGCCCCTCCCACAATGGGGAGATTTCCTGCAGTAGTTTGTGTCTGCCCCTCCCACAATGGGGAGATCTCCTGCAGTAGTTTGTGTCTCTGCCCCTCGCACAATGAGGAGATTTCCTGCAGTAGTTTGTGTCTCTGCCCCTCCCACAATGGGGAGATTTCCTGCACTAGTTTGTGTCTCTGCTCCTCCCACAATGGGGAGATTTCCTGCAGTAGTTTGTGCCTCTGCCCCTCCCACAATGGGGAGATTTCCTGCAGTAGTTTGTCTCTGCCCCTCCCACAATGGGGAGATTTCCTGCAGTAGTTTGTGTCTCTGCCCCTCCCACAATGAGATTTCCTGCAGTAGTTTGTGTCTCTGACCCTCCCACAATGAGGAGATTTCCTGCAGTAGTTTGTGTCTCTGCCCCTCCCACAATGGGGAGATTTCCTCCAGTAGTTTGTCTCTGCCCCTCCCACAATGGGGAGATTTCCTGCAGTAGTTTGTGTCTCTGCCCCTCCCACAATGAGGAGATTTCCTGCAGTAGTTTGTGTCTCTGCCCCTCCCACAATGAGATTTCCTACAGTAGTTTGTGTCTCTGCCCCTCCCACAATGGGGAGATTTCCTGCAGTAGTTTGTGTCTCTGCCCCTCCCACAATGGGGAGATTTCCTGCAGTAGTTTGTGTCTCTGCCCCTCCCACAATGGAGAGATTTCCTCCAGTAGTTTGTCTCTGCCCCTCCCACAATGGGGAGATTTCCTGCAGTAGTTTGTGTCTCTGCCCCTCCCACAATGAGGAGATTTCCTGCAGTAGTTTGTGTCTCTGCCCCTCCCACAATGAGGAGATTTCCTGCAGTAGTTTGTGTCTCTGCCCCTCCCACAATGGGGAGATTTCCTGCAGTAGTTTGTGTCTCTGCCCCTCCCACAATGGGGAGATTTCCTCCAGTAGTTTGTCTCTGCCCCTCCCACAATGGGGAGATTTCTTGCAGTAGTTTGTGTCTCTGCCCCTCCCACAATGAGGAGATTTCCTGCAGTAGTTTGTGTCTCTGCCCCTCCCACAATGAGGAGATTTCCTGCAGTAGTTTGTGTCTCTGCCCCTCCCACAATGGGGAGATTCCCTGCAGTAGTTTGTGTCTCTGCTCCTCCCACAATGGGGAGATTTCCCTGCAGTAGTTTGTGTCTCTGCTCCTCCCACAATGGGGAGATTTCCCTGCAGTAGTTTGTGTCTGCCCCTCCCACAATGAGGAGATTTCCCACAGTAGTTTGTGTCTCTGCCCCTCCCACAATGGGGAGATTTCCTGCACTAGTTTGTGTCTCTGCTCCTCCCACAATGGCGAGATTTCCTGCAGTAGTTTGTCTCTGCCCCTCCCAAAATGGGGAGATTTCCTGCAGTAGTTTGTGTCTCTGCTCCTCCCACAATGGGGAGATTTCCTGCAGTAGTTTGTCTCTGCCCCTCCCAAAATGGGGAGATTTCCTGCAGTAGTTTGTCTCTGCACCTCCCAAAATGGGGAGATTTCCTGCAGTAGTTTGTCTCTGCCCCTCCCAAAATGGGGAGATTTCCTGCAGTAGTTTGTCTCTGCCCCTCCCAAAATGGGGAGATTTCCTGCAGTAGTTTGTCTCTGCCCCTCCCAAAATGGGGAGATTTCCTGCAGTAGTTTGTCTCTGCCCCTCCCAAAATGGGGAGATTTCCCTGCAGTAGTTTGTGTCTCTGCACCTCCCACAATGAGGAGATTTCCTGCAGTAGTTTGTGTCTCTGCCCCTCCCACAATGGGGAGATTTCCCTGCAGTAGTTTGTGTCTCTGCTCCTCCCAAAATGGGGAGATTTCCTGCAGTAGTTTGTGTCTCTGCCCCTCCCACAATGGGGAGATTCCCTGCAGTAGTTTGTGTCTCTGCCCCTCCCACAATGATGAGATTTCCTGCAGTAGTTTGTGTCTCTGCTCCTCCCACAATGGGGAGATTTCCTGCAGTAGTTTGTCTCTGCCCCTCCCACAATGGAGATATTTCCCGCAGTAGTTTGTGTCTCTGCCCCTCCCACAATGGGGAGATTTCCCGCAGTAGTTTGTGTCTCTGCCCCTCCCACAATGAGGAGATTTCCCACAGTAGTTTGTGTCTCTGCCCCTCCCACAATGGGGAGATTTCCTGCAGTAGTTTGTGTCTCTGCTCCTCCCACAATGGGGAGATTTCCTGCAGTAGTTTGTGTCTGCCCCTCCCACAATGGGGAGATTTCCTGCAGTAGTTTGTCTCTGCTCCTCCCACAATGGGGAGATTTCCCGCAGTAGTTTGTGTCTCTGCCCCTCCCACAATAGCGAGATTTCCCACAGTAGTTTGTGTCTCTGCCCCTCCCACAAGGAGGAGATTTCCCACAGTAGTTTGTGTCTCTGCCCCTCCCACAATGGGGAGATTTCCTGCAGTAGTTTGTGTCTGCCCCTCCCACAATGGGGAGATCTCCTGCAGTAGTTTGTGTCTCTGCCCCTCCCACAATGAGGAGATTTCCTGCAGTAGTTTGTGTCTCTGCCCCTCCCACAATGGGGAGATTTCCTGCACTAGTTTGTGTCTCTGCTCCTCCCACAATGGGGAGATTTCCTGCAGTAGTTTGTGCCTCTGCCCCTCCCACAATGGGGAGATTTCCTGCAGTAGTTTGTCTCTGCCCCTCCCACAATGGGGAGATTTCCTGCAGTAGTTTGTGTCTCTGCCCCTCCCACAATGGGGAGATTTCCCTGCAGTAGTTTGTGTCTCTGCTCCTCCCACAATGCGGAGATTTCCTGCAGTAGTTTGTGTCTCTGCTCCTCCCACAATGGGGTGATTTCCTGCAGTAGTTTGTGTCTCTGCCCCTCCCACAATAGGGAGATTTCCTGCAGTAGTTTGTGTCTCTGCCCCTCCCACAATGGGGAGATTTCCTGCAGTAGTTTGTGTCTCTGCCCCTCCCACAATGGGGAGATTTCCTTCAGTAGTTTGTGTCTCTGCCCCTCCCACAATAGGGAGATTTCCTGCAGTAGTTTGTGTCTCTGCCCCTCCCACAATGGGGAGATTTCCTGCAGTAATTTGTGTCTCTGCCCCTCCCACAATAGGGAGATTTCCTGCAGTAGTTTGTGTCTCTGCCCCTCCCACAATGGGGAGATTTCCCTGCAGTAGTTTGTGCCTCTGCTCCTCCCACAATGAGGAGATTTCCTGCAGTAGTTTGTGTCTCTGCTCCTCCCACAATGGGGAGATTCCCTGCAGTAGTTTGTGTCTCTGCTCCTCCCACAATGGGGAGATTTCCTGCAGTAGTTTGTGTCTCTGCCCCTCCCACAATGGGGAGATTTCCTGCAGTAGTTTGTGTCTCTGCTCCTCATACAATGGGGAGATTTCCCTGCAGTAGTTTGTGTCTCTGCTCCTCCCACAATGGGGAGATTTCCTGCAGTAGTTTGTGTCTCTGCCCCTCCCACAATGGTGAGATTTCCTGCAGTAGTTTGTGTCTCTGCCCCTCCCACAATGGGGAGATTTCCTGCAGTAGTTTGTGTCTCTGCCCCTCCCACAATGATGAGATTTCTCTGCAGTAGTTTGTGTCTCTGCCCCTCCCACAATGATGAGATTTCTCTGCAGTAGTTTGTGTCTCTGCCCCTCCCACAATTGGGTGATATCCTGCAGTAGTTTGTGTCTCCGCTCCTCCCACAATGGTGAGATTTCCTGCAGTAGTTTGTGTCTCTGCCCCTCCCACAATGAGGAGATTTCCCTGCAGTAGTTTGTGTCTCTGCCCCTCCCACAATGGGGTGATATCCTGCAGTAGTTTCTGTCTCTGCCCCTCCCACAATAGGGAGATTTCCCTGCAGTAGTTTGTGTCTCTGCTCCTCCCACAATGAGGAGATTTCCCTGCAGTAGTTTGTGTCTCTGCCCCTCCCACAATGGGGAGATTTCCTGCAGTAGTTTGTGTCTCTGCCCCTCCCACAATGGGGAGATTTCCCACAGTAGTTTGTGTCTCTGCCCCTCCCACAATGGGGAGATTTCCTGCAGTAGTTTGTGTCTCTGCCCCTCCCACAATGGGGAAATTTCCTGCAGTAGTTTGTGTCTCTGCCCCTCCCACAATGAGGAGATTTCCTGCAGTAGTTTGTGTCTCTGCCCCTCCCACAATGGGGAGATTTCCTGCAGTAGTTTGTCTCTGCCCCTCCCACAATGGGGAGATTTCCTGCAGTAGTTTGTGTCTCTGCCCCTCCCACAATGAGATTTCCTGCAGTAGTTTGTGTCTCTGCCCCTCCCACAATGAGGAGATTTCCTGCAGTAGTTTGTGTCTCTGCCCCTCCCACAATGGGGAGATTTCCTGCAGTAGTTTGTGTCTCTGCCCCTCCCACAATGGGGAGATTTCCTGCAGTAGTTTGTGTCTCTGCCCCTCCCACAATGGGGAGATTTCCTGCAGTAGTTTGTGTCTCTGCTCCTCCCACAATGGGGAGATTTCCTGCAGTAGTTTGTGTCTCTGCTCCTCCCACAATGGGGAGATTTCCTGCAGTAGTTTGTGTCTCTGCCCCTCCCACAATGGGGAGATTTTCTGCAGTAGTTTGTGTCTCTGCCCCTCCCACAATGATGAGATTTCCCTGCAGTAGTTTGTGTCTCTGCCCCTCCCACAATGGGGTGATATCCTGCAGTAGTTTGTGTCTCTGCTCCTCCCACAATGGGGAGATTTCCTGCAGTAGTTTGTGTCTCTGCCCCTCCCACAATGGGGTGATATCCTGCAGTAGTTTGTGTCTCTGCCCCTCCCACAATAGGGAGATTTCCCTGCAGTAGTTTGTGTCTCTGCTCCTCCCACAATGAGGAGATTTCCCTGCAGTAGTTTGTGTCTCTGCCCCTCCCACTATGAGGAGATTTCCCTGCAGTAGTTTGTGTCTCTGCCCCTCCCACAATAGGGAGATTTCCTGCAGTAGTTTGTGTCTCTGCCCCTCCCACAATGGGGAGATTTCCTGCAGTAGTTTGTGTCTCTGCCCCTCCCACAATGGGGAGATTTCCTGCAGTAGTTTGTGTCTCTGCCCCTCCCACAATGAGGAGATTTCCTGCAGTAGTTTGTGTCTCTGCCCCTCCCACAATGAGGAGATTTCCTGCAGTAGTTTGTGTCTCTGCCCCTCCCACAATGGGGAGATTTCCTGCAGTAGTTTGTGTCTCTGCCCCTCCCACAATGGGGAGATTTCCTCCAGTAGTTTGTCTCTGCCCCTCCCACAATGGGGAGATTTCCTGCAGTAGTTTGTGTCTCTGCCCCTCCCACAATGAGGAGATTTCCTGCAGTAGTTTGTGTCTCTGCCCCTCCCACAATGAGATTTCCTGCAGTAGTTTGTGTCTCTGCCCCTCCCACAATGGGGAGATTTCCTGCAGTAGTATGTGTCTCTGCCCCTCCCACAATGGGGAGATTTCCTGCAGTAGTTTGTGTCTCTGCCCCTCCCACAATGAGGAGATTTCCTGCAGTAGTTTGTGTCTCTGCCCCTCCCACAATGAGGAGATTTCCTGCAGTAGTTTGTGTCTCTGCCCCTCCCACAATGGGGAGATTTCCTGCAGTAGTTTGTGTCTCTGCCCCTCCCACAATTGGGAGATTTCCTCCAGTAGTTTGTCTCTGCCCCTCCCACAATGGGGAGATTTCCTGCAGTAGTTTGTGTCTCTGCCCCTCCCACAATGAGGAGATTTCCTGCAGTAGTTTGTGTCTCTGCCCCTCCCACAATGGGGAGATTCCCTGCAGTAGTTTGTGTCTCTGCCCCTCCCACAATGGGGAGATTTCCTGCAGTAGTTTGTGTCTCTGCCCCTCCCACAATGGGGAGATTTCCTGCAGTAGTTTGTGTCTCTGCCCCTCCCACAATGGAGAGATTTCCTCCAGTAGTTTGTCTCTGCCCCTCCCACAATGGGGAGATTTCCTGCAGTAGTTTGTGTCTCTGCCCCTCCCACAATGAGGAGATTTCCTGCAGTAGTTTGTGTCTCTGCCCCTCCCACAATGAGGAGATTTCCTGCAGTAGTTTGTGTCTCTGCCCCTCCCACAATGGGGAGATTTCCTGCAGTAGTTTGTGTCTCTGCCCCTCCCACAATGGGGAGATTTCCTCCAGTAGTTTGTCTCTGCCCCTCCCACAATGGGGAGATTTCCTGCAGTAGTTTGTGTCTCTGCCCCTCCCACAATGAGGAGATTTCCTGCAGTAGTTTGTGTCTCTGCCCCTCCCACAATGAGGAGATTTCCTGCAGTAGTTTGTGTCTCTGCCCCTCCCACAATGGGGAGATTCCCTGCAGTAGTTTGTGTCTCTGCTCCTCCCACAATGGGGAGATTTCCCTGCAGTAGTTTGTGTCTCTGCTCCTCCCACAATGGGGAGATTTCCCTGCAGTAGTTTGTGTCTGCCCCTCCCACAATGAGGAGATTTCCCACAGTAGTTTGTGTCTCTGCCCCTCCCACAATGGGGAGATTTCCTGCAGTAGTTTGTGTCTCTGCCCCTCCCACAATGGGGAGATTTCCTGCACTAGTTTGTGTCTCTGCTCCTCCCACAATGGCGAGATTTCCTGCAGTAGTTTGTCTCTGCCCCTCCCAAAATGGGGAGATTTCCTGCAGTAGTTTGTGTCTCTGCTCCTCCCACAATGGGGAGATTTCCTGCAGTAGTTTGTCTCTGCCCCTCCCAAAATGGGGAGATTTCCTGCAGTAGTTTGTCTCTGCACCTCCCAAAATGGGGAGATTTCCTGCAGTAGTTTGTCTCTGCCCCTCCCAAAATGGGGAGATTTCCTGCAGTAGTTTGTCTCTGCCCCTCCCAAAATGGGGAGATTTCCTGCAGTAGTTTGTCTCTGCCCCTCCCAAAATGGGGAGATTTCCTGCAGTAGTTTGTCTCTGCACCTCCCACAATGAGGAGATTTCCTGCAGTAGTTTGTGTCTCTGCCCCTCCCACAATGGGGAGATTTCCCTGCAGTAGTTTGTGTCTCTGCTCCTCCCAAAATGGGGAGATTTCCTGCAGTAGTTTGTGTCTCTGCCCCTCCCACAATGGGGAGATTCCCTGCAGTAGTTTGTGTCTCTGCCCCTCTCACAATGATGAGATTTCCTGCAGTAGTTTGTGTCTCTGCTCCTCCCACAATGGGGAGATTTCCTGCAGTAGTTTGTCTCTGCCCCTCCCACAATGGGGACATTTCCCGCAGTAGTTTGTGTCTCTGCCCCTCCCACAATGGGGAGATTTCCCGCAGTAGTTTGTGTCTCTGCCCCTCCCACAATGAGGAGATTTCCCACAGTAGTTTGTGTCTCTGCCCCTCCCACAATGGGGAGATTTCCTGCAGTAGTTTGTGTCTCTGCTCCTCCCACAATGGGGAGATTTCCTGCAGTAGTTTGTGTCTGCCCCTCCCACAATGGGGAGATTTCCTGCAGTAGTTTGTCTCTGCTCCTCCCACAATGGGGAGATTTCCTGCAGTAGTTTGTGTCTCTGCCCCTCCCACAATAGCGAGATTTCCCACAGTAGTTTGTGTCTCTGCCCCTCCCACAATGAGGAGATTTCCCACAGTAGTTTGTGTCTCTGCCCCTCCCACAATGGGGAGATTTCCTGCAGTAGTTTGTGTCTGCCCCTCCCACAATGGGGAGATCTCCTGCAGTAGTTTGTGTCTCTGCCCCTCCCACAATGAGGAGATTTCCTGCAGTAGTTTGTGTCTCTGCCCCTCCCACAATGGGGAGATTTCCTGCACTAGTTTGTGTCTCTGCTCCTCCCACAATGGGGAGATTTCCTGCAGTAGTTTGTGCCTCTGCCCCTCCCACAATGGGGAGATTTCCTGCAGTAGTTTGTCTCTGCCCCTCCCACAATGGGGAGATTTCCTGCAGTAGTTTGTGTCTCTGCCCCTCCCACAATGGGGAGATTTCCCTGCAGTAGTTTGTGTCTCTGCCCCTCCCACAATGGGGAGATTTCCCTGCAGTAGTTTGTGTCTCTGCTCCTCCCACAATGCGGAGATTTCCTGCAGTAGTTTGTGTCTCTGCTCCTCCCACAATGGGGTGATTTCCTGCAGTAGTTTGTGTCTCTGCCCCTCCCA
Organism: Lithobates septentrionalis; assembly: GCA_037952835.1. NCBI lineage: Eukaryota > Metazoa > Chordata > Amphibia > Anura > Ranidae > Lithobates > Lithobates septentrionalis. The sequence goes on from JBBDGP010003746.1 coordinate 52,550, forward strand.
CAATAGGGAGATTTCCTGCAGTAGTTTGTGTCTCTGCCCCTCCCACAATAGGGAGATTTCCTGCAGTAGTTTGTGACTCTGCCCCTCCCACAATGGGGAGATTTCCTGCAGTAGTTTGTGTCTCTGCCCCTCCCACAATGGGGAGATTTCCTTCAGTAGTTTGTGTCTCTGCCCCTCCCACAATAGGGAGATTTCCTGCAGTAGTTTGTGTCTCTGCCCCTCCCACAATGGGGAGATTTCCTGCAGTAATTTGTGTCTCTGCCCCTCCCACAATAGGGAGATTTCCTGCAGTAGTTTGTGTCTCTGCCCCTCCCACAATGGGGAGATTTCCCTGCAGTAGTTTGTGCCTCTGCTCCTCCCACAATGAGGAGATTTCCTGCAGTAGTTTGTGTCTCTGCTCCTCCCACAATGGGGAGATTCCCTGCAGTAGTTTGTGTCTCTGCTCCTCCCACAATGGGGAGATTTCCTGCAGTAGTTTGTGTCTCTGCCCCTCCCACAATGGGGAGATTTCCTGCAGTAGTTTGTGTCTCTGCTCCTCATACAATGGGGAGATTTCCCTGCAGTAGTTTGTGTCTCTGCTCCTCCCACAATGGGGAGATTTCCTGCAGTAGTTTGTGTCTCTGCCCCTCCCACAATAGGGAGATTTCCTGCAGTAGTTTGTGTCTCTGCCCCTCCCACAATGAGGAGATTTCCTGCAGTAGTTTGTGTCTCTGCCCCTCCCACAATGGTGAGATTTCCTGCAGTAGTTTGTGTCTCTGCCCCTCCCACAATGGGGAGATTTCCTGCAGTAGTTTGAGTCTCTGCTCCTCCCACATTGGGGAGATTTCCTGCAGTAGTTTGTGTCTCTGCCCCTCCCACAATGGGGAGATTTCCTGCAGTAGTTTGTGTCTCTGCCCCTCCCACAATGATGAGATTTCTCTGCAGTAGTTTGTGTCTCTGCCCCTCCCACAATTGGGTGATATCCTGCAGTAGTTTCTGTCTCTGCCCCTCCCACAATAGGGAGATTTCCCTGCAGTAGTTTGTGTCTCTGCTCCTCCCACAATGAGGAGATTTCCCTGCAGTAGTTTGTGTCTCTGCCCCTCCCACAATGGGGAGATTTCCTGCAGTAGTTTGTGTCTCTGCCCCTCCCACAATGGGGAGATTTCCTGCAGTAGTTTGTGTCTCTGCCCCTCCCACAATGAGGAGATTTCCTGCAGTAGTTTGTGTCTCTGCCCCTCCCACAATGGGGAGATTTCCTGCAGTAGTTTGTCTCTGCCCCTCCCACAATGGGGAGATTTCCTGCAGTAGTTTGTGTCTCTGCCCCTCCCACAATGAGGAGATTTCCTGCAGTAGTTTGTGTCTCTGCCCCTCCCACAATGAGGAGATTTCCTGCAGTAGTTTGTGTCTCTGCCCCTCCCACAATGGGGAGATTTCCTGCAGTAGTTTGTGTCTCTGCCCCTCCCACAATGGGGAGATTTCCTGCAGTAGTTTGTGTCTCTGCCCCTCCCACAATGGGGAGATTTCCTGCAGTAGTTTGTGTCTCTGCTCCTCCCACAATGGGGAGATTTCCTGCAGTAGTTTGTGTCTCTGCCCCTCCCACAATGATGAGATTTCCCTGCAGTAGTTTGTGTCTCTGCCCCTCCCACAATGGGGTGATATCCTGCAGTAGTTTGTGTCTCTGCTCCTCCCACAATGGGGTGATATCCTGCAGTAGTTTGTGTCTCTGCCCCTCCCACAATGAGGAGATTTCCCTGCAGTAGTTTGTGTCTCTGCCCCTCCCACAATGGGGTGATATCCTGCAGTAGTTTGTGTCTCTGCCCCTCCCACAATAGGGAGATTTCCCTGCAGTAGTTTGTGTCTCTGCTCCTCCCACAATGAGGAGATTTCCCTGCAGTAGTTTGTGTCTCTGCCCCTCCCACTATGAGGAGATTTCCCTGCAGTAGTTTGTGTCTCTGCCCCTCCCACAATAGGGAGATTTCCTGCAGTAGTTTGTGTCTCTGCCCCTCCCACAATGGGGAGATTTCCTGCAGTAGTTTGTGTCTCTGCCCCTCCCACAATGGGGAGATTTCCTGCAGTAGTTTGTGTCTCTGCCCCTCCCACAATGAGGAGATTTCCTGCAGTAGTTTGTGTCTCTGCCCCTCCCACAATGAGGAGATTTCCTGCAGTAGTTTGTGTCTCTGCCCCTCCCACAATGGGGAGATTTCCTGCAGTAGTTTGTGTCTCTGCCCCTCCCACAATGGGGAGATTTCCTCCAGTAGTTTGTCTCTGCCCCTCCCACAATGGGGAGATTTCCTGCAGTAGTTTGTGTCTCTGCCCCTCCCAGAATGAGGAGATTTCCTGCAGTAGTTTGTGTCTCTGCCCCTCCCACAATGAGATTTCCTGCAGTAGTTTGTGTCTCTGCCCCTCCCACAATGGGGAGATTTCCTGCAGTAGTATGTGTCTCTGCCCCTCCCACAATGGGGAGATTTCCTGCAGTAGTTTGTGTCTCTGCCCCTCCCACAATGAGGAGATTTCCTGCAGTAGTTTGTGTCTCTGCCCCTCCCACAATGAGGAGATTTCCTGCAGTAGTTTGTGTCTCTGCCCCTCCCACAATGGGGAGATTTCCTGCAGTAGTTTGTGTCTCTGCCCCTCCCACAATTGGGAGATTTCCTCCAGTAGTTTGTCTCTGCCCCTCCCACAATGGGGAGATTTCCTGCAGTAGTTTGTGTCTCTGCCCCTCCCACAATGAGGAGATTTCCTGCAGTAGTTTGTGTCTCTGCCCCTCCCACAATGGGGAGATTCCCTGCAGTAGTTTGTGTCTCTGCTCCTCCCACAATGGGGAGATTTCCCTGCAGTAGTTTGTGTCTCTGCCCCTCCCACAATGATGAGATTTCCTGCAGTAGTTTGTGTCTCTGCTCCTCCCACAATGGGGAGATTTCCTGCAGTAGTTTGTCTCTGCCCCTCCCACAATGGGGACATTTCCCGCAGTAGTTTGTGTCTCTGCCCCTCCCACAATGGGGAGATTTCCCACAGTAGTTTGTGTCTCTGCCCCTCCCACAATGAGGAGATTTCCCACAGTAGTTTGTGTCTCTGCCCCTCCCACAATGAGGAGTTTTCCTTGCAGTAGTTTGTGTCTCTGCCCCTCCCACAATGAGGAGATTTCCTCCAGTAGTTTGTCTCTGCCCCTCCCACAATGGGGAGATTTCCTGCAGTAGTTTGTCTCTGCCCCTCCCACAATGAGGAGATTTCCTCCAGTAGTTTGTCTCTGCCCCTCCCACAATGGGGAGATTTCCTGCTGTAGTTTGTGTCTCTGCCCCTCCCACAATGAGGAGATTTCCTGCAGTAGTTTGTGTCTCTGCCCCTCCCACAATGAGGAGATTTCCTTCAGTAGTTTGTGTCTCTGCCCCTCCTACAATGGGGAGATTTCCTCCAGTAGTTTGTCTCTGCCCCTCCCACAATGGGGAGATTTTCTGCAGTAGTTTGTGTCTCTGCCCCTCCCACAATGAGGAGATTTCCTGTAGTAGTTTGTGTCTCTGCCCCTCCCACAATGAGATTTCCTGCAGTAGTTTGTGTCTCTGCCCCTCCCACAATGAGGAGATTTCCTGCAGTAGTTTGTGTCTCTGCCCCTCCCACAATGGGGAGATTTCCTGCAGTAGTTTGTGTCTCTACCCCTCCCACAATGGGGAGATTTCCTCCAGTAGTTTGTCTCTGCCCCTCCCACAATGGGGAGATTTCCTGCAGTAGTTTGTGTCTCTGCCCCTCCCACAATGAGGAGATTTCCTGCAGTAGTTTGTGTCTCTGCCCCTCCCACAATGAGGAGATTTCCTGCAGTAGTTTGTGTCTCTGCCCCTCCCACAATGGGGAGATTTCCTGCAGTAGTTTGTGTCTCTGCCCCTCCCACAATGAGGAGATTTCCTGCAGTAGTTTATGTCTCTGCCCCTCCCACAATGAGGAGATTTCCTGCAGTAGTTTGTGTCTCTGCCCCTCCCACAATGGGGAGATTTCCTGCAGTAGTTTGTGTCTCTGCCCCTCCCACAATGGGGAGATTTCCTCCAGTAGTTTGTCTCTGCCCCTCCCACAATGGGGAGATTTCCTGCAGTAGTTTGTGTCTCTGCCCCTCCCACAATGAGGAGATTTCCTGCAGTAGTTTGTGTCTCTGCCCCTCCCACAATGAGGAGATTTCCTGCAGTAGTTTGTGTCTCTGCCCCTCCCACAATGGGGAGATTTCCTGCAGTAGTTTGTGTCTCTGCCCCTCCCACAATGGGGAAATTTCCTGCAGTAGTTTGTGTCTCTGCCCCTCCCACAATGAGGAGATTTCCTGCAGTAGTTTGTGTCTCTGCCCCTCCCACAATGGGGAGATTTCCTGCAGTAGTTTGTGTCTCTGCCCCTCCCACAATGGGGAGATTTCCTGCAGTAGTTTGTGTCTCTGCCCCTCCCACAATGAGGAGATTTCCTGCAGTAGTTTGTGTCTCTGCCCCTCCCACAATGAGGAGATTTCCTGCAGTAGTTTGTGTCTCTGCCCCTCCCACAATGAGGAGATTTCCTGCAGTAGTTTGTGTCTCTGCCCCTCCCACAATGGGGAGATTTCCTGCAGTAGTTTGTCTCTGCCCCTCCCACAATGGGGAGATTTCCTGCAGTAGTTTGTGTCTCTGCCCCTCCCACAATGAGGAGATTTCCTGCAGTAGTTTGTGTCTCTGCCCCTCCCACAATGAGGAGATTTCCTGCAGTAGTTTGTGTCTCTGCCCCTCCCACAATGGGGAGATTTCCTGCAGTAGTTTGTGTCTCTGCCCCTCCCACAATGGGGAGATTTCCTGCAGTAGTTTGTGTCTCTGCCCCTCCCACAATGGGGAGATTTCCTGCAGTAGTTTGTGTCTCTGCTCCTCCCACAATGGGGAGATTTCCTGCAGTAGTTTGTGTTTCTGCTCCTCCCACAATGGGGAGATTTCCTGCAGTAGTTTGTGTCTCTGCCCCTCCCACAATGGGGAGATTTTCTGCAGTAGTTTGTGTCTCTGCCCCTCCCACAATGATGAGATTTCCCTGCAGTAGTTTGTGTCTCTGCCCCTCCCACAATGGGGTGATATCCTGCAGTAGTTTGTGTCTCTGCTCCTCCCACAATGGGGAGATTTCCTGCAGTAGTTTGTGTCTCTGCCCCTCCCACAATGAGGAGATTTCCCTGCAGTAGTTTGTGTCTCTGCCCCTCCCACAATGGGGTGATATCCTGCAGTAGTTTGTGTCTCTGCCCCTCCCACAATAGGGAGATTTCCCTGCAGTAGTTTGTGTCTCTGCTCCTCCCACAATGAGATTTCCCTGCAGTAGTTTGTGTCTCTGCCCCTCCCACTATGAGGAGATTTCCCTGCAGTAGTTTGAGTCTCTGCCCCTCCCACAATAGGGAGATTTCCTGCAGTAGTTTGTGTCTCTGCCCCTCCCACAATGGGGAGATTTCCTGCAGTAGTTTGTGTCTCTGCCCCTCCCACAATGGGGAGATTTCCCGCAGTAGTTTGTGTCTCTGCCCCTCCCACAATGGGGAGATTTCCTGCAGTAGTTTGTGTCTCTGCCCCTCCCACAATGAGGAGATTTCCTGCAGTAGTTTGTGTCTCTGCCCCTCCCACAATGAGGAGATTTCCTGCAGTAGTTTGTGTCTCTGCCCATCCCACAATGGGGAGATTTCCTGCAGTAGTTTGTGTCTCTGCCCCTCCCACAATGAGGAGATTTCCTGCAGTAGTTTGTGTCTCTGCCCCTCCCACAATGAGGAGATTTCCTGCAGTAGTTTGTGTCTCTGCCCCTCCCACAATGAGGAGATTTCCTGCAGTAGTTTGTGTCTCTGCCCCTCCCACAAGGAGGAGATTTCCTGCAGTAGTTTGTGTCTCTGCCCCTCCCACAATGAGGAGATTTCCTGCAGTAGTTTGTGTCTCTGCCCCTCCCACAATGGGGAGATTTCCTGCACTAGTTTGTGTCTCTGCTCCTCCCACAATGGGGAGATTTCCTGCAGTAGTTTGTGCCTCTGCCCCTCCCACAATGGGGAGATTTCCTGCAGTAGTTTGTCTCTGCCCCTCCCACAATGGGGAGATTTCCTGCAGTAGTTTGTGTCTCTGCCCCTCCCACAATGGGGAGATTTCCCTGCAGTAGTTTGTGTCTCTGCCCCTCCCACAATGGGGAGATTTCCCTGCAGTAGTTTGTGTCTCTGCTCCTCCCACAATGCGGAGATTTCCTGCAGTAGTTTGTGTCTCTGCTCCTCCCACAATGGGGTGATTTCCTGCAGTAGTTTGTGTCTCTGCCCCTCCCACAATAGGGAGATTTCCTGCAGTAGTTTGTGTCTCTGCCCCTCCCACAATAGGGAGATTTCCTGCAGTAGTTTGTGTCTCTGCCCCTCCCACAATGGGGAGATTTCCTGCAGTAGTTTGTGTCTCTGCCCCTCCCACAATGGGGAGATTTCCTTCAGTAGTTTGTGTCTCTGCCCCTCCCACAATAGGGAGATTTCCTGCAGTAGTTTGTGTCTCTGCCCCTCCCACAATGGGGAGATTTCCTGCAGTAATTTGTGTCTCTGCCCCTCCCACAATAGGGAGATTTCCTGCAGTAGTTTGTGTCTCTGCCCCTCCCACAATGGGGAGATTTCCCTGCAGTAGTTTGTGCCTCTGCTCCTCCCACAATGAGGAGATTTCCTGCAGTAGTTTGTGTCTCTGCTCCTCCCACAATGGGGAGATTCCCTGCAGTAGTTTGTGTCTCTGCTCCTCCCACAATGGGGAGATTTCCTGCAGTAGTTTGTGTCTCTGCCCCTCCCACAATGGGGAGATTTCCTGCAGTAGTTTGTGTCTCTGCTCCTCATACAATGGGGAGATTTCCCTGCAGTAGTTTGTGTCTCTGCTCCTCCCACAATGGGGAGATTTCCTGCAGTAGTTTGTGTCTCTGCCCCTCCCACAATAGGGAGATTTCCTGCAGTAGTTTGTGTCTCTGCCCCTCCCACAATGAGGAGATTTCCTGCAGTAGTTTGTGTCTCTGCCCCTCCCACAATGGTGAGATTTCCTGCAGTAGTTTGTGTCTCTGCCCCTCCCACAATGGGGAGATTTCCTGCAGTAGTTTGTGTCTCTGCTCCTCCCACATTGGGGAGATTTCCTGCAGTAGTTTGTGTCTCTGCCCCTCCCACAATGGGGAGATTTCCTGCAGTAGTTTGTGTCTCTGCCCCTCCCACAATGATGAGATTTCTCTGCAGTAGTTTGTGTCTCTGCCCCTCCCACAATTGGGTGATATCCTGCAGTAGTTTGAGTCTCCGCTCCTCCCACAATGGGGAGATTTCCTGCAGTAGTTTGTGTCTCTGCCCCTCCCACAATGAGGAGATTTCCCTGCAGTAGTTTGTGTCTCTGCCCCTCCCACAATGGGGTGATATCCTGCAGTAGTTTCTGTCTCTGCCCCTCCCACAATAGGGAGATTTCCCTGCAGTAGTTTGTGTCTCTGCTCCTCCCACAATGAGGAGATTTCCCTGCAGTAGTTTGTGTCTCTGCCCCTCCCACAATGGGGAGATTTCCTGCAGTAGTTTGTGTCTCTGCCCCTCCCACAATGGGGAGATTTCCCACAGTAGTTTGTGTCTCTGCCCCTCCCACAATGGGGAGATTTCCTGCAGTAGTTTGTGTCTCTGCCCCTCCCACAATGGGGAAATTTCCTGCAGTAGTTTGTGTCTCTGCCCCTCCCACAATGAGGAGATTTCCTGCAGTAGTTTGTGTCTCTGCCCCTCCCACAATGGGGAGATTTCCTGCAGTAGTTTGTCTCTGCCCCTCCCACAATGGGGAGATTTCCTGCAGTAGTTTGTGTCTCTGCCCCTCCCACAATGAGGAGATTTCCTGCAGTAGTTTGTGTCTCTGCCCCTCCCACAATGAGGAGATTTCCTGCAGTAGTTTGTGTCTCTGCCCCTCCCACAATGGGGAGATTTCCTGCAGTAGTTTGTGTCTCTGCCCCTCCCACAATGGGGAGATTTCCTGCAGTAGTTTGTGTCTCTGCCCCTCCCACAATGGGGAGATTTCCTGCAGTAGTTTGTGTCTCTGCTCCTCCCACAATGGGGAGATTTCCTGCAGTAGTTTGTGTCTCTGCTCCTCCCACAATGGGGAGATTTCCTGCAGTAGTTTGTGTCTCTGCCCCTCCCACAATGGGGAGATTTTCTGCAGTAGTTTGTGTCTCTGCCCCTCCCACAATGATGAGATTTCCCTGCAGTAGTTTGTGTCTCTGCCCCTCCCACAATGGGGTGATATCCTGCAGTAGTTTGTGTCTCTGCTCCTCCCACAATGGGGAGATTTCCTGCAGTAGTTTGTGTCTCTGCCCCTCCCACAATGAGGAGATTTCCCTGCAGTAGTTTGTGTCTCTGCCCCTCCCACAATGGGGTGATATCCTGCAGTAGTTTGTGTCTCTGCCCCTCCCACAATAGGGAGATTTCCCTGCAGTAGTTTGTGTCTCTGCTCCTCCCACAATGAGGAGATTTCCCTGCAGTAGTTTGTGTCTCTGCCCCTCCCACTATGAGGAGATTTCCCTGCAGTAGTTTGTGTCTCTGCCCCTCCCACAATAGGGAGATTTCCTGCAGTAGTTTGTGTCTCTGCCCCTCCCACAATGGGGAGATTTCCTGCAGTAGTTTGTGTCTCTGCCCCTCCCACAATGGGGAGATTTCCTGCAGTAGTTTGTGTCTCTGCCCCTCCCACAATGAGGAGATTTCCTGCAGTAGTTTGTGTCTCTGCCCCTCCCACAATGAGGAGATTTCCTGCAGTAGTTTGTGTCTCTGCCCCTCCCACAATGGGGAGATTTCCTGCAGTAGTTTGTGTCTCTGCCCCTCCCACAATGGGGAGATTTCCTCCAGTAGTTTGTCTCTGCCCCTCCCACAATGGGGAGATTTCCTGCAGTAGTATGTGTCTCTGCCCCTCCCACAATGAGATTTCCTGCAGTAGTTTGTGTCTCTGCCCCTCCCACAATGGGGAGATTTCCTGCAGTAGTATGTGTCTCTGCCCCTCCCACAATGGGGAGATTTCCTGCAGTAGTTTGTGTCTCTGCCCCTCCCACAATGAGGAGATTTCCTGCAGTAGTTTGTGTCTCTGCCCCTCCCACAATGAGGAGATTTCCTGCAGTAGTTTGTGTCTCTGCCCCTCCCACAATGGGGAGATTTCCTGCAGTAGTTTGTGTCTCTGCCCCTCCCGCAATTGGGAGATTTCCTCCAGTAGTTTGTCTCTGCCCCTCCCACAATGGGGAGATTTCCTGCAGTAGTTTGTGTCTCTGCCCCTCCCACAATGAGGAGATTTCCTGCAGTAGTTTGTGTCTCTGCCCCTCCCACAATGGGGAGATTCCCTGCAGTAGTTTGTGTCTCTGCTCCTCCCACAATGGGGAGATTTCCCTGCAGTAGTTTGTGTCTCTGCCCCTCCCACAATGATGAGATTTCCTGCAGTAGTTTGTGTCTCTGCTCCTCCCACAATGGGGAGATTTCCTGCAGTAGTTTGTCTCTGCCCCTCCCACAATGGGGACATTTCCCGCAGTAGTTTGTGTCTCTGCCCCTCCCACAATGGGGAGATTTCCCACAGTAGTTTGTGTCTCTGCCCCTCCCACAATGAGGAGATTTCCTTGCAGTAGTTTGTGTCTCTGCCCCTCCCACAATGGGGAGATTTCCTGCAGTAGTTTGTGTCTCTGCCCCTCCCACAATGGGGAGATTTCCCACAGTAGTTTGTGTCTCTGCCCCTCCCACAATGGGGAGATTTCCTGCAGTAGTTTGTGTCTCTGCTCCTCCCACAATGGGGAGATTTCCTGCAGTAGTTTGTGTCTCTGCCCCTCCCACAATGGGGAGATTTCCTGCAGTAGTTTATCTCTGCCCCTCCCACAATGGGGAGATTTCCTGCAGTAGTTTGTCTCTGCCCCTCCCACAATGGGGAGATTTCCTCCAGTAGTTTGTCTCTGCCCCTCCCACAATGGGGAGATTTCCTGCTGTAGTTTGTGTCTCTGCCCCTCCCACAATGAGGAGATTTCCTGCAGTAGTTTGTGTCTCTGCCCCTCCCACAATGAGGAGATTTCCTTCAGTAGTTTGTGTCTCTGCCCCTCCCACAATGGGGAGATTTCCTGCAGTAGTTTGTGTCTCTGCCCCTCCCACAATGGGGAGATTTCCTCCAGTAGTTTGTCTCTGCCCCTCCCACAATGGGGAGATTTTCTGCAGTAGTTTGTGTCTCTGCCCCTCCCACAATGAGGAGATTTCCTGTAGTAGTTTGTGTCTCTGCCCCTCCCACAATGAGATTTCCTGCAGTAGTTTGTGTCTCTGCCCCTCCCACAATGAGGAGATTTCCTGCAGTAGTTTGTGTCTCTGCCCCTCCCACAATGGGGAGATTTCCTGCAGTAGTTTGTGTCTCTACCCCTCCCACAATGGGGAGATTTCCTCCAGTAGTTTGTCTCTGCCCCTCCCACAATGGGGAGATTTCCTGCAGTAGTTTGTGTCTCTGCCCCTCCCACAATGAGGAGATTTCCTGCAGTAGTTTGTGTCTCTGCCCCTCCCACAATGAGGAGATTTCCTGCAGTAGTTTGTGTCTCTGCCCCTCCCACAATGGGGAGATTTCCTGCAGTAGTTTGTGTCTCTGCCCCTCCCACAATGAGGAGATTTCCTGCAGTAGTTTATGTCTCTGCCCCTCCCACAATGAGGAGATTTCCTGCAGTAGTTTGTGTCTCTGCCCCTCCCACAATGGGGAGATTTCCTGCAGTAGTTTGTGTCTCTGCCCCTCCCACAATGGGGAGATTTCCTCCAGTAGTTTGTCTCTGCCCCTCCCACAATGGGGAGATTTCCTGCAGTAGTTTGTGTCTCTGCCCCTCCCACAATGAGGAGATTTCCTGCAGTAGTTTGTGTCTCTGCCCCTCCCACAATGAGGAGATTTCCTGCAGTAGTTTGTGTCTCTGCCCCTCCCACAATGAGGAGATTTAATGCAGTAGTTTGTGTCTCTGCCCCTCCCACAATGGGGAGATTTCCTGCAGTAGTTTGTCTCTGCCCCTCCCACAATGGGGAGATTTCCTGCAGTAGTTTGTGTCTCTGCCCCTCCCACAATGAGGAGATTTCCTGCAGTAGTTTGTGTCTCTGCCCCTCCCACAATGAGGAGATTTCCTGCAGTAGTTTGTGTCTCTGCCCCTCCCACAATGGGGAGATTTCCTGCAGTAGTTTGTGTCTCTGCCCCTCCCACAATGGGGAGATTTCCTGCAGTAGTTTGTGTCTCTGCCCCTCCCACAATGGGGAGATTTCCTGCAGTAGTTTGTGTCTCTGCTCCTCCCACAATGGGGAGATTTCCTGCAGTAGTTTGTGTCTCTGCTCCTCCCACAATGGGGAGATTTCCTGCAGTAGTTTGTGTCTCTGCCCCTCCCACAATGGGGAGATTTTCTGCAGTAGTTTGTGTCTCTGCCCCTCCCACAATGATGAGATTTCCCTGCAGTAGTTTGTGTCTCTGCCCCTCCCACAATGGGGTGATATCCTGCAGTAGTTTGTGTCTCTGCTCCTCCCACAATGGGGAGATTTCCTGCAGTAGTTTGTGTCTCTGCCCCTCCCACAATGAGGAGATTTCCCTGCAGTAGTTTGTGTCTCTGCCCCTCCCACAATGGGGTGATATCCTGCAGTAGTTTGTGTCTCTGCCCCTCCCACAATAGGGAGATTTCCCTGCAGTAGTTTGTGTCTCTGCTCCTCCCACAATGAGGAGATTTCCCTGCAGTAGTTTGTGTCTCTGCCCCTCCCACTATGAGGAGATTTCCCTGCAGTAGTTTGTGTCTCTGCCCCTCCCACAATAGGGAGATTTCCTGCAGTAGTTTGTGTCTCTGCCCCTCCCACAATGGGGAGATTTCCTGCAGTAGTTTGTGTCTCTGCCCCTCCCACAATGGGGAGATTTCCCTCAGTAGTTTGTGTCTCTGCCCCTCCCACAATGGGGAGATTTCCTGCAGTAGTTTGTGTCTCTGCCCCTCCCACAATGAGGAGATTTCCTGCAGTAGTTTGTGTCTCTGCCCCTCCCACAATGAGGAGATTTCCTGCAGTAGTTTGTGTCTCTGCCCATCCCACAATGGGGAGATTTCCTGCAGTAGTTTGTGTCTCTGCCCCTCCCACAATGGGGAGATTTCCTCCAGTAGTTTGTCTCTGCCCCTCCCACAATGGGGAGATTTCCTGCAGTAGTTTGTGTCTCTGCCCCTCCCACAATGAGGAGATTTCCTGCAGTAGTTTGTGTCTCTGCCCCTCCCACAATGAGATTTCCTGCAGTAGTTTGTGTCTCTGCCCCTCCCACAATGGGGAGATTTTCTGCAGTAGTTTGTGTCTCTGCCCCTCCCACAATGGGGAGATTTTCTGCAGTAGTTTGTGTCTCTGCCCCTCCCACAATGATGAGATTTCCCTGCAGTAGTTTGTGTCTCTGCCCCTCCCACAATGGGGTGATATCCTGCAGTAGTTTGTGTCTCTGCTCCTCCCACAATGGGGAGATTTCCTGCAGTAGTTTGTGTCTCTGCCCCTCCCACAATGAGGAGATTTCCCTGCAGTAGTTTGTGTCTCTGCCCCTCCCACAATGGGGTGATATCCTGCAGTAGTTTGTGTCTCTGCCCCTCCCACAATAGGGAGATTTCCCTGCAGTAGTTTGTGTCTCTGCTCCTCCCACAATGAGGAGATTTCCCTGCAGTAGTTTGTGTCTCTGCCCCTCCCACTATGAGGAGATTTCCCTGCAGTAGTTTGTGTCTCTGCCCCTCCCACAATAGGGAGATTTCCTGCAGTAGTTTGTGTCTCTGCCCCTCCCACAATGGGGAGATTTCCTGCAGTAGTTTGTGTCTCTGCCCCTCCCACAATGGGGAGATTTCCCGCAGTAGTTTGTGTCTCTGCCCCTCCCACAATGGGGAGATTTCCTGCAGTAGTTTGTGTCTCTGCCCCTCCCACAATGAGGAGATTTCCTGCAGTAGTTTGTGTCTCTGCCCCTCCCACAATGAGGAGATTTCCTGCAGTAGTTTGTGTCTCTGCCCATCCCACAATGGGGAGATTTCCTGCAGTAGTTTGTGTCTCTGCCCCTCCCACAATGGGGAGATTTCCTCCAGTAGTTTGTCTCTGCCCCTCCCACAATGAGGAGATTTCCTGCAGTAGTTTGTGTCTCTGCCCCTCCCACAATGAGGAGATTTCCTGCAGTAGTTTGTGTCTCTGCCCCTCCCACAATGAGATTTCCTGCAGTAGTTTGTGTCTCTGCCCCTCCCACAATGAGGAGATTTCCTGCAGTAGTTTGTGTCTCTGCCCCTCCCACAATGGGGAGATTTCCTGCAGTAGTTTGTGTCTCTGCCCCTCCCACAATTTGGCGATTTCCTCCAGTAGTTTGTCTCTGCCCCTCCCACAATGGGGAGATTTCCTGCAGTAGTTTGTGTCTCTGCCCCTCCCACAATGAGGAGATTTCCTGCAGTAGTTTGTGTCTCTGCCCCTCCCACAATGAGGAGATTTCCTGCAGTAGTTTGTGTCTCTGCCCCTCCCACAATGGGGAGATTTCCTGCAGTAGTTTGTGTCTCTGCCCCTCCCACAATGGGGAGATTTCCTCCAGTAGTTTGTCTCTGCCCCTCCCACAAAGGGGAGATTTCCTGCAGTAGTTTATGTCTCTGCCCCTCCCACAATGAGGAGATTTCCTGCAGTAGTTTGTGTCTCTGCCCCTCCCACAATGGGGAGATTTCCTGCAGTAGTTTGTGTCTCTGCCCCTCCCACAATGGGGAGATTTCCTCCAGTAGTTTGTCTCTGCCCCTCCCACAATGGCGAGATTTCCTGCAGTAGTTTGTGTCTCTGCCCCTCCCACAATGAGGAGATTTCCTGCAGTAGTTTGTGTCTCTGCCCCTCCCACAATGAGGAGATTTCCTGCAGTAGTTTGTGTCTCTGCCCCTCCCACAATGGGGAGATTTCCTGCAGTAGTTTGTGTCTCTGCCCCTCCCACAATGGGGAAATTTCCTGCAGTAGTTTGTGTCTCTGCCCCTCCCACAATGAGGAGATTTCCTGCAGTAGTTTGTGTCTCTGCCCCTCCCACAATGGGGAGATTTCCTGCAGTAGTTTGTGTCTCTGCCCCTCCCACAATGGGGAGATTTCCTGCAGTAGTTTGTGTCTCTGCCCCTCCCACAATGAGGAGATTTCCTGCAGTAGTTTGTGTCTCTGCCCCTCCCACAATGAGGAGATTTCCTGCAGTAGTTTGTGTCTCTGCCCCTCCCACAATGGGGAGATTTCCTGCAGTAGTTTGTCTCTGCCCCTCCCACAATGGGGAGATTTCCTGCAGTAGTTTGTGTCTCTGCCCCTCCCACAATGAGGAGATTTCCTGCAGTAGTTTGTGTCTCTGCCCCTCCCACAATGAGGAGATTTCCTGCAGTAGTTTGTGTCTCTGCCCCTCCCACAATGGGGAGATTTCCTGCAGTAGTTTGTGTCTCTGCCCCTCCCACAATGGGGAGATTTCCTGCAGTAGTTTGTGTCTCTGCTCCTCCCACAATGGGGAGATTTCCTGCAGTAGTTTGTGTCTCTGCTCCTCCCACAATGGGGAGATTTCCTGCAGTAGTTTGTGTCTCTGCCCCTCCCACAATGGGGAGATTTTCTGCAGTAGTTTGTGTCTCTGCCCCTCCCACAATGATGAGATTTCCCTGCAGTAGTTTGTGTCTCTGCCCCTCCCACAATGGGGTGATATCCTGCAGTAGTTTGTGTCTCTGCTCCTCCCACAATGGGGAGATTTCCTGCAGTAGTTTGTGTCTCTGCCCCTCCCACAATGAGGAGATTTCCCTGCAGTAGTTTGTGTCTCTGCCCCACCCACAATGGGGTGATATCCTGCAGTAGTTTGTGTCTCTGCCCCTCCCACAATAGGGAGATTTCCCTGCAGTAGTTTGTGTCTCTGCTCCTCCCACAATGAGGAGATTTCCCTGCAGTAGTTTGTGTCTCTGCCCCTCCCACTATGAGGAGATTTCCCTGCAGTAGTTTGTGTCTCTGCCCCTCCCACAATAGGGAGATTTCCTGCAGTAGTTTGTGTCTCTGCCCCTCCCACAATGGGGAGATTTCCTGCAGTAGTTTGTGTCTCTGCCCCTCCCACAATGGGGAGATTTCCCGCAGTAGTTTGTGTCTCTGCCCCTCCCACAATGGGGAGATTTCCTGCAGTAGTTTGTGTCTCTGCCCCTCCCACAATGAGGAGATTTCCTGCAGTAGTTTGTGTCTCTGCCCCTCCCACAATGAGGAGATTTCCTGCAGTAGTTTGTGTCTCTGCCCCTCCCACAATGGGGAGATTTCCTGCAGTAGTTTGTGTCTCTGCCCCTCCCACAATGGGGAGATTTCCTCCAGTAGTTTGTCTCTGCCCCTCCCACAATGGGGAGATTTCCTGCAGTAGTTTGTGTCTCTGCCCCTCCCACAATGAGGAGATTTCCTGCAATAGTTTGTGTCTCTGCCCCTCCCACAATGAGATTTCCTGCAGTAGTTTGTGTCTCTGCCCCTCCCACAATGGGGAGATTTCCTGCAGTAGTTTGTGTCTCTGCTCCTCCCACAATGGGGAGATATCCTGCAGTAGTTTGTGTCTCTGCTCCTCCCAAAATGGGGAGATTTCCTGCAGTAGTTTGTGTCTCTGTCCCTCCCACAATGGGGAGATTTCCTGCAGTAGTTTGTCTCTGCCCCTCCCACAATGAGGAGATTTCCTGCAGTAGTTTGTGTCTCTGCCCCTCCCACAATGAGGAGATTTCCTGCAGTAGTTTGTGTCTCTGCTCCTCCCACAATGGGGAGATTTCCTGCAGTAGTTTGTGTCTCTGCCCCTCCCACAATGGGGAGATTTCCCTGCAGTAGTTTGTGTCTCTGCTCCTCCCACAATGCGGAGATTTCCTGCAGTAGTTTGTGTCTCTGCTCCTCCCACAATGGGGAGATTTCCTGCAGTAGTTTGTGTCTCTGCCCCTCCCACAATAGGGAGATTTCCTGCAGTAGTGTGTGTCTCTGCCCCTCCCACAATAGGGAGATTTCCTGCAGTAGTTTGTGTCTCTGCCCCTCCCACAATGGGGAGATTTCCTGCAGTAGTTTGTGTCTCTGCCCCTCCCACAATGGGGAGATTTCCTGCAGTAGTTTGTGTCTCTGCCCCTCCCACAATAGGGAGATTTCCTGCAGTAGTTTGTGTCTCTGCCCCTCCCACAATGAGGAGATTTCCCTGCAGTAGTTTGTGTCTCTGCCCCTCCCACTATGAGGAGATTTCCCTGCAGTAGTTTGTGTCTCTGCCCCTCCCACAATAGGGAGATTTCCTGCAGTAGTTTGTGTCTCTGCCCCTCCCACAATGGGGAGATTTCCTGCAGTAGTTTGTGTCTCTGCCCCTCCCACAATGGGGAGATTTCCCGCAGTAGTTTGTGTCTCTGCCCCTCCCACAATGGGGAGATTTCCTGCAGTAGTTTGTGTCTCTGCCCCTCCCACAATGAGGAGATTTCCTGCAGTAGTTTGTGTCTCTGCCCCTCCCACAATGAGGAGATTTCCTGCAGTAGTTTGTGTCTCTGCCCCTCCCACAATGGGGAGATTTCCTGCAGTAGTTTGTGTCTCTGCCCCTCCCACAATGGGGAGATTTCCTCCAGTAGTTTGTCTCTGCCCCTCCCACAATGGGGAGATTTCCTGCAGTAGTTTGTGTCTCTGCCCCTCCCACAATGAGGAGATTTCCTGCAGTAGTTTGTGTCTCTGCCCCTCCCACAATGAGATTTCCTGCAGTAGTTTGTGTCTCTGCCCCTCCCACAATGAGGAGATTTCCTGCAGTAGTTTGTGTCTCTGCCCCTCCCACAATGGGGAGATTTCCTGCAGTAGTTTGTGTCTCTGCCCCTCCCACAATGGGGAGATTTCCTCCAGTAGTTTGTCTCTGCCCCTCCCACAATGGGGAGATTTCCTGCAGTAGTTTGTGTCTCTGCCCCTCCCACAATGAGGAGATTTCCTGCAGTAGTTTGTGTCTCTGCCCCTCCCACAATGAGGAGATTTCCTGCAGTAGTTTGTGTCTCTGCCCCTCCCACAATGGGGAGATTTCCCTGCAGTAGTTTGTGTCTCTGCCCCTCCCACAATGGGGAGATTTCCTCCAGTAGTTTGTCTCTGCCCCTCCCACAAAGGGGAGATTTCCTGCAGTAGTTTGTGTCTCTGCCCCTCCCACAATGAGGAGATTTCCTGCAGTAGTTTATGTCTCTGCCCCTCCCACAATGAGGAGATTTCCTGCAGTAGTTTGTGTCTCTGCCCCTCCCACAATGGGGAGATTTCCTGCAGTAGTTTGTGTCTCTGCCCCTCCCACAATGGGGAGATTTCCTCCAGTAGTTTGTCTCTGCCCCTCCCACAATGGGGAGATTTCCTGCAGTAGTTTGTGTCTCTGCCCCTCCCACAATGAGGAGATTTCCTGCAGTAGTTTGTGTCTCTGCCCCTCCCACAATGAGGAGATTTCCTGCAGTAGTTTGTGTCTCTGCCCCTCCCACAATGGGGAGATTTCCTGCAGTAGTTTGTGTCTCTGCCCCTCCCACAATGGGGAAATTTCCTGCAGTAGTTTGTGTCTCTGCCCCTCCCACAATGAGGAGATTTCCTGCAGTAGTTTGTGTCTCTGCCCCTCCCACAATGGGGAGATTTCCTGCAGTAGTTTGTGTCTCTGCCCCTCCCACAATGGGGAGATTTCCTGCAGTAGTTTGTGTCTCTGCCCCTCCCACAATGAGGAGATTTCCTGCAGTAGTTTGTGTCTCTGCCCCTCCCACAATGAGGAGATTTCCTGCAGTAGTTTGTGTCTCTGCCCCTCCCACAATGGGGAGATTTCCTGCAGTAGTTTGTCTCTGCCCCTCCCACAATGGGGAGATTTCCTGCAGTAGTTTGTGTCTCTGCCCCTCCCACAATGAGGAGATTTCCTGCAGTAGTTTGTGTCTCTGCCCCTCCCACAATGAGGAGATTTCCTGCAGTAGTTTGTGTCTCTGCCCCTCCCACAATGGGGAGATTTCCTGCAGTAGTTTGTGTCTCTGCCCCTCCCACAATGGGGAGATTTCCTGCAGTAGTTTGTGTCTCTGCTCCTCCCACAATGGGGAGATTTCCTGCAGTAGTTTGTGTCTCTGCTCCTCCCACAATGGGGAGATTTCCTGCAGTAGTTTGTGTCTCTGCCCCTCCCACAATGGGGAGATTTTCTGCAGTAGTTTGTGTCTCTGCCCCTCCCACAATGATGAGATTTCCCTGCAGTAGTTTGTGTCTCTGCCCCTCCCACAATGGGGTGATATCCTGCAGTAGTTTGTGTCTCTGCTCCTCCCACAATGGGGAGATTTCCTGCAGTAGTTTGTGTGTCTGCCCCTCCCACAATGAGGAGATTTCCCTGCAGTAGTTTGTGTCTCTGCCCCTCCCACAATGGGGTGATATCCTGCAGTAGTTTGTGTCTCTGCCCCTCCCACAATAGGGAGATTTCCCTGCAGTAGTTTGTGTCTCTGCTCCTCCCACAATGAGGAGATTTCCCTGCAGTAGTTTGTGTCTCTGCCCCTCCCACTATGAGGAGATTTCCCTGCAGTAGTTTGTGTCTCTGCCCCTCCCACAATAGGGAGATTTCCTGCAGTAGTTTGTGTCTCTGCCCCTCCCACAATGGGGAGTTTTCCTGCAGTAGTTTGTGTCTCTGCCCCTCCCACAATGGGGAGATTTCCCGCAGTAGTTTGTGTCTCTGCCCCTCCCACAATGGGGAGATTTCCTGCAGTAGTTTGTGTCTCTGCCCCTCCCACAATGAGGAGATTTCCTGCAGTAGTTTGTGTCTCTGCCCCTCCCACAATGAGGAGATTTCCTGCAGTAGTTTGTGTCTCTGCCCCTCCCACAATGGGGAGATTTCCTGCAGTAGTTTGTGTCTCTGCCCCTCCCACAATGGGGAGATTTCCTCCAGTAGTTTGTCTCTGCCCCTCCCACAATGGGGAGATTTTCTGCAGTAGTTTGTGTCTCTGCCCCTCCCAGAATGATGAGATTTCCCTGCAGTAGTTTGTGTCTCTGCCCCTCCCACAATGGGGTGATATCCTGCAGTAGTTTGTGTCTCTGCTCCTCCCACAATGGGGAGATTTCCTGCAGTAGTTTGTGTCTCTGCCCCTCCCACAGTGAGGAGATTTCCCTGCAGTAGTTTGTGTCTCTGCCCCTCCCACAATGGGGTGATATCCTGCAGTAGTTTGTGTCTCTGCCCCTCCCACAATAGGGAGATTTCCCTGCAGTAGTTTGTGTCTCTGCTCCTCCCACAATGAGGAGATTTCCCTGCAGTAGTTTGTGTCTCTGCCCCTCCCACTATGAGGAGATTTCCCTGCAGTAGTTTGTGTCTCTGCCCCTCCCACAATAGGGAGATTTCCTGCAGTAGTTTGTGTCTCTGCCCCTCCCACAATGGGGAGATTTCCTGCAGTAGTTTGTGTCTCTGCCCCTCCCACAATGGGGAGATTTCCCGCAGTAGTTTGTGTCTCTGCCCCTCCCACAATGGGGAGATTTCCTGCAGTAGTTTGTGTCTCTGCCCCTCCCACAATGAGGAGATTTCCTGCAGTAGTTTGTGTCTCTGCCCCTCCCACAATGAGGAGATTTCCTGCAGTAGTTTGTGTCTCTGCCCCTCCCACAATGGGGAGATTTCCTGCAGTAGTTTGTGTCTCTGCCCCTCCCACAATGGGGAGATTTCCTCCAGTAGTTTGTCTCTGCCCCTCCCACAATGGGGAGATTTCCTGCAGTAGTTTGTGTCTCTGCCCCTCCCACAATGAGGAGATTTCCTGCAGTAGTTTGTGTCTCTGCTCCTCCCACAATGGGGAGATATCCTGCAGTAGTTTGTGTCTCTGCTCCTCCCAAAATGGGGAGATTTCCTGCAGTAGTTTGTGTCTCTGCCCCTCCCACAATGGGGAGATTTCCTGCAGTAGTTTGTCTCTGCCCCTCCCACAATGAGGAGATTTCCTGCAGTAGTTTGTGTCTCTGCCCCTCCCACAATGAGGAGATTTCCTGCAGTAGTTTGTGTCTCTGCTCCTCCCACAATGGGGAGATTTCCTGCAGTAGTTTGTGTCTCTGCCCCTCCCACAATGGGGAGATTTCCCTGCAGTAGTTTGTGTCTCTGCTCCTCCCACAATGCGGAGATTTCCTGCAGTAGTTTGTGTCTCTGCTCCTCCCACAATGGGGAGATTTCCTGCAGTAGTTTGTGTCTCTGCCCCTCCCACAATAGGGAGATTTCCTGCAGTAGTGTGTGTCTCTGCCCCTCCCACAATAGGGAGATTTCCTGCAGTAGTTTGTGTCTCTGCCCCTCCCACAATGGGGAGATTTCCTGCAGTAGTTTGTGTCTCTGCCCCTCCCACAATGGGGAGATTTCCTGCAGTAGTTTGTGTCTCTGCCCCTCCCACAATAGGGAGATTTCCTGCAGTAGTTTGTGTCTCTGCCCCTCCCACAATGAGGAGATTTCCCTGCAGTAGTTTGTGTCTCTGCCCCTCCCACTATGAGGAGATTTCCCTGCAGTAGTTTGTGTCTCTGCCCCTCCCACAATAGGGAGATTTCCTGCAGTAGTTTGTGTCTCTGCCCCTCCCACAATGGGGAGATTTCCTGCAGTAGTTTGTGTCTCTGCCCCTCCCACAATGGGGAGATTTCCCGCAGTAGTTTGTGTCTCTGCCCCTCCCACAATGGGGAGATTTCCTGCAGTAGTTTGTGTCTCTGCCCCTCCCACAATGAGGAGATTTCCTGCAGTAGTTTGTGTCTCTGCCCCTCCCACAATGAGGAGATTTCCTGCAGTAGTTTGTGTCTCTGCCCCTCCCACAATGGGGAGATTTCCTGCAGTAGTTTGTGTCTCTGCCCCTCCCACAATGGGGAGATTTCCTCCAGTAGTTTGTCTCTGCCCCTCCCACAATGGGGAGATTTCCTGCAGTAGTTTGTGTCTCTGCCCCTCCCACAATGAGGAGATTTCCTGCAGTAGTTTGTGTCTCTGCCCCTCCCACAATGAGATTTCCTGCAGTAGTTTGTGTCTCTGCCCCTCCCACAATGAGGAGATTTCCTGCAGTAGTTTGTGTCTCTGCCCCTCCCACAATGGGGAGATTTCCTGCAGTAGTTTGTGTCTCTGCCCCTCCCACAATGGGGAGATTTCCTCCAGTAGTTTGTCTCTGCCCCTCCCACAATGGGGAGATTTCCTGCAGTAGTTTGTGTCTCTGCCCCTCCCACAATGAGGAGATTTCCTGCAGTAGTTTGTGTCTCTGCCCCTCCCACAATGATGAGATTTCCTGCAGTAGTTTGTGTCTCTGCCCCTCCCACAATGAGGAGATTTCCTGCAGTAGTTTATGTCTCTGCCCCTCCCACAATGAGGAGATTTCCTGCAGTAGTTTGTGTCTCTGCCCCTCCCACAATGGGGAGATTTCCTGCAGTAGTTTGTGTCTCTGCCCCTCCCACAATGGGGAAATTTCCTGCAGTAGTTTGTGTCTCTGCCCCTCCCACAATGAGGAGATTTCCTGCAGTAGTTTGTGTCTCTGCCCCTCCCACAATGAGGAGATTTCCTGCAGTAGTTTGTGTCTCTGCCCCTCCCACAATGAGATTTCCTGCAGTAGTTTGTGTCTCTGCCCCTCCCACAATGAGGAGATTTCCTGCAGTAGTTTGTGTCTCTGCCCCTCCCACAATGGGGAGATTTCCTGCAGTAGTTTGTGTCTCTGCCCCTCCCACAATGGGGAGATTTCCTGCAGTAGTTTGTGTCTCTGCCCCTCCCACAATGGGGAGATTTCCCTGCAGTAGTTTGTGTCTCTGCTCCTCCCACAATGCGGAGATTTCCTGCAGTAGTTTGTGTCTCTGCTCCTCCCACAATGGGGAGATTTCCTGCAGTAGTTTGTGTCTCTGCCCCTCCCACAATGGGGAGATTTCCTCCAGTAGTTTGTCTCTGCCCCTCCCACAATGGGGAGATTTCCTGCAGTAGTTTGTGTCTCTGCCCCTCCCACAATGAGGAGATTTCCTGCAGTAGTTTGTGTCTCTGCCCCTCCCACAATGATGAGATTTCCTGCAGTAGTTTGTGTCTCTGCCCCTCCCACAATGGGGAGATTTCCTGCAGTAGTTTGTGTCTCTGCCCCTCCCACAATGGGGAGATTTCCTCCAGTAGTTTGTCTCTGCCCCTCCCACAATGGGGAGATTTCCTGCAGTAGTTTGTGTCTCTGCCCCTCCCACAATGAGGAGATTTCCTGCAGTAGTTTGTGTCTCTGCCCCTCCCACAATGAGGAGATTTCCTGCAGTAGTTTGTGTCTCTGCCCCTCCCACAATGGGGAGATTTCCTGCAGTAGTTTGTGTCTCTGCCCCTCCCACAATGGGGAAATTTCCTGCAGTAGTTTGTGTCTCTGCCCCTCCCACAATGAGGAGATTTCCTGCAGTAGTTTGTGTCTCTGCCCCTCCCACAATGGGGAGATTTCCTGCAGTAGTTTGTGTCTCTGCCCCTCCCACAATGGGGAGATTTCCTGCAGTAGTTTGTGTCTCTGCCCCTCCCACAATGAGGAGATTTCCTGCAGTAGTTTGTGTCTCTGCCCCTCCCACAATGAGGAGATTTCCTGCAGTAGTTTGTGTCTCTGCCCCTCCCACAATGGGGAGATTTCCTGCAGTAGTTTGTCTCTGCCCCTCCCACAATGGGGAGATTTCCTGCAGTAGTTTGTGTCTCTGCCCCTCCCACAATGAGGAGATTTCCTGCAGTAGTTTGTGTCTCTGCCCCTCCCACAATGAGGAGATTTCCTGCAGTAGTTTGTGTCTCTGCCCCTCCCACAATGGGGAGATTTCCTGCAGTAGTTTGTGTCTCTGCCCCTCCCACAATGGGGAGATTTCCTGCAGTAGTTTGTGTCTCTGCTCCTCCCACAATGGGGAGATTTCCTGCAGTAGTTTGTGTCTCTGCCCCTCCCACAATGGGGAGATTTTCTGCAGTAGTTTGTGTCTCTGCCCCTCCCACAATGATGAGATTTCCCTGCAGTAGTTTGTGTCTCTGCCCCTCCCACAATGGGGTGATATCCTGCAGTAGTTTGTGTCTCTGCTCCTCCCACAATGGGGAGATTTCCTGCAGTAGTTTGTGTGTCTGCCCCTCCCACAATGAGGAGATTTCCCTGCAGTAGTTTGTGTCTCTGCCCCTCCCACAATGGGGTGATATCCTGCAGTAGTTTGTGTCTCTGCCCCTCCCACAATAGGGAGATTTCCCTGCAGTAGTTTGTGTCTCTGCTCCTCCCACAATGAGGAGATTTCCCTGCAGTAGTTTGTGTCTCTGCCCCTCCCACTATGAGGAGATTTCCCTGCAGTAGTTTGTGTCTCTGCCCCTCCCACAATAGGGAGATTTCCTGCAGTAGTTTGTGTCTCTGCCCCTCCCACAATGGGGAGTTTTCCTGCAGTAGTTTGTGTCTCTGCCCCTCCCACAATGGGGAGATTTCCCGCAGTAGTTTGTGTCTCTGCCCCTCCCACAATGGGGAGATTTCCTGCAGTAGTTTGTGTCTCTGCCCCTCCCACAATGAGGAGATTTCCTGCAGTAGTTTGTGTCTCTGCCCCTCCCACAATGAGATTTCCTGCAGTAGTTTGTGTCTCTGCCCCTCCCACAATGGGGAGATTTCCTGCAGTAGTTTGTGTCTCTGCTCCTCCCACAATGGGGAGATATCCTGCAGTAGTTTGTGTCTCTGCTCCTCCCAAAATGGGGAGATTTCCTGCAGTAGTTTGTGTCTCTGCCCCTCCCACAATGGGGAGATTTCCTGCAGTAGTTTGTCTCTGCCCCTCCCACAATGAGGAGATTTCCTGCAGTAGTTTGTGTCTCTGCCCCTCCCACAATGAGGAGATTTCCTGCAGTAGTTTGTGTCTCTGCTCCTCCCACAATGGGGAGATTTCCTGCAGTAGTTTGTGTCTCTGCCCCTCCCACAATGGGGAGATTTCCCTGCAGTAGTTTGTGTCTCTGCTCCTCCCACAATGCGGAGATTTCCTGCAGTAGTTTGTGTCTCTGCTCCTCCCACAATGGGGAGATTTCCTGCAGTAGTTTGTGTCTCTGCCCCTCCCACAATAGGGAGATTTCCTGCAGTAGTGTGTGTCTCTGCCCCTCCCACAATAGGGAGATTTCCTGCAGTAGTTTGTGTCTCTGCCCCTCCCACAATGGGGAGATTTCCTGCAGTAGTTTGTGTCTCTGCCCCTCCCACAATGGGGAGATTTCCTGCAGTAGTTTGTGTCTCTGCCCCTCCCACAATAGGGAGATTTCCTGCAGTAGTTTGTGTCTCTGCCCCTCCCACAATGGGGAGATTTCCTGCAGTAGTTTGTGTCTCTGCCCCTCCCACAATGGGGAGATTTCCCTGCAGTAGTTTGTGTCTCTGCTCCTCCCACAATAGGGAGATTTCCTGCAGTAGTTTGTGTCTCTGCTCCTCCCACAATGAGGAGATTTCCTGCAGTAGTTTGTGTCTCTGCTCCTCCCACAATGGGGAGATTCCCTGCAGTAGTTTGTGTCTCTGCTCCTCCCACAATGGGGAGATTTCCTGCAGTAGTTTGTGTCTCTGCTCCTCATACAATGGGGAGATTTCCCTGCAGTAGTTTGTGTCTCTGCTCCTCCCACAATGGGGAGATTTCCTGCAGTAGTTTGTGTCTCTGCCCCTCCCACAATAGGGAGATTTCCTGCAGTAGTTTGTGTCTCTGCCCCTCCCACAATGAGGAGATTTCCTGCAGTAGTTTGTGTCTCTGCCCCTCCCACAATGGTGAGATTTCCTGCAGTAGTTTGTGTCTCTGCCCCTCCCACAATGGGGAGATTTCCTGCAGTAGTTTGTGTCTCTGCTCCTCCCACATTGGGGAGATTTCCTGCAGTAGTTTGTGTCTCTGCCCCTCCCACAATGGGGAGATTTCCTGCAGTAGTTTGTGTCTCTGCCCCTCCCATAATGGGGAGATTTCCTGCAGTAGTTTGTGTCTCTGCTCCTCCCACATTGGGGAGATTTCCTGCAGTAGTTTGTGTCTCTGCCCCTCCCACAATGAGGAGATTTCCTGCAGTAGTTTGTGTCTCTGCCCCTCCCACAATGGGGAGATTTCCTGCAGTAGTTTGTGTCTCTGCCCCTCCCACAATGGGGAGATTTCCTGCAGTAGTTTGTGTCTCTGCCCCTCCCACAATGGGGAGATTTCCTCCAGTAGTTTGTCTCTGCCCCTCCCACAATGGGGAGATTTCCTGCAGTAGTTTGTGTCTCTGCCCCTCCCACAATGAGGAGATTTCCTGCAGTAGTTTGTGTCTCTGCCCCTCCCACAATGAGGAGATTTCCTGCAGTAGTTTGTGTCTCTGCCCCTCCCACAATGGGGAGATTTCCTGCAGTAGTTTGTGTCTCTGCCCCTCCCACAATGGGGAAATTTCCTGCAGTAGTTTGTGTCTCTGCCCCTCCCACAATGAGGAGATTTCCTGCAGTAGTTTGTGTCTCTGCCCCTCCCACAATGGGGAGATTTCCTGCAGTAGTTTGTGTCTCTGCCCCTCCCACAATGGGGAGATTTCCTGCAGTAGTTTGTGTCTCTGCCCCTCCCACAATGAGGAGATTTCCTGCAGTAGTTTGTGTCTCTGCCCCTCCCACAATGAGGAGATTTCCTGCAGTAGTTTGTGTCTCTGCCCCTCCCACAATGGGGAGATTTCCTGCAGTAGTTTGTCTCTGCCCCTCCCACAATGGGGAGATTTCCTGCAGTAGTTTGTGTCTCTGCCCCTCCCACAATGAGGAGATTTCCTGCAGTAGTTTGTGTCTCTGCCCCTCCCACAATGAGGAGATTTCCTGCAGTAGTTTGTGTCTCTGCCCCTCCCACAATGGGGAGATTTCCTGCAGTAGTTTGTGTCTCTGCCCCTCCCACAATGGGGAGATTTCCTGCAGTAGTTTGTGTCTCTGCTCCTCCCACAATGGGGAGATTTCCTGCAGTAGTTTGTGTCTCTGCTCCTCCCACAATGGGGAGATTTCCTGCAGTAGTTTGTGTCTCTGCCCCTCCCACAATGGGGAGATTTTCTGCAGTAGTTTGTGTCTCTGCCCCTCCCACAATGATGAGATTTCCCTGCAGTAGTTTGTGTCTCTGCCCCTCCCACAATGGGGTGATATCCTGCAGTAGTTTGTGTCTCTGCTCCTCCCACAATGGGGAGATTTCCTGCAGTAGTTTGTGTCTCTGCCCCTCCCACAATGAGGAGATTTCCCTGCAGTAGTTTGTGTCTCTGCCCCTTCCACAATGGGGTGATATCCTGCAGTAGTTTGTGTCTCTGCCCCTCCCACAATAGGGAGATTTCCCTGCAGTAGTTTGTGTCTCTGCTCCTCCCACAATGAGGAGATTTCCCTGCAGTAGTTTGTGTCTCTGCCCCTCCCACTATGAGGAGATTTCCCTGCAGTAGTTTGTGTCTCTGCCCCTCCCACAATAGGGAGATTTCCTGCAGTAGTTTGTGTCTCTGCCCCTCCCACAATGGGGAGTTTTCCTGCAGTAGTTTGTGTCTCTGCCCCTCCCACAATGGGGAGATTTCCCGCAGTAGTTTGTGTCTCTGCCCCTCCCACAATGGGGAGATTTCCTGCAGTAGTTTGTGTCTCTGCCCCTCCCACAATGAGGAGATTTCCTGCAGTAGTTTGTGTCTCTGCCCCTCCCACAATGGGGAGATTTCCTGCAGTAGTTTGTGTCTCTGCCCCTCCCACAATGGGGAGATTTCCTCCAGTAGTTTGTCTCTGCCCCTCCCACAATGGGGAGATTTCCTGCAGTAGTTTGTGTCTCTGCCCCTCCCACAATGAGGAGATTTCCTGCAGTAGTTTGTGTCTCTGCCCCTCCCACAATGAGATTTCCTGCAGTAGTTTGTGTCTCTGCCCCTCCCACAATGGGGAGATTTCCTGCAGTAGTTTGTGTCTCTGCTCCTCCCACAATGGGGAGATATCCTGCAGTAGTTTGTGTCTCTGCTCCTCCCAAAATGGGGAGATTTCCTGCAGTAGTTTGTGTCTCTGCCCCTCCCACAATGGGGAGATTTCCTGCAGTAGTTTGTCTCTGCCCCTCCCACAATGAGGAGATTTCCTGCAGTAGTTTGTGTCTCTGCCCCTCCCACAATGAGGAGATTTCCTGCAGTAGTTTGTGTCTCTGCTCCTCCCACAATGGGGAGATTTCCTGCAGTAGTTTGTGTCTCTGCCCCTCCCACAATGGGGAGATTTCCCTGCAGTAGTTTGTGTCTATGCTCCTCCCACAATGCGGAGATTTCCTGCAGTAGTTTGTGTCTCTGCTCCTCCCACAATGGGGAGATTTCCTGCAGTAGTTTGTGTCTCTGCCCCTCCCACAATAGGGAGATTTCCTGCAGTAGTGTGTGTCTCTGCCCCTCCCACAATAGGGAGATTTCCTGCAGTAGTTTGTGTCTCTGCCCCTCCCACAATGGGGAGATTTCCTGCAGTAGTTTGTGTCTCTGCCCCTCCCACAATGGGGAGATTTCCTGCAGTAGTTTGTGTCTCTGCCCCTCCCACAATGGGGAGATTTCCTGCAGTAGTTTGTGTCTCTGCCCCTCCCACAATAGGGAGATTTCCTGCAGTAGTTTGTGTCTCTGCCCCTCCCACAATGGGGAGATTTCCTGCAGTAGTTTGTGTCTCTGCCCCTCCCACAATGGGGAGATTTCCCTGCAGTAGTTTGTGTCTCTGCTCCTCCCACAATAGGGAGATTTCCTGCAGTAGTTTGTGTCTCTGCTCCTCCCACAATGAGGAGATTTCCTGCAGTAGTTTGTGTCTCTGCTCCTCCCACAATGGGGAGATTCCCTGCAGTAGTTTGTGTCTCTGCTCCTCCCACAATGGGGAGATTTCCTGCAGTAGTTTGTGTCTCTGCTCCTCATACAATGGGGAGATTTCCCTGCAGTAGTTTGTGTCTCTGCTCCTCCCACAATGGGGAGATTTCCTGCAGTAGTTTGTGTCTCTGCTCCTCCCACAATGGGGAGATTTCCTGCAGTAGTTTGTGTCTCTGCCCCTCCCACAATGGGGAGATTTTCTGCAGTAGTTTGTGTCTCTGCCCCTCCCATAATGATGAGATTTCCCTGCAGTAGTTTGTGTCTCTGCCCCTCCCACAATGGGGTGATATCCTGCAGTAGTTTGTGTCTCTGCTCCTCCCACAATGGGGAGATTTCCTGCAGTAGTTTGTGTCTCTGCCCCTCCCACAATGAGGAGATTTCCCTGCAGTAGTTTGTGTCTCTGCCCCTCCCACAATGGGGTGATATCCTGCAGTAGTTTGTGTCTCTGCCCCTCCCACAATAGGGAGATTTCCCTGCAGTAGTTTGTGTCTCTACTCCTCCCACAATGAGGAGATTTCCCTGCAGTAGTTTGTGTCTCTGCCCCTCCCACTATGAGGAGATTTCCCTGCAGTAGTTTGTGTCTCTGCCCCTCCCACAATAGGGAGATTTCCTGCAGTAGTTTGTGTCTCTGCCCCTCCCACAATGGGGAGATTTCCTGCAGTAGTTTGTGTCTCTGCCCCTCCCACAATGGGGAGATTTCCCGCAGTAGTTTGTGTCTCTGCCCCTCCCACAATGGGGAGTTTTCCTGCAGTAGTTTATGTCTCTGCCCCTCCCACAATGAGGAGATTTCCTGCAGTAGTTTGTGTCTCTGCCCCTCCCACAATGGGGAGATTTCCTGCAGTAGTTTGTGTCTCTGCCCCTCCCACAATGGGGAGATTTCCTCCAGTAGTTTGTCTCTGCCCCTCCCACAATGAGGAGATTTCCTGCAGTAGTTTGTGTCTCTGCCCCTCCCACAATGAGATTTCCTGCAGTAGTTTGTGTCTCTGCCCCTCCCACAATGGGGAGATTTCCTGCAGTAGTATGTGTCTCTGCCCCTCCCACAATGGGGAGATTTCCTGCAGTAGTTTGTGTCTCTGCCCCTCCCACAATGGGGAGATTTCCTCCAGTAGTTTGTCTCTGCCCCTCCCACAATGGGGAGATTTCCTGCAGTAGTTTGTGTCTCTGCCCCTCCCACAATGAGGAGATTTCCTGCAGTAGTTTGTGTCTCTGCCCCTCCCACAATGAGGAGATTTCCTGCAGTAGTTTGTGTCTCTGCCCCTCCCACAATGGGGAGATTTCCTGCAGTAGTTTGTGTCTCTGCCCCTCCCACAATGGGGACGTTTCCCGCAGTAGTTTGTGTCTCTGCCCCTCCCACAATGGGGAGATTTCCCACAGTAGTTTGTGTCTCTGCCCCTCCCACAATGGGGAGATTTCCTGCAGTAGTTTGTGTCTTTGCTCCTCCCACAATGGGGAGATTTCCTGCAGTAGTTTGTGTCTGCCCCTCCCACAATGGGGAGATTTCCTGCAGTAGTTTGTGTCTCTGCTCCTCCCACAATGGGGAGATTTCCTGCAGTAGTTTGTGTCTCTGCCCCTCCCACAATAGCGAGATTTCCCACAGTAGTTTGTGTCTCTGCCCCTCCCACAATGAGGAGATTTCCCACAGTAGTTTGTGTCTCTGCCCCTCCCACAATGGGGAGATTTCCTGCAGTAGTTTGTGTCTGCCCCTCCCACAATGGGGAGATCTCCTGCAGTAGTTTGTGTCTCTGCTCCTCCCACAATGGGGAGATTTCCCGCAGTAGTTTGTGTCTCTGCCCCTCCCACAATGGGGAGATTTCCTGCAGTAGTTTGTGTCTCTGCTCCTCCCACAATGGGGAGATTTCCTGCAGTAGTTTGTGTCTCTGCCCCTCCCACAATGGGGAGATTTCCTGCAGTAGTTTGTGTCTCTGCCCCTCCCACAATGGGGAGATTTCCTGCAGTAGTTTGTCTCAGCCCCTCCCAAAATGGGGAGATTTCCTGCAGTAGTTTGTGTCTCTGCTCCTCCCACAACGGGGAGATTTCCTGCAGTAGTTTGTGTCTCTGCCCCTCCCACAATGGTGAGATTTCCTGCTGTAGTTTGTGTCTCTGCCCCTCCCACAATGGTGAGATTTCCTGCAGTAGTTTGTGTCTCTGCTCCTCCCACAATGGGGAGATTTCCTGCAGTAGTTTGTGTCTCTGCTCCTCCCACAATGGGGAGATTTCCTGCAGTAGTTTGTGTCTCTGCCTCTCCCACAATGGGGAGATTTCCTGCAGTAGTTTGTCTCTGCCCCTCCCAAAATGGGGAGATTTCCTGCAGTAGTTTGTGTCTCTGCTCCTCCCACAATGGGGAGATATCCTGCAGTAGTTTGTGTCTCTGCTCCTCCCAAAATGGGGAGATTTCCTGCAGTAGTTTGTGTCTCTGCCCCTCCCACAATGGGGAGATTTCCTGCAGTAGTTTGTCTCTGCCCCTCCCACAATGAGGAGATTTCCTGCAGTAGTTTGTGTCTCTGCCCTTCCCACAATGAGGAGATTTCCTGCAGTAGTTTGTGTCTCTGCTCCTCCCACAATGGGGAGATTTCCCTGCAGTAGTTTGTGTCTCTGCCCCTCCCACAATGGGGAGATTTCCTGCAGTAGTTTGTGTCTCTGCCCCTCCCACAATGGGGACGTTTCCCGCAGTAGTTTGTGTCTCTGCCCCTCCCACAATGGGGAGATTTCCCACAGTAGTTTGTGTCTCTGCCCCTCCCACAATGGGGAGATTTCCTGCAGTAGTTTGTGTCTCTGCTCCTCCCACAATGGGGAGATTTCCTGCAGTAGTTTGTGTCTGCCCCTCCCACAATGGGGAGATTTTCTGCAGTAGTTTGTGTCTCTGCTCCTCCCACAATGGGGAGATTTCCTGCAGTAGTTTGTGTCTCTGCCCCTCCCACAATAGCGAGATTTCCCACAGTAGTTTGTGTCTCTGCCCCTCCCACAATGAGGAGATTTCCCACAGTAGTTTGTGTCTCTGCCCCTCCCACAATGGGGAGATTTCCTGCAGTAGTTTGTGTCTGCCCCTCCCACAATGGGGAGATCTCCTGCAGTAGTTTGTGTCTCTGCTCCTCCCACAATGGGGAGATTTCCCGCAGTAGTTTGTGTCCTCTGCCCCTCCCACAATGGGGAGATTTCCTGCAGTAGTTTGTGTCTCTGCTCCTCCCACAATGGGGAGATTTCCTGCAGTAGTTTGTGTCTCTGCCCCTCCCACAATGGGGAGATTTCCTGCAGTAGTTTGTGTCTCTGCCCCTCCCACAATGGGGAGATTTCCTGCAGTAGTTTGTCTCAGCCCCTCCCAAAATGGGGAGATTTCCTGCAGTAGTTTGTGTCTCTGCTCCTCCCACAACGGGGAGATTTCCTGCAGTAGTTTGTGTCTCTGCCCCTCCCACAATGGTGAGATTTCCTGCTGTAGTTTGTGTCTCTGCCCCTCCCACAATGGTGAGATTTCCTGCAGTAGTTTGTGTCTCTGCTCCTCCCACAATGGGGAGATTTCCTGCAGTAGTTTGTGTCTCTGCTCCTCCACAATGGGGAGATTTCCTGCAGTAGTTTGTGTCTCTGCCTCTCCCACAATGGGGAGATTTCCTGCAGTAGTTTGTCTCTGCCCCTCCCAAAATGGGGAGATTTCCTGCAGTAGTTTGTGTCTCTGCTCCTCCCACAATGGGGAGATATCCTGCAGTAGTTTGTGTCTCTGCTCCTCCCAAAATGGGGAGATTTCCTGCAGTAGTTTGTGTCTCTGCCCCTCCCACAATGGGGAGATTTCCTGCAGTAGTTTGTCTCTGCCCCTCCCACAATGAGGAGATTTCCTGCAGTAGTTTGTGTCTCTGCCCTTCCCACAATGAGGAGATTTCCTGCAGTAGTTTGTGTGTCTGCTCCTCCCACAATGGGAGATTTCCCTGCAGTAGTTTGTGTCTCTGCTCCTCCCACAATGCGGAGATTTCCTGCAGTAGTTTGTGTCTCTGCTCCTCCCACAATGGGAGAGTTTCCTGCAGTAGTTTGTGTCTCTGCCCCTCCCACAATAGGGAGATTTCCTGCAGTAGTGTGTGTCTCTGCCCCTCCCACAATAGGGAGATTTCCTGCAGTAGTTTGTGTCTCTGCCCCTCCCACAATAGCGAGATTTCCCACAGTAGTTTGTGTCTCTGCCCCTCCCACAATGAGGAGATTTCCCACAGTAGTTTGTGTCTCTGCCCCTCCCACAATGGGGAGATTTCCTGCAGTAGTTTGTGTCTGCCCCTCCCACAATGGGGAGTATCTCCTGCAGTAGTTTGTGTCTCTGCCCCTCCCACAATGAGGAGATTTCCTGCAGTAGTTTGTGTCTCTGCTCCTCCCACAATGGGGAGATTTCCTGCAGTAGTTTGTGTCTCTGCCCCTCCCACAATGGGGAGATTCCCTGCAGTAGTTGTGTGTCTCTGCTTCTCCCACACAATGGGGAGATTTTCCTGCAGTAGTTTGTGTCTCTGCCCCTCCCACAATGCGGAGATTTCCTGCAGTAGTTTGTGTCTCTGCTCCTCCCACAATGCGGAGATTTCCTGCAGTAGTTTGTGTCTCTGCTCCTCCCACAATGGGGAGATTTCCTGCAGTAGTTTGTGTCTCTGCCCCTCCCACAATGGGGAGATTTCCCTGCAGTAGTTTGTGTCTCTGCTCCTCCCACAATGGGGAGATTTCCTGCAGTAGTTTGTGTCTCTGCCCCTCCCACAATAGGGAGATTTCCTGCAGTAGTTTGTGTCTCTGCCCCTCCCACAATGGTGAGATTTCCTGCAGTAGTTTGTGTCTCTGCCCCTCCCACAATGGGGAGATTTCCTGCAGTAGTTTGTGTCTCTGCTCCTCCCACATTGGGGAGATTTCCTGCAGTAGTTTGTGTCTCTGCCCCTCCCACATTGGGGAGATTTCCTGCAGTAGTTTGTGTCTCTGCCCCTCCCACAATGATGAGATTTCTCTGCAGTAGTTTGTGTCTCTGCTCCCTCCCACAATGGGGTGATATCCTGCAGTAGTTTCTGTCTCTGCCCCTCCCACAATAGGGAGATTTCCCTGCAGTAGTTTGTGTCTCTGCCCCTCCCACAATGGGGAGATTTCCCTGCAGTAGTTTGTGTCTCTGCCCCTCCCACAATGGGGAGATTTCCTGCAGTAGTTTGTGTCTCTGCCCCTCCCACAATGGGGAGATTTCCTGCAGTAGTTTTGTGTCTCTGCTCCTCCCACAATGGGGAGATTTCCTGCAGTAGTTTGTGTCTCTGCCCCTCCCACAATAGGGAGATTTCCTGCAGTAGTTTGTGTCTCTGCCCCTCCCACAATGGTGAGATTTCCTGCAGTAGTTTGTGTCTCTGCCCCTCCCACAATGGGGAGATTTCCTGCAGTAGTTTGTGTCTCTGCTCCTCCCACATTGGGAGATTTCCTGCAGTAGTTTGTGTCTCTGCCCCTCCCACAATGATTGAGATTTCTCTGCAGTAGTTTGTCTCTCTGCCCCTCCCACAATGGGGTGATATCCTGCAGTAGTTTCTGTCTCTGCCCCTCCCACAATAGGGAGATTTCCCTGCAGTAGTTTGTGTCTCTGCCCCTCCCACAATGGGGAGATTTCCTGCAGTAGTTTGTGTCTCTGCCCCTCCCACAATGGGGAGATTTCCCTGCAGTAGTTTGTGTCTCTGCTCCCTCCCACAATGAGGAGATTTCCTGCAGTAGTTTGTGTCTCTGCCCCTCCCACAATGGGGAGATTTCCCTGCAGTAGTTTGTGTCTCTGCTTCTCCCACATTGGGGAGATTTCCCTGCAGTAGTTTGTGTCTCTGCCCCTCCCACAATGGGGAGATTTCCCTGCAGTAGTTTGTGTCTCTGCCCCTCCCACAATGGGGAGATTTCCCTGCAGTAGTTTGTGTCTCTGGCTTCTCCACATTGGGGAGATTTCCTGCAGCAGTTTGTGTCTCTGCCCCTCCCACAATGGGGAGATTTCCCTGCAGTAGTTTGTGTCTCTGCTTCTCCCACATTGGGGAGATTTCCTGCAGTAGTTTGTGTCTCTGCCCCTCCCACATTGGGGAGATTTCCTGCAGTAGTTTGTGTCTCTGCCCCTCCCACAATGATGAGATTTCTCTGCAGTAGTTTGTGTCTCTGCCCCTCCCACAATGGGGTGATATCCTGCAGTAGTTTCTGTCTCTGCCCCTCCCACAATAGGGAGATTTCCTGCAGTAGTTTGTGTCTCTGCTCCTCCCACAATGAGGAGATTTCCCTGCAGTAGTTTGTGTCTCTGCCCCTCCACAATGGGGAGATTTCCTGCAGTAGTTTGTGTCTCTGCTCCTCCCACATTGGGGAGATTTCCTGCAGTAGTTTGTGTCTCTGCCCCTCCCACATTGGGGAGATTTCCTGCAGTAGTTTGTGTCTCTGCCCCTCCCACAATGGGGTGATATCCTGCAGTAGTTTCTGTCTCTGCCCCTCCCACAATAGGGAGATTTCCCTGCAGTAGTTTGTGTCTCTGCCCCTCCCACAATGGGGAGATTTCCCTGCAGTAGTTTGTGTCTCTGCCCCTCCCACAATGGGGAGATTTCCTGCAGTAGTTTGTGTCTCTGCCCCTCCCACAATGGGAGATTTCCCTGCAGTAGTTTGTGTCTCTGCTCCTCCCACAATGGGGAGATTTCCTGCAGTAGTTTGTGTCTCTGCCCCTCCCACAATAGGGAGATTTCCTGCAGTAGTTTGTGTCTCTGCCCCTCCCACAATGGTGAGATTTCCTGCAGTAGTTTGTGTCTCTGCCCCTCCCACAATGGGGAGATTTCCTGCAGTAGTTGTGTCTCTGCTCCTCCCACATTGGGGAGATTTCCTGCAGTAGTTTGTGTCTCTGCCCCTCCCCACATTGGGGAGATTTCCTGCAGTAGTTTGTGTCTCTGCCCCTCCCACAATGATGAGATTTCTCTGCAGTAGTTTGTGTCTCTGCCCCTCCCACAATGGGGTGATATCCTGCAGTAGTTTGTGTCTCTGCCCCCTCCCACATTGGGGAGATTTCCCTGCAGTAGTTTGTGTCTCTGCTCCTCCCACAATGAGGAGATTTCCCTGCAGTAGTTTGTGTCTCTGCCCCTCCCACAATGGGGAGATTTCCCTGCAGTAGTTTGTGTCTCTGCTCCTCCACAATGGGGAGATTTCCCTGCAGTAGTTTGTGTCTCTGCTTCTCCCACATTGGGGAGATTTCCCTGCAGTAGTTTGTGTCTCTGCCCCTCCCACAATGGGGTGATATCCTGCAGTAGTTTGTGTCTCTGCTCCTCCCACAATGAGGAGATTTCCCTGCAGTAGTTTGTGTCTCTGCCCCTCCCACAATGATGAGATTTCCCTGCAGTAGTTTGTGTCTCTGCCCCTCCCACAATAGGGAGATTTCCCTGCAGTAGTTTGTGTCTCTGCTCCTCCCACAATGGGGAGATTTCCTGCAGTAGTTTGTGTCTCTGCCCCTCCCACAATGGGGTGATATCCCCTGCAGTAGTTTCTGTCTCTGCCCCTCCCACAATAGGGAGATTTCCCTGCAGTAGTTTGTGTCTCTGCCCCTCCCACAATGGGGAGATTTCCCTTTACGTCATTCAGGACAGCCACTATTGAGAGATAGTCTCCTCCTCTTCCTGTAGGAAACACTGCGCCAGCCCATAAAACTCTCACTTCCCCTGCCAGACCTCAGTTAATAGTGTTTCCTCCGGAGGGGAGACACTGTGCAGGGAACCAGGCTGATACAATCAGGGAGATTGTGGCCTCCTTCAAAACATCCCTAGAGGAGCAGGGGCTTCCAGGCAATGGATGGCGGTACATACCCGCAAAACGGCAGCCACCCCTTCCTTGTCAAGCGTGGCATCAGGCTGTGGGGGCCCCCTATCGCGTCCACAGGGCCGCAGCAAGGAGGACACTCCGCTCTCCCTGTACGCTGTGCAGGCCGCATTTTTTTGTTTGGAACAAACGGGCCGGACGACGAGGGCGACGTCATTTCCGGCGGAGGGCGGATGTCTACCTTTAACCCGCGGACTTCCGGTTCCGGGTCGCGGTGCTGATAGGGGGCCGGGCTCAGGCTGGAGGAGTCGGTTTACACGTACAGACAGTGTGAGACTCTACACAGGCAACCACCTGCAGTCATGTCTGAGGCAGATGCTGCAGCTCATACGGACGCTAGCTCCAGCCTTCCGAAGGTAAGAGTTCCCTGGGGAGGGGTCCTCTCTACCTAGGATTGTCCCCCCCCCCCCCCCCCATGTACGGTTCCTTACTTAGGGGGGGACAGACCCCCTGGGTGGTCAGGGGGTGGGGGTGACTCGGATCCCTGCAGGTGGGTCCGGTACACCCCCAGGGTTGTTTCTGTTAAAAAATTGCTGAATGTAATGTGTTTTCTGTATGTAATTTCAGAAATCCACAGAAAAGACAAAGTCCACTCATGTCTCAAAAAAGAAATGTGCCTCTTGTAGGGACAGTTTAGGGGAAGCTTGGACCAAGGTTCTGTGTAAGGAATGCATAGACTCCCTGGTCAAGGAAAGGGACTCTGAACAGCAGTCCGGCTTGGCAGCCTCTGTAAAGGAGCTGTCATCCACTTTTTCTTCCTTTAAAACGCTTTTTGAGAAGTTTCAGCTTCCCCTTAATCCCATTCAGCAGGATTCAACCCCGCCTCATGCTCAGGCTCGGCTCCTGCCAGAACCACTAGTATGGCTACGGCAGAAGAGGCTGCAGGCCCTTCCGGGGTGGAGCTTAGGCAACCAGACAGTGGCACTTCTGACTCCCATGAGGAATCGGAGGGAGAGGACCAGGACGGGGAGTCCAGGAAAATCTCCAGGTATAAGTTGTCCCTGGAGGAGGTGGAAGATCTCCTAGGGGCAATATATACAACCCATCGGTATACACGAGGATAAAAAACCCCTCTCACTCCATGACCTTATGTACAAGGGCCTAGGAGATCAAAAGAGAAAAGTCTTTCCAGTACACGAGGTTCTGGTGGAGACGATTAAAAAAGAGTGGCAGGATCCGGAAAGAAAGCCCTTCTTCTCTAGTTCCCTTAAGAGAAGATTTCCGTTTTCAGAGGATCCAGCGTCCATTTGGAATAAAATCCCAAACTGGACGCAGCTTTCTCTCAGGTCTCTAGACACACAGACCTGGCGTTCGAGGACATGGGGGCCTTATCAGATGTCATGGACAAAAGGATAGACTCACTACTGAAAAAGACGTGGGACTCGACAGTCGGTAACTTAAAACCCAGAAATGGCTGTTACTGTAGTAGCCCGCAATTTAGAGCATTGGCTTTTCCAGATTCAAGAGCATATTGAGGCTGGCACCGCTAAAGAGACTATCCTAGCGTCTTTCCCCACGATTCTGCGAGGAATCGCATACATAGCAGACGCCTCGGCAGAGTCAGTCCGTATGACAGCCAGATCAGCGGCCCTGGCTAACTCGGCCAGGAGGGCCCTCTGGCTGAAGACTTGGCCGGGCGACGCCGCCTCTAAGGTCAAGTTATGTGGGATACCCCTGACTGGTGACCTACTCTTTGGTCCTGGGTTAGATACAGTCCTAGACCGGACAGCAGACAAAAAGAAGTCCTTCCCACTCAAACGAAAGACCCCAACACAGGGGAAGAGGGGGTTTCGTCCGCAAAAGCGTAGGGAAGCCCCCAAACAAGGGGGACAGAAGAAAACCTGGGGCCAAAGAGGTAAGGGCAGAGTAGGGGCGATTTTTCGCCCTCCTGAAAAAGCCCAGAAAAATCAATGACTCTCTAAAAACGGTGGGAGGAAGACTGGGCCTTCCTTCCACAGTGGGAGATCATTTCCCCAATCGGTTCATCCTAGGGATCATAAGAAGGGGGTATCTCTTGGAATTCACAAGGCCCCCCCTCACAAAGGTTCCTTGTCACGCAGCTATCCAGCTGCACGACAAAAACCAAGGCCTTGTTAGACGCTCTGAAGGAGTTAGAACTACAGAATGTAGTTTGCAGAGTACCAAAGGGGGAGGAAGGAGAGGGGGTTTATTCCCATGTATTTATGGTAAAAAAAAAAAAAAACCCTCAGGAAAATTCAGATTGATTCTGAATTTAAAACCCTTAAACAGGTCAATCCGTTACAAAAGATTCCGTATGGAGTCAATTTTTACGGTCAGGGCTCTGTTACCGCAGAATTGTTTCATGGTGTCTCTGGACCTCAGAGACGCGTATCTGCACGTCCCTATTGCAGAAACCTCTCAGAGGTTTCTCCGTTTAGCAATAAACCTGGGCGATGCAATACTGCACCTACAATTCCAGGCCCTGCCTTTCGGGCTATCCTCCTCGCCCCGAATATTTACCAAAATCCTGGCAGAGGCCATGGCCTTCCTGCGACTGCAGGGTGTGTCAGTTATAGCCTATCTGGACGACCTGCTCTTATTTGCAGTATCCCCAGAGAAATTGCTCAGGGATCTCGACCTGACAAAAAAGGTACTGACAGGATTAGGATGGCTCCTGAACTTAGACAAGTCCAGTCTCATTCCTTCACAGCGCATTATGTACCTAGGATACCTGCTAGACTCGACACTCTTGAAGGTTTTTCTTCCAAGAGAAAAAATTCTAAAACTGGACAGAGCAGTTTATCTCTCCAGTGCAACCATCGGGTGTCCAAAAGGTCCTTAATGTCAACGCTAGGTCTGCTGACCTCTACCTCCCAGCAGTGCAGTGGGCAGGATTACACTTTCGTCCCCTGCAGTCATACGTACTAAAGGTATGGACCACAGTCAGAGGGATCTAGACACCTAAGTACAGGTTCCCCATCAATTAAGGAGATCTCTTTGGTGGTGGAGAAAGAAGCGAACTTGTCGCAGGGACGTCTGTGGCTTATTCCAGTTTTCACGGATAGTAACCACGGACGCAAGCGGCAAAGGCTGGGGGGCGCATCTGGGATCCCTTCTAGCACAGGGCGTATGGAGGGGAGACGAACTAAAAAGATCGTCCAATTGGAAGGAGCTGAGGGCGGTCGGCCTGGCCCTCAGGTTTTTCAAAAAAGAGCTGCAGGGTCACCATATACAGGTACGTCAGACAACTCTTCTGCCGTGGCCTATATAAACAAACAGGGTGGCACCAGAAGCGGAAGTCTCCTGGTCTTAGCAACAGACATCCTAAATTGGGCCGAGAGCAACACTCTCTCACTCTCAGCGGTTTTTCTGAGAGGAGAGAGGAACGTATAGCAGACTTTCTCAGCCGGAGGAGGCTGAGAGAGGGAGATTGGGCCCTCAGCCAGGAGGTTTTCAATCTCATATCCGAGAAATGGGGACCCCCGGAGGTGGATCTTTTTGCTTCAAGAGACAATGCGAAAATCCCCTGTTTGTCTCCCTAAACGCAGGAGAGGGAGCACTGGGGGTGGACGCATTGACACAGAAGTGGCATTTCAGGATATGCTATGCCTTCCCCCCTCCGGTGTTATTACCGGCGGTTCTGCGGAAGTTCCAACTAGAGAACACCTCCCTCATTCCAGTAGCTCCACATTGGCCGAAAAGGGCATGGTTTTCAATCCTCAGTCAGCTAGCAGTGGAACCACCCCTATTCCTTCCACCTCAGGAGGATCTTCTCTCACAGGGTCCAATCCTCTGTCCACAGGTACACCAGTGGAAGTTAGCGGCCTGGCTACTGAGGAGAGTATATTAAAATCTAAGGGATTTTCTCAGAAATTAATCTCCACCCTCCTCAACAGTAGAAAAAAGGAGACGCGTCATATTTATAAAAAGGTCTGGCTCCTTTTCAACAGGTGGTGCACTGAAAACTCCTTCTCGGTACAGAGCCCTATAGCCGTTTTGGAGTTCCTACAGTGTGGAGCAGACAAAGGGTTATCTGTAGGTACCCTTAAAAGCCAGGTGTCAGCACTTAGTGCTTATTTAGAGAAATCTTTGGCCACCAATCCATGGGCGGTCAGGTTCTTTAGGGGCACTGTCCAGACAGAGACCTGTCCGAGGTCCCCCCTTTCCCGGGTGGGATCTATCTTTAGTGTTGCAAAGCCTAACAGGAATTCCCTTTGAGCCCTTGGACAAATGTCTGTTAAGGGAGTTAACCTTAAAGACAGCATTTTTAGTGGCAGTGACAACTGCCAGGAGAGTCAGTGAAATGAGGCGTTATCAATTAGACCTCCTTTTTGTGTTATTTTGCCAGATAGAATAGTCCTTAAGACTGATCCAGCATTTTTGCCTAAGGTGGCGTCAGGCTTTCACAGAAGCCAGGAAATAGTCCTACCTTCGTTTTGTCCCAATCCTGCGGGAGAAGGGGAACTGAAATTTCATTTCTTAGATGTAAGGAGGTGTATCCTACAATACTTAGAGATGACTAAACCCATAAGAAAGTCTGATTCTCTATTTATTTTATTTTCCGGGTCCAGAAAAGGACTCAGAGCGTCTCGACGCACGATTGCCAGATGGCTTAGATTAACTATTGGGCAGGCATATTCTCTAGCAGGGAAAGAGATTCCTATGGGCATAAAGGCACACTCTACCAGAGCAGTGGCAACTTCCCAGGCAGAGAAGGCTGGAGCAACGCCAGAGCAAATATGCAAGGCAGCGACATGGTCCAGCTACTCCACTTTCGTTAAACATTACAGAGTGGACCTGGTGGCGGCAGGTGAGCAGGCTTTTGGGCGAAAAGTCCTGCAAGCTGTAGTCCCACCCTAATTGGTAAGTGCTCGATTATCCTCTCAATAGTGGCTGTCCTGAATGACGTAAAGGGAAAATTAAAGTTACGTACCGGTAACGTCTTTTCCTGTAGTCTTTCAGGACAGCCCTAGTTACCCACCCTAAGCTTGGGGGGGTCTTATTTAAGACCAGAACGCAATATGATAATGATATTGAATGGTATGTTATTAACATGTTCTTGTGTCTCCCCAGCTGACCGGAGGTGATCTTGTAAAAACTGAGGTCTGGCAGGGGAAGTGAGAGTTTTATGGGGCTGGCGCAGTGTTTCCTACAGGAAGAGGAGGAGACTATCTCTCAATAGTGGCTGTCCTGAAAGACTACAGGAAAAGACGTTACCGGTACGTAACTTTAATTTTCCTGCAGTAGTTTGTGTCTCTGCTCCTCCCACAATGGGGAGATTTCCCACAGTAGTTTGTGTCTCTGCCCCTCCCACAATGGGAGATTTCCTGCAGTAGTTTGTGTCTCTGCCCCTCCCACAATGAGGAGATTTCATCCAGTAGTTTGTCTCTGCCCCTCCCACAATGGGGAGATTTCTGCAGTAGTTTGTGTCTCTGCCCCTCCCACAATGGGGAGATTTCCTGCAGTAGTTTGTCTCTGCCCCTCCCACAATGAGGAGATTTCATCCAGTAGTTTGTCTCTGCCCCTCCCACAATGAGGAGATTTCCTGCAGTAGTTTGTGTCTCTGCCCCTCCCACAATGAGGAGATTTCCTGCAGTAGTTTGTGTCTCTGCTCCTCCCACAATGGGGAGATTTCCTGCAGTAGTTTGTGTCTCTGCCCCTCCCACAATGGGGAGATTTCCTCCAGTAGTTTGTGTCTGCCCCTCCCACAATGGGGAGATTTTCTGCAGTAGTTTGTGTCTCTGCCCCTCCCACAATGGGGAGATTTTCTGCAG
Source organism: Lithobates septentrionalis (assembly GCA_037952835.1). Lineage (NCBI taxonomy): Eukaryota > Metazoa > Chordata > Amphibia > Anura > Ranidae > Lithobates > Lithobates septentrionalis. The sequence continues at coordinate 93,696 of JBBDGP010003746.1, forward strand.
TAGTTTGTGTCTCTGCCCCTCCCACAATGGGGAGATTTCCTGCAGTAGTTTGTGTCTCTGCCCCTCCCACAATGGGGAGATTTCCTCCAGTAGTTTGTCTCTGCCCCTCCCACAATGGGGAGATTTTCTGCAGTAGTTTGTGTCTCTGCCCCTCCCACAATGGGGAGATTTTCTGCAGTAGTTTGTGTCTCTGCCCCTCCCCACAATGGGGAGATTTCCTGCAGTAGTTTGTGTCTCTGCCCCTCCCACAATGGGGAGATTTCCTGCAGTAGTTTGTGTCTCTGCCCCTCCCACAATGGGGAGATTCCCTGCAGTAGTTTGTGTCTCTGCTCCTCCCACAATGGGGAGATTTCCTGCAGTAGTTTGTGTCTCTGCCCCTCCCACAATGGGGAGATTTCCTGCAGTAGTTTGTGTACAGCTGTGTGTAGTGATGATGCGCATACAGTACCTTGTTTTTCCACCAGGAGGACACAGTTTTGTGATAGACAGTGAGGGGTATCTACTGATCGTCTCCCCTGCAGATGGTGTAAGTTTTGCCCCCTTACATAGAAATGAAGGGGTCTATAATTTTTATCAGAGGTGTATTTTATATGATAGAGACAGAATATCAACCAAAAATCCAGAAAAATCACACAATACAAATGTTATAAAATGGAGTAAAATAAGTATTTGATCCCCAACCAACAATAATTCTCCCCCCACAGACTGGATACAGGAGGTGCTCATGTGGTACATATATAATAGAGGTGTATATAGTATATATGGGGGGTATATAATGGAGTATATAGAGAGTGTATATAGTATATATGGGGGGTATATATGGAGTATATAGAGAGTGTATATAGTATATATGGGGGGTATATATAGAGTATATAGAGAGTGTATATAGTATATATGGGGGGTATATATAGAGTATATAGAGAGTGTATATAGTATATATGGGGGTATATATGGAGTATATAGAG
>JBBDGP010003747.1:0-220000 GCA_037952835.1 Lithobates septentrionalis
CCCAGCATATCACCTTTAATAACAGGACCTGTCAGCAGGCGATGCTGGGATATGTAGTCCTCCCAGTAGATTCCCTGTAATAACAGTCAGGAGGCCATGCTGAGATATGTAGTCCTCCCAGTATATCCCCTGTAATAGCAGGACCAGTCAGGAGGCAATGCTGAGATATTTAGTCCTCCCAGTATATCCCCTGTAATAGCAGGACCAGTCAGGAGGCAATGCTGAGATATGTAGTCCTCCCAGTATATCCCCTGTAATAGCAGGACCTGTCAGGAGGCCATGCTGAGATATGTAGTCCTCCCAGTATATCCCCTGTAATAACAGGACCTGTCAGGAGGCCATGCTGGGGTATGTAGTCCTCCAGTATATCCCCTGTAATAGCAGGACCTGTCAGGAGGCCATGCTGGGATATGTAGTCCTCCCAGTATATCCCCTGTAATACCAGGACCAGTCAGGAGTCCATGCTGGGATATGTAGTCCTCCCAGTATATCCCCTGTAATACCAGGACCAGTCAGGAGTCCATGCTGGGATATGTAGTCCTCCCAGTATATCCCCTGTAATACCAGGACCAGTCAGGAGTCCATGCTGGGATATGTAGTCCTCCCAGTATATCCCCTGTAATAACAGGACCTGTCAGGAGGCCATGCTGGGATATGTAGTCCCCCAGTATTTTCCCTGTAATAACAGGACCTGTCAGGAGGCCATGCTGGGATATGTAGTCCCCCAGTATATCCCCTGTAATAACAGGACCAGTCAGGAGGCAATGCTGGGATATGTAGTCCTCCCAGTATATCCCCTGTAATAACAGGACCTGTGAGGAGGCCATGCTGAGATATGTAGTCCTCCAGTATATTCCCTGTAATAGCAGGACCAGTCAGGAGGCAATGCTGAGATATGTAGTCCTCCCAGTATATCCCCTGTAATAGCAGGACCTGTCAGGAGGCCATGCTGAGATATGTAGTCCTCCCAGTATATCCCCTGTAATAGCAGGACCAGTCAGGAGGCAATGCTGAGATATGTAGTCCTCCCAGTATATCCCCTGTAATAGCAGGACCAGTCAGGAGGCAATGCTGAGATATGTAGTCCTCCTAGTATATCCCCTGTAATAGCAGGACCAGTCAGGAGGCAATGCTGAGATATGTAGTCCTCCCAGTATATCCCCTGTAATAACAGGACCAGTCAGGAGGCAATGCTGAGATATGTAGTCCTCCCAGTATATCCCCTGTAATAGCAGGACCAGTCAGGAGGCAATGCTGAGATATGTAGTCCTCCAGTATATCCCCTGTAATAGCAGGACCTGTCAGGAGGCCATGCTGAGATATGTAGTCCTCCCAGTATATCCCCTGTAATAACAGGACCTGTCAGGAGGCCATGCTGGGGTATGTAGTCCTCCAGTATATCCCCTGTAATAGCAGGACCTGTCAGGAGGCCATGCTGGGATATGTAGTCCTCCCAGTATATCCCCTGTAATACCAGGACCAGTCAGGAGTCCATGCTGGGATATGTAGTCCTCCCAGTATATCCCCTGTAATACCAGGACCAGTCAGGAGTCCATGCTGGGATATGTAGTCCTCCCAGTATATCCCCTGTAATAACAGGACCTGTCAGGAGGCCATGCTGGGATATGTAGTCCCCCCAGTATTTTCCCTGTAATAACAGGACCTGTCAGGAGGCCATGCTGGGATATGTAGTCCCCCAGTATATCCCCTGTAATAACAGGACCAGTCAGGAGGCAATGCTGGGATATGTAGTCCTCCCAGTATATCCCCTGTAATAACAGGACCTGTGAGGAGGCCATGCTGAGATATGTAGTCCTCCAGTATATTCCCTGTAATAGCAGGACCTGTCAGGAGGCCATGCTGGGATATGTAGTCCTCCAGTATATCCCCTGTAATAACAGGACCTGTCAGGAAGCCATGCTGGGATTTTTGGGCATTTTACATCCCAGGTCACACCGATCGTGACATTGAAATCATATTACTTCACCTGAAGTAGTACGATTTCAAAGTAGCATTTCAGTGCTATTTCAGGTGCGACTTGGAAGACATCAGTGCGACTTCATGCACAGATGTCTATGCAAGTCGCACCTAAACTTGCAGAAAATAGTGCAGGAACTACTTTTGAAATTGGTGCGACTGACAGAGTGCGACTTGTCATGTGATTTGAAACTGTCAGATTGCACGACAAGTTGCAGTGGTGTGACTGGGGGCCAACTGCGGTCATGAATGCACTCAGTCTTTGCAGCGGCGGCTCTCCTCTACACATACAGATGTGAATGATGATACTTAGCCTCAGGTGAGCACTGATCCGTGAGTTCAGCTACTGGGACCGCTCGTTCAGTTCATTATTCACTAAAACTGGAGCCTGCAAGTTCCGGTGCAGCTCTGCATAGAAACCAATCCGCTTCCAGTTTTTTTTTTTTTTTTTTTTGGCAAAGCTTTATTGAACAAACTGAAGTTAGAAGCTGATTGGTTTCTATGCAGAGCTGCACCAGATTTTGCACTTTCCAGTTTTAGTAAGGCCCCTTTCACTCTGGGGCGGTAGGGGGCGTCGGCGGTAAAACATTTTTATTTTTAGCGCTGTTTTAACACGGTATTCGGCCGCTAGCGGTGCGGTTTTAACCACCTGCTGGCGGCCGAAAGAGGGTTAAAACTACTCGTACAGCGTGGCTATAACCGCGGTATTGCCGCGCTGTCCCATTGATTTCAATGGGCAGGAGCGGTTTAGGAGTGGTGAATACACCGCTCCTTCCCCGCTCCAAAGATGCGGCTCGCAGGAGATTTTTTCTTCTTCTGCCAGCGCACCGCTTTCACACTGAACAAACGGCGGAGGCTGTTTAGGGGCGGTTTGCAGGCGGTATTTTTAGCTCAAGAACGCCTGCAAACCGCCCCAGTGTGAAAGGGGTCTTAATCTCCCTTATAGTGTCTGCGGTGGCTCCTCTCCTCGATATGCAGACAGGAGAATTTGAAAAGAACTGTCAAATCTTTGATTTCAGCGCTCCGATACTCTAAATGTTTGTTTAGCACTTTTAGCCAAGGAGTTTTATTTCACCAGCTTTGTCATTATTGATTCCATCAGACAATTCATCTTTTTACTGCCATTTATCTCCGTGGTTTTCTGCAGCCCCTTTTCCTGTATTCTCCCCGTCCAATCACAGCACTTTACTTATTATTCGCACAGGAGCCCATCAGTCATAATTCTGTGGTTTGGGGCTCTTCGTTTTTTGTCGGATTTGTGTTTTTACCTGATTTCAGGAAGCAATTTGTTTTATTTCAGCAGATTGAGCTCTGACTGGGTTTAATACCAAATTGTTCATCAGTATGAGGACTTCTGCCTATTCTTGTATCCCCGATGAAGGGGGAGGGGTGTTGCGCCCAAAATGCATTTGCAGTTTTTTTATAGGATTTTTTTTCCATTACAATTAAAATTATCTTTGACTTTTTGTCCAACACACCTTTCTAAATATTTATGGTCCATGCCTGCCCGCCCCACCCCCCTCGCCTCCTGTAATAATATGATCTTCAGGAGGTCGTGCTGGGAGTTGTAGTTCTCTGTAATAATATGATCTGTCATGAGGTCATGCTGGGAGTTGTAGTCCCCTGTAATAATAGGACCTGTCAGGTCATGCTGGGAGTTGTAGTCCCCCTGTAATAATAGGATCTGTCAGGAGGTCATGCTGGGAGTTGTAGTCCCCCTGTAATAGGACCTGTCAGGAGGTCATGCTGGGAGTTTTAGTCCCCCTGTAATAATTGGACCTGTCAGGAGGTCATGCTGGGAGTTGTAGTCCCCCTGTAATAATAGGACCTGTCAGGAGGTCATGCTGGGAGTTGTGGTCCCCCTGTAATAATAGGACCTGTCAGGAGGTCATGCTGGGAGTTGTAGTCCCCCTGTAATAATAGGACCTGTCAGGAGGTCATGCTGGGAGTTGTAGTCCCCCTGTAATAATAGGACCTGTCAGGAGGTCATGCTGGGAGTTGTGGTCCCTCTGTAATAATAGGATCTGTCAGGAGGTCATGCTGGGAGTTGTAGCCCCCCTGTAATAATAGGATCTGTCAGGAGGTCATGCTGGGAGTTGTAGTCCCCCTGTAATAATAGGACCTGTCAGGAGGTCATGCTGGGGAGTTGTAGTCCCCCTGTAATAATAGGACCTGTCAGGAGGTCGTGCTGGGAGTTGTAGTCCCCCTGTAATAATAGGATCTGTCAGGAGGTCATGCTGGGAGTTGTGGTCCCGGTGTAATAATAGGATCTGTCAGGAGGTCATGCTGGGAGTTGTAGTCCCCCTGTAATAATAGGACCTGTCAGGAGGTCATGCTGGGAGTTGTAGTCCCCCTGTAATAATAGGACCTGTCAGGAGGTCATGCTGGGAGTTGTAGTCCCCCTGTAATAATAGGATCTGTCAGGAGGTCATGCTGGGAGTTGTAGCCCCCCTGTAATAATAGGACCTGTCAGGAGGTCATGCTGGGAGTTGTAGTCCCCCTGTAATAATAGGATCTGTCAGGAGGTCATGCTGGGAGTTGTAGTACTTGTAATAATAGGATCTGTCAGGAGGTCATGCTGGGAGTTGTGGTCGCCCTGTAATAGGACCTGTCAGGAGGTCATGCTGGGAGTTGTAGTCCCCTGTAAAAATAGGACCTGTCAGGAGGTCATGCTGGGAGTTGTAGTCCCCCTGTAATAATAGGATCTGTCAGGGGGTCATGCTGGGAGTTGTAGTCCCCCTGTAATAATAGGATCTGTCAGGAGGTCATGCTAGGAGTTGTAGTCCCCCTGTAATAATAGGATCTGTCAGGAGGTCATGCTGGGAGTTGTAGTCCCCCTGTAATAGGACCTGTCAGGAGGTCATGCTGGGAGTTGTAGTCCCTCTGTAATAATAGGACCTGTCAGGAGGTCATGTTGGGAGTTGTAGTCCCCTGTAAAAATAGGACCTGTCAGGAGGTCATGTTGGGAGTTGTAGTCCCCTATAAAAATAGGATCTGTCAGGAGGTCATGCTGGGAGTTGTAGTCCCCCTGTAATAATAGGATCCGTCAGGAGGTCATGCTGGGAGTTGTAGTCCCCCTGTAATAATAGGATCTGTCAGGAGGTCATGCTGTCAGGAGGTCATGCTGGGAGTTGTAGTCCCCCTGTAATAATAGGATCTGTCAGGAGGTCATGCTGGGAGTTGTGGTCGCCCTGTAATAGGACCTGTCAGGAGGTCATGCTGGGAGTTGTAGTCCCCCTGTAATAATAGGATCTGTCAGGAGGTCATGCTGGGAGTTGTAGTCCCCCTGTAATAATAGGATCTGTCAGGAGGTCATGCTAGGAGTTGTAGTCCCCCTGTAATAATAGGATCTGTCAGGAGGTCATGCTGGGAGTTGTAGTCCCCCTGTAATAATAAGACCTGTCAGGAGGTCATGCTGGGAGTTGTAGTCCCCCTGTAATAATAGGATCTGTCAGGAGGTCATGCTGGGAGTTGTAGTCCCCCTGTAATAATAGGACCTGTCAGGAGGTCATGCTGGGAGTTGTAGTCCCCCTGTAATAATAGGACCTGTCAGGAGGTCATGCTGGGAGTTGTAGTCCCCCTGTAATAATAGGACCTGTCAGGAGGTCATGCTGGGAGTTGTAGTCCCCCTGTAATAATAGGACCTGTCAGGAGGTCATGCTGGGAGTTGTAGTCCCCCTGTAATAATAGGACCTGTCAGGAGGTCATGCTGGGAGTTGTAGTCCCCCTGTAATAATAGGATCTTTCAGGAGGTCATGCTGGGAGTTGTAGTCCCCCTGTAATAATAGGACCTGTCAGGAGGTCATGCTGGGAGTTGTAGTCCCCTTGGCAGTGCAGTTCTCAGCATTGGCCGACAGGCGGACATGTGAGTCGGCGGGCGGAGGGGGGCGCTGTTGCGGAGCTCCTCCTCACACACGGCCCGTCTCTCCGGCGTCTCCATGACAACCTCCGCTCTGCGCTCCCGGTACCGAGCCCCTTACCTTCCCTCCGGCGTCCTTAGCCCGGAACTGGGCCCGGGAGAACTCCTCCAGCAGCTCCCCCAGCGCATTCTGCCGGCCGGGCTCCTCCATAGCGGTCACTGGCTGCGGCCCTGCCCCAACACCGGAGCACCGGGAGCCGCCCGACAGTACATCCGTAGCACCCCTTCTGACGCTTCCTTATGACGCCTCTGACACCTGTCACCCGCGGGCGGCAATGACGTCACGGGGGCGACTTGGCGGCCATGTTGGTTGGGGAAAATAAGTAGCCCCCATATGATATAAAATAATTAGGATATGATATAAGGAGGAGGGGGAGGGGTGTGCGGGATCGGAGGCGGCTGGGGAAGTTATAATAGGAAACGTGCTTCTCCCTAACATCATAATACAGACCTGTAATTCCACATCTGGCCGCTGCGTGGCGCTAGATAGTACGAACAGCTATTGTTTACATAGCGGGGACACTGCTGTATTAGCCGCATTAAGCCTGCTCGGCTGGTGGCAGTAGAGAGCACAGTCTGCCATGATTTATACTGCTGCAGTTCCACATTCGGCTGGCTGGTGGCAGTAGAGGGCACAGTCAACATTGGTTTGTACAGCTGTAAGTCCCATATCGGCAGGCTGGTGGCAGTAGAGAGCACATTCTATCCCTAAATACTGGCAAGACTACTAGTTTGCTATGTTCTAAGCCAAATTGGGCTATTTGTAAAAGCAATTTATATTTCCCATATTTACATCATGCTGAGGCAGCACTTTACAGTTTACACAGACCGTGCAGATCAGTCCCTGCCCCTCCAGGGAATTTATAAAAAAGGACGGGAAAAACTGGAGTTAAAAAAAAAAGCATATATATATATATATATATATAAAAAAAAAATTTATGTAGAAGATACTTTGTATGTCTTTTCTTTTGGTGATATTTGATCAATTTTTGAAAAAAAAAGTTTTTCTTAGTTTTTGTCATAAAATTTTGTATTCTCCTTCACTGACGGGCACTGATGAGGCGGCACTGATAAGGTAGCGCTGATGGGCACTAATGAGGAGGCACTGATTTGTAGAATTTTGATGGGCACTGATATGCAGCACTGATGGGCACCGATAGGCGGCACTGATATGCAGCACCAATGGGCACTGATAGGTGGCACTGATGGGCACTGACAGGCGGCACTGATGGGCACTAACAGGCAGCACTGATAGGCGGCATTAATTGGCACTGACAGGTGGCACTCATGGACACTAATAGATGGCACTGATGGGCAGCACTGATGATGCGGTACTGACAGGTGTTACTGATGGGCACTGATTGGCACTGTGGTGGGCTCTGATTGGCACAGTGGTGGGCTCTGATTGGCACTGTGGTGGGCACTGGGAGACATTATTAAGGGGCACTGACTGGCAGCTATTGGGCACTGATTGGCACATCTGATGGGGGCTGTGCTGATAATCAATGTGCTGATTATCAGCACAGACCCCCCTCTGACAGGGAGAGCTGTCGTTCGGCTCTCCCTGTCAGCGCGAACCAAGGAATGCCGTTTACCGGCACTTCATGGTTCACGCGATGATCAACTGTGATTGGTCACAGCTGATCACGTGGTAAGAAGCCTCTGTCAGAGGCTCCTTACCATGATCGAAGATGTGGCGTGTGAGACTGACGCACCCGCAGGCGCGCGCCGGCATGTTATCCTGCTGGACGTCATATGAGGCCCAGTCAGGATAACACAACCACTTCCCGGCCGTCAATCTGCTATAGGCTGGGCGGGAATTGGTTAAAGTGGACCTTTTAGTAACTTTCCAAGTATGTATGAATACATTGATGACACGTCACAATACTCCGGGTATATAAAAAATGATCCCTTGCAGGCTGTCAAGGGTTAATTGCTTGTATTTGTCTAGGGGAACATAAAATAATAAAAGGGGATAGACTTACCTGATCCTCCTCCCCGCAACTAGACTGGTCGCTGGAGCTTCTGCAACCCTGCGCTCCAGGGAGTCCTAACGTCATCAAGACCAGAGCAGGGTCCATAGGATGGCATTTGCTCTATTACTTGTATGTATTTTAATTTAGGACAGAGCTCTATCATAGAAGGGGGAGCAGAGATCTGGCAGTTGTAAGGATGTGGCAGAGCAAACTTTAGGTAGATTTGATAAAACCCCAAAATAGTAAAAGTTTAAGGGCCCATTTACACTTCTGCATTGGGGTAATGCTAGGCAATGCAGATTACATGCGTTGCAGTGCTATTTATATTGAATAGCACCCCAATGCTCTAATGCAGCCAAATATTTCAAATTTGACCTCATCAGTCCGGAGCGCCTGCTGTCATTTTTTATGCACCCCAGTTCCTATGTTTTTGTGCATAGTTGAGTTGCTTAGCATTGTTTCCACAGCTTATGCATGAAAACTTAGGAGCTGGGGTGCAGAAAAATATCAGCAGGTGCTCTGGACTGATGAGTCGAAATTTTAAAAGTATTTGGCTGTAGCAGGAGGCAGTTTGGCAAGTGCAGGCAACTGTGAAGCATGGTGGAGGATCCTGGCAAATTTGGGGCTGCATTTCTGAAAATGGAGTTGGGGATTTGGTGAGGATCAGTGGTGTCCTCAATGCTGAGAAACACAGGCAGATACTTATCCATTATGCCATACAATCAGGGAGGCATGAGGTTGGCCTCATATTTATTCTGCAACAGTACAATGACCCCAAACATACAGCCAATGTTATTAAGAACTAACTTCGGAACAAGGAGTCCTGCAAATGATAGTTTGGCCCTTGCAGAGCCCTGATCTCAACATCATGGAGTCTGTCTGGGATTACATGAAGAAACAGAAGGATCTGAGGCAGTCTACATCCACAGAAGATCAGTGGTGGGTTCTGCAAGACGTTTGGAACAACCTACCTGCCAGGTGTACTTGTAAGAGTTGATTCTGGTTGGAAGGCAAAGGGTGGTCACCCCAAATGATGATTTGATTTGGATTTATCTTCTGTTCATTTACTTTACTAAGTCAGACATCTAAAAACGCAATCAAACTGGACACTACTGGACCTTGGAGAGCTAAGCTGTCAGAAATGTCAGGTGTATATTGGAATGAAATTATTGGGTTTCAACAGGATAGGGAATGTTTTATTGCAGTATATTCATGTTTCTTAAGTTCTATACAGTGAAGTATTTGACAATTGTCCACATCAGTCATCGCTCCCCATATCAGCTCTGCTCTGGATGTGAGGACAGCATGGTCCATTGCCGGATCCTGAGGGGAGCACCTCCTGCCAGGGGGAGCAGAGGATCAGATAAGTAGCAGTGGGGGAGATTAAGGCCCCTTTCACACGAGGCGGACTCCGTTTCTACGGAGCCCGCCTCGGTCCGCCGGCTCAGCGGGAGATCAGTCCGTTGATCTCTGCTGAGCCGGCGGATGACAGGTCCCTCTCTGCTCACTGAGCGGGGAGGGGCTTGTCAGGCGCCGCTGCCGCCTATGGAGGGATCGGACGAAAACGGACAGCATGTCCGTTTTCGTCAGATCTCACCCAATCCGATCCGCCAGCGACGGACCTGGACGTAGGGCCATCCGTCTGCTTTTAGCGGATCGGACGGGGTCGGATGTCAGAGGACATGTCTCCGCTGACATCCGACGCTCCATAGACTAACATGGAGCGCCCGTTCAGGTCCGCTGTCAAAACTGACAGGCGGACCTGAACGGTCCGATCGTGTGAAAGGGGCCTTACTAAAACTGGTGCACACAGAATTTGGTGCAGCTCTGCATAGTAACCACTCGGCTTCTAGGTTTTATTGTCAAAGCTTAATTGAACAAGCTGAAGTTAGATGCTGATTGGTTACTATGTACAGCTGCACCAGGTTCTGTGTGCACCAGTTTTAGTAAATATCCCCCAGTGTTTCTCTTTTCCCCTAGACGAAATAGGCACAGCCCTACTGCAAGGGATACATTTTTTATTTGCCTGAAATTGGGCTTCAAAAACAGTCCTTTAGCTTTATTCTAGTGCCTTTTCTAGGCTGCGATAATGTTCACAGTCTGCTGCAGGCAGGGTAAAACATATCCTCAGTCTCCTCTCCTCTATAGTTAGGTAGTCAGGTGGAAGGAAGACACCAGTCCATCTAGTTCAACCGATATAATAAATACACAGAAAACCTCCATATACAGAACCCTATACTCACAGTTGACCCGGAGAAAGGCCAAAAAACTCTTATAAATCATGGTCCAATTTCCTCCAGAGGGGGGGGGGGGGGTTCCTTCCTGATTCCCTAAAGGCAATCAGATACTCCCTTCATCAACAATAACTATTCTTATTACCTATAAGCGCACAAAATATTACTAGAAAGTAATCATCGGACTTTACTGATATGAAGAGGAATGCACACAAAAGTATATAAAAACATATAATGTTTTATTAAAAAAGAGTAAAATAAAAACGACCTCATGGCCAATAAAAACAACTTGTACTTGGTGCACAATAAATTATTCAACCGCAATTTGTTTGCCTTGTAGTAGACTGTATTGTGGAAACAAGTCCTCATGAGTCAACTCGTTTCCCATTTCTGCTTCTTCAGGACGCATGAGAACACTAGCAGTTATAACTGGACACACAAAGAAAAAGAAAAACAATAAATATATTGTACATCTATCAAAGGTACATAAACATTTGCATTTTATATCTGAGCTCGGTTCATGTGATAAAAACCTTACATGTGTGTGTGTAATAAGTATGAAGGAAACTTCTGGGTGGGCAGGAAAACAGAATTCAGATTTTGTTTACCACAACAGCAAAATAACACCATGAGTGAAGCCAAAATCAACTACCTGATAAAACAATATTCTGATGTATCTTCCTGTACATACCGGTTCCTGTTTAAGAGATATTTTATCATATTATTTTTTTAATTATAAGCTTACCTGTAGGTAAAAATCACAAATGAGCGTTTACTACTGCTTTAATAATGCAAAACACCTTCTTGCATAGGATCCCCTCAACCCCCCCCCCCCCCCCCAAATACTTACCTGTGGACAATCTCAATCCAGTGCTGTGCCTTAGAACAGCGACCCTCTCCACCCTCTCTCCCCACTGAACAGAAGGGGGAGCCAATAGCCCCTACTGTTGTCAATCACAGCCTGTGAGGAGAGAGCAGGAGGCGGGGCCGAGTCACGCTGTGTGAGTCTAGGGACACACACAGTGCAGCTCGGGATGAAGCCCGCACTAGTGACCCATAGCAAAGGGCTTGCTATGGGGATACCAAACAGGTGGCGGGAGCCAGGAGCATCGGCAGGGGACCCCTAATGAGGAGAATCGGGGCTACTCTGTGCAAAACCATTGCACAAAACAGGTAAGTATAAGAAGTTAAAAAAAATGATTTACAACCAGTTTAAAGAGAAAAAAAGTAAAAATATAATTAAAATAAAACAAAAATACTAAAGAAAAAAATATAAAGTCACCCCCGTCCGCCTGCGCATACACAAAAATGCAATAGAATACAATATGACTGTCCTGAAATCGATTTAGATTTACACATAAATACAGTATGTATAACCCATCTGGGTTATATATACTGTATATATGTGTACCCCGAAATACCAAAAAATGTGCATCAACCCTCTGCACACTGTTATACACTGTTTAAACATTTCTAGCAAACTTTGCACAGAGACAGGGATTTTTGGTTCACATGCATTGAAACGCATGCTTAAGCTGGCCAACTGCGTCAAAGTAATCCCTTTCTGGCCAGACCTAACTACACTATACTATCTACACTACACTACACTACACAACACTAACTAATCTATCCTACTCTACACTACACTATACTATCTACACTACACTACACTACACAACAATAACAAATCTATCCTACTCTACACTACACTTTACACTATGCTGTACTTACCTGCACTGCACTCTACACTACACAACACTTGTATCTGTCCTACACTCTACACTATGCTCTACTTACCTGCACTACACTATACTCCAGTACTTGGCACTAATCTACATCAGGCTACATTACGCTACACAACACTACTCTTCATTACATTTCATTTCTCTACTGTGCTCTTTGGGTTGATTTAATAAAGGCAAATAGACTGTGCACTCTGCAAGCACCGTTGCTCCAGAGCTTAGTAAAGGAGGTGAAGCTTCACTTTACAAAGAATACCCAATCACATGCAAGGAAAATGTAAAATAATTGCATTTTTGCTTAGACTTGATTGGAAGATGGAAGTCAGCAGAGCTTCCCCACATGTACTAAGCTCTGGAGCAACTGCACTTGCAAAGTACACAGTCTATTTGCTTTTAGTAAATGCAGTGGCGTAGCGTGGGGGGTGCGGGGGGTGCCGTGGCCCCGGGCGCGACATTTAGGGGGGCGCAATTTCATGCCAGTAGTGTCACTACTGGCTGCCTCCTCCTAAATTTAATTTCCTGTGTCCCCCGCGCTCCGGCCGCCATGTTCAGTGTTCAACGCCTTGTGAATCGACGTATGGGGGTCATGTGCGGCGTGTGGCTGGCCTATCTGCGGTCACGGTTGCTCCTAAAGTCCTGCCTCCGCACATGACCCTCCATACACCCAATCACAGTGCACTGGGAAACAATGAACGTGGCGGCAGGAGAGCGGGGTAGACAAGCACTGGAAAGTGTGAGCTGCTGGGAGGGCTGTCTCCTCCTCCTCCTATCCTCCGGACCAATGCAGGACAAGAAAGTGAGGAATGGATAAACACGGGGGGGGGGGGGGGGGGGAGAAGAGAGAGGCGCCGTAAATGTAGTGTCAGTATAGGAGGCAGGACAGTATAGTGTACAGTGTAGTGTAGTGGTCAGTGTAGTGTAGTGGACAGTGTAGTATAGTGGTCAGTGTAGTATAGTGGTCAGTGTAGTGTAGTGGACAGTGTAGTATAGTGGTCAGTGTAGTGTAGTGGACAGTATAGTGGACAGTGTAGTATAGTGGTCAGTGTAGTGTAGTGGACAGTATAGTGGTCAGTGTAGTGTAGTGTACAGTATAGTGGTTAGTGTAGTGTAGTGGACAGTATATTGGTCAGTGTAGTAGAGTGGACAGTATAGTATTGTGGTCAGTGTAGTGTAGTGGTCAGTATAGTGGACAGTGTAGTGGTCAGTATAGTGGACAGTGTAGTGTAGTGGTCAGTATAGTGGACAGTGTAGTGTAGTGGGCAGTATAGTGGACAGTATAGTGTAGTGGTCAGTATAGTGTACTGGACAGCATAGTGGTTAGTGTAGTGGCCAGTATAGTGTAGTGGACAGTATAGTGGTCAGTGTAGTATAGTGGTCAGTGTAGTGTAGTGGACAGTATAGTGGTCAGTGTGGTGTGGACAGTATAGTGGTCAGTGTAGTGGACAGTATAGTGTAGTGGACAGTATAGTGGTCAGTGTAGTGGTCAGTGTAGTGTAGTGGACAGTGTAGTGTAGTGGTCAGTGTAGTGGACAGTGTAGTGGTGAGTGTAGTGTAGTGGACAGTATAGTAGACAGTGTAGTGTAGTGGACAGTGTAGTGGTCAGTGTAGTGTAGTGGTCAGTGTAGTGTAGTGGACAGTATAGTAGACAGTGTAGTGTAGTGGACAGTGTAGTGGTCAGTGTAGTATAGTGGTCAGTGTAGTGTAGTGGACAGTATAGTGCACAGTGTAGTGTAGTGGTCAGTGTAGTGTAATGGTCAGTGTAGTGGACAGTATAGTGGACAGTGTAGTGGTCAGTGTAGTGTAATGGTCAGTGTAGTGGACAGTATAGTGGACAGTGTAGTGGTCACTGTAGCGTAGGGGGCAGTGTACTGTCGTGGACAGTATAGTGGTCAGTGTAGTGGACAGTATAGTGGTCAGTGTAGTGGACAGTATAGTGGACAGTATAGTGGTCAGTGTAGTGGACAGTGTAGTGGTCAGTGTAGTGTAGTGGACAGTGTAGTGTAGTGGTCAGTGTAGTGGACAGTATAGTGGACAGTGTAGTGTAGTGAACAGTATAGTGGGCAGTGTAGTGTAGTGGAAAGTATAGTGGTCAGTGTGGTTCTCAGTGTAGTGGACAGTATAGTATAGTGGTCAGTGTAGTGTGTAATGGTCAGTAAAGGAATCAGGTTGGTCAGTGTTGAAATCAAGTAGGTTAGTTTAGTGGCCAGTACAGGAATCAGGTAGATCAATACTATTTGAAGGGACTCGGGGAGTGCTAAAAGTCCGCAGGTTAGGGGGGCGCAAATTACTTGCCTTGCCCCGGGTGCTGACAACCCATGCTACGCCACTGAGTAACTGAACCCCCATGCTTTTGAGAAATAGCTATGCAAATATTATGTGGCATAAAAAATGTATGGTAGTCTCCAGGGCTTCTGCTTTAATAAAATGTGTAATGTTTGGTGGTTCTAACTAACTAGCTAAAAATGCTGATTTCTACATGTGTGTGAAAAATGTAAAAAATTGCCCTGGACGGCAAGTGGTTAAAAATATAAATCTGAAAAAATGTCCCTCGTTGTAACTCCATTGTCAGTCACATCATCCAGCGAAGCAGATGGACGTCCAGCAATGCAGGGGTGATGCAGATCGGGGAATCTCTAGACCTTGTTGCCCAATCTATTCCTGCAATAAAAATTAATAAATTAATAGAAATAGAGAAAACATAGGAAAATGTTTTTTTTTTTTTTTTTTTTGAGAGAGAAATCTTGTCATCCAGGGATGCAGACGATCAGGGAAGCTGTAGATATTGTTGTCCAATCTGCACCTGCAAAAAAATTATAAAATGATTACTGATACGTTAACATTGTCTAAACGGATAATGCTGAAAACATATGATATGACACTTTCTCTTAGCCTAGGTTTTCTCATCATTTTTTAATTATGGTGATGATCTTGGGACAATAGTCCTCAGCAGCACAGAATGTCCAACAGTTATGTTCTCTATAATATAAAATTCACTCTGCTTCCTATAATTGCTCCTCTGTAATTGGTGTCATAGGTGTGCAGACCAGTGAACTCCATTGCAGAGATCCCCCTCACACCCGTAGATATATGGCCATGAGGATCAGCAGAGAGTGGAAGCATCGAGATACACTTCTGTGTTTTGTTTGCACAATTCTTTATGACTTGTGGCTCTGTTCACACCATACTTTTTTCAAAAAACGTTAGTGCCATGCATGTTAAGTGCATTGATGCCATTCATTCTTTCTGAATGGCACCCCAATACACGTTCTGATGGAGGTGCATTGTAGCACAACAGCAAACTAACATGCAGTGTGGTGTTTTGTGAAATACGGTGCATGCATGGACAATTTTTTGGCGGCACACCACACATTATGGGGTTGTGTTTTTGGCACATTACTGTGCTGTCCTGCATTGTGCTGCTACACACATTCATATGAAGGTGCATTACTCCCTAACAAGGAGGTCTTTGTACCCAAGCTGTATATAGACTGTGATTACATGAGCGTCTTATATCTAATGTCATGGACCTGCAGAGTATTTTACGTTGGCTAAATCATCAAAGGATTGGAGATCCAGTAATGGTAAAATGATAACATGAAAAACATCTCAAAATCATAATTTTGACATATCACATATGGGATTTTTAGCTTTGGAGCAGACTTCATAGACCCTTGTGGTGGTGATTTTGATAAGGTTCAGAGAGAAACTAAATGGATTCAAAGAGTTGAAGCCACCACTCCCCCAGGTCTGAACAAGACTTTGAGCCATAAACCATTTTTATCATTCTTACAATTTTGGTTCCTATATGAATTAGAAAATTGGTGACAACACCGGTACAGCTGCAGAATTTATGTTGCAAATTATGTGATTGTTTATTGTTTGGTTTTATTTTTTGTATTAAACTAGTATACATTGTAAAGACCATGTACATTTGGTCGTTTTACTATCTAAGTATATGCTGCTTGCTGTGGTGCTGGTGGTGGTGGTGGGGGGGGGGGGGCTCTGAGCAGTCCAGCCCTTGTTCTATGTAGGGGTCTCCTATTTTGTGCATGTGGAGACCCTGGGTGGGGTTAAGGCTGCCATTGTTCTTGTAGGACTGGTATCTATGGGAGCAGATGGATGCCGTTCTGTGCTCGTGACCACACAGTGAGTGCAGTCCAGAGCTCCGGAGCGGAATGATGTCACACACCAGCAAAGGTAGGCTATTGCGGACACCCCCGCTGGGGGCACACTTAAGGAGGGGGGGAAATGGTGGGGGGAGGGGAACACACTGCAACCTATTGGGTGGATGTCCAGCATTGGGGAACATTGTTTTCAGACACTGGCTCACTAAGGTAACTGATTGTGGACTACCCAACAACCATTGTGTTTGTATATATGGGGGGACTTTTTTACCATGGGGCTCAGCTGAGCTGTCACCACAGTACAAGCTGGACGGGCTCCTTTTCTTAGTAGATATTGTGACACATAGGGGGGGGATTTGTTTGAAATTTTATGCCCCGTTTTGGAGGATTCTGTCACTAGCAAATTACAGAGATTTATTTGCGTATTTCATTTAAGCTTATATTGGAACTCTGTCCACACTGAAGATTGAGTAGAATATTTTGATGTAATATCTACCTGAAGCCCTTAAAGTGGTTGAAAAACCCTTACAGTTCACTTTTTGTTACAGGTAAGCCTATAATAAGGATTACCTGTAGCTACCCTGGATATCTCCTAAACCTGCACGGCTTAGGAGATATCCCCAGTATCTGCATGTGCCAATGTCATCAGCACATGCGCACTGAAGCAATGGCACATACGTGCCGTTGCTTCAGTGATTGTGCCATTACCGGCTGCTCCTGCGTGCATGTGCAGGAGTGACTTCATCTCAGCTCCGCCGAATCACAGCGCCGGAGCCTGCGATACCCGGATTTTTTGGGATAGACCAACACAAAGTGGCACATAATTGTGAAGTGGAAGGGAAATGATAAATGGTTTTCAAAATGTTTTACAAATAAATATGTGAAAAGTGTGGCGTGCCCCCCCCCTGAGCCAATACTTTTGTAGTACCACCTTTCTCTGCAATTTATACATTAGCTGCAAGTCTTTTTGGGGATGTCTCTACCAGCTTTGCATATCTCAAGAGGGACATTTTTGCCCATTCTTCTTTGTAAAATAGCTCAAGCTCTGTCAGATTGGATGGAGAACGTCTGTGAACAGCAATTTTCAAGTCTTGCCACAGATTCTCAATTGGATTTAGGTCTGGACTTTGACTGGGCCATTCTAACACATGAATATGCTTTGATCTAAACCATTCCATTGTAGCTCTGGCTGTATGTTTAGGGTCGTTGTCCTGCTGGAAGGTGAACCTCTGCCCCAGTCTCAAGTATTTTGCAGACTCTAATGCCCCGTACACACGGTCGGATTTTCCAACGGAAAATGTGCGATCAGAGCTTGTTGTCGGAAATTCCGACCGTGTGTGGGCTCCATCGGACTTTTTCCATTGGATTTTCCGACACACAAAGTTTGAGAGCTTGCTATAAAATTTTCCAGCAACAAAATCCGATCGCGTCAATTCCGACCGTGTGTGGACAATTCCGATGCACAAAGTGCCACGCATGGTCAGAAGAAATTCCGAGACGGAACTTCTCAATCTGATAAAATTAGTGTTCGAAATGGATATAGCACGTTCGTCATCCTGCTGGAAGTTGAAGCTTCGCCCCAGTCTTAAAGCGGAGTTCCACACAAAAATGGAACTTCCGCTTTTCGGAACCCTCCCCCCCTCCGGTGTCACATTTGGCACCTTTTAGGGGGAGGGGGGTGCAGATACCTGTCTAAGACAGGTATTTGCACCCACTTCCAGGATGGACTCCCATGGGAGTCTATGCCTCTTCCTGTCCCTCCGCGCTGTCTCCTGGGAAACACACAGCTCCCAGGATATAGCGGGGACCAGTTACGATGCGCAGCGCGACTCGCGCATGTGCAGTAGGGAACCGGGAAGTGAAGCCGCAACGCTTCACTTCCTGATTCCCTCACCTAGGATGGCGGCGGCAGCTGCCGAGAACCGAGCGGGTTCTCGGCGTCGCCTGCCGACATCGCTGGACCCTGGGACAGGTAAGTGGCCATTTATTAAAAGTCAGCAGCTGCAGTATTTGCAGCTGCTGGCTTTTAATATTTTTTTTTTTTGGCGGTTTAGGTGGACTCCCTCTTTAAGTCTTTTGCAGACTCTAACAGGTTTTCTTCTAAGATTGCCCTGTATTTGGCTCCATCCATCTTCCCATCAACTCTGACCAACTTTCCTGTCCCTGCTGAAGAAAAGCAACAACATGATGCTACTACCACCATGTTTCACGGAAGAGATGGTGTGTTCAGGGTAATGTGCAGTGTTCATTTTCAGCCACACATAGCGTTTTGCTTTTGGACCAAAAAGTTCAATTTTGGTTTCATCTGACCAGAGCACCTTCTTTTGCTGTGTCCCCCACATGGCTTCTCGCAAACTGCAAACAGGACTTCTTATGGCTTTCTTTCAACAATAGCTTTCTTCTTGCCACTCCTCCATAAAGACCAGATTTGTGGAGAGCACGACTAATAGTTGTCCTGTGGACAGATTCTCCCACCTGAGCTGTGGATCTCTGCAGCTCCTCCAGAGTTCCCATGGGCCTCTTGGCTGCTTCTCTAATGAATGCCCTTGTCCGGCCTGTCAGTTTCGGTAGACATCCATGTCTTGGTAGGTTTGCAGTTGTGCCATACTCTTTCCATTTTCGGATGATGGATTGAACAGTGCTCCGTGAGATGTTCAAAGCTTGGCATATTTTTTTATAACCTAACCCTGCTTCAAACTTCTCCACAACTTTATCCCTGCCCTGTCTAGTGTGTTCCTTGGCCTTCATAGTGCTGTTTGTTCACTAAGATTATCTAACAAACCTCTGAGGGCTTCACAGAACAGCTGTATTTATACTGAGATTAAATTACACACGGGTGGACTCTATTTAACTAATTAGGTGACTTCTGAAGGCAATTGGTTCCACTAGATTTTAGTTAGGGGTATCAGAGTTAAGGGGGGCTGACTACAAATACACGCAGCACTTTTCAGATATTTATGTAAAAAAAATTGAAAACCATTTATCGTTTTCCTTCCACTTCACAATTATGTGCCACTTTGTGTTGATCTATCACATAAAATCCCAATAAAATACATTTACGTTTTTGGTTGTAACATGACAAAATGTGGAAAATTTCAAGGGGTGTGAATACTTTTTCAAGGCACTGTAGTTCTTAATGACATTGGTTGTATGTTTGGGGTGGTTTTCCTGCTGCAGAATACATTTGGGGCCAATCACATGCCTCTCTGATGGTATGGCATGATTGATAAGTATCTGCCTGTATTTCTCACCATTGAGGACACCATTGATCCTCACCAAATCTCCATCTCCATTTTCAGAAATGCAGCCCCAAACTTGCAAGAAACGTCCACCATGCTTCACAGTTGGCTGCGGACACTCATTATTGTACCGCTCTCCAGCCCTTCACCAAAAAACTGCCTCCTGCTACAGCCAAATATTTCAAACTTTGACTCATCAATCCAGAGCAGCTGCTGCCAAATATAAAAAACTGGGGTGCAGAAAAGGAAGCGGGTGCTCTGAACTGATAAGTCAAAATGTGGAAGATTTGGCTGTAGCAGGAGGCATTTTGTTGGTGAAGGGCTGGAGAGCGGTACAATAATGAGTGTCTGCAGGCAACAGTGAAGCATGGCGAAGCAGGGTGGCACTAACAGCAGCATCCCTACCCCCCACCCCCCCCGGAAAGACGGCGGCGTGACACACACCAGCCGCAAAACACCCCGCCCCCACGTAGACCGCGGTGTGACACTGACATGGACGGCGGGGAGGAGGGCGTCGTGGCTTCAGGCTCTAATCAGGTGCTTTAAAATACACACCCCCCCCCCGCCTATCCTCGCCATAGTAATTCATGTGCCCGGCGTCCTGAAAGGGGCCAGGCACAAGTATAGGGAGGATGACGGAGGTGTTAGGGGGCAGCGCCCATGCACCCACAATGCACGGACCACCACTGCTCTTTTACATAAGAGAGTATTTTACAAATGGAACTTTCCTTATGATGTCTATGTGTATGTATATGTATGTGCAAGGTGGGGCCAGATTTATACAGTGTGTGTCATGATTGAGCCAGAGACCCATACAAAGGGGAGGGGTTAATGCTGGGACTTGTAGTCCTTCCCTTTTGGGGGATTGACCCCAAAAGTGAAGGACTACAGATCCCAGCATGAGCCCCTCAGAGCTGAGGTTGTGACACCCCCCCTGCCCCCTCAACTAGTGAAGGACTACCGGTCCCAGCATGAACCCATGAGATCTAAGGGGTTACATTCTTAGATCTCAGGGGTTCATGCTGGAACTTGTAGTCCTTCACTTTTGGGGATGTGACTCCTGAGCTCCTAAAGCTGAGGATGTAACACGCCAACCCCCCCCCCCCCCCCCAAAACCAGTAAAGGACTGCAGGTCCCAGCATGAGCTTCTCAGAGCTGAGGATATGACACCTCTCCCCCCCCCCCCCCAACTAGTCAACTAGTGAAGGACTATAGGTCCCAGAATGAACCTGTGGGATCTCAGGGGCTCATGCTGGGACTTGTAGTCCTTCAATTATGTAGGGAATCCCATCCACTAAACAAGAATTTTAGTTTTTGCCTAGAACAGCACCACTGCTGCCAGTGACTATAGCCCTTAGCAGTAAGCATTGTGTTCTGCCTGTCGGGAAGGCACCCCCCTTCTCATAGTCAAATCACAATTGCGCTGCAGGAGGCATTCCCCCATCAGCACTGACTATGTTGATGGGTTAATCACGCAATTTTCTTTCCTTTGTTGAAGGAAAGAAAATCAAGTCATCTATGGGCTGCTTAAGGTAGGCAAAACATTAACCAGAATACAATGATCACAGAATACAATGATCACAGCATGTGGCTATAGCCGCCGGCAGTGATCCCATGAAAAAAATCTGACAGGCTGCTTGCACTGAAGTCGATGGAGGGATTGATCAATTTGAGTACAACCAGCCTGCCCATACATGAATCAAAATTCATCAGATTCCTGCTGCCACATTTTAATCCCTCTATGGCTGGTTTAAACGGTATTATGAATGGAAAAATAAGAAATTGTCGGACGGCACACATATTGTTTATTTAAAAATGTATTGAAATAGAAAATGAACACTTACTGATCAATCTGGTGGTGCTGGACTTCATGGTGACTCTTCCCATCGTTGTTCAGGCAGAAAAGGTTGAAGATATATCACCCCTCCGACATAGGTGATGCGAAAAGAAAGCTGTTGGGAAAATAAATGGCATTTAATAAAGGCTTTCCTAAAGAAAAATACAGATCCAAAACATTGAGGAATCTTCTACTTACCCATTGAGTCAGAGGGACACGAGCCCGGCAGTTGGGGCATTGGGGCCAAAGCCTGCTGCCCATGGCTCTACTCATCCACTCCAAGATGCAGGGGGAATGAAAGCTGTGGGAGCAGGCGAGCCGGTAAGTTCCTTCTCCCTCTTCCAGATCCTCCAAACAGATGGTGCAGGTGACAGGACATGCCGGAGAACGGCTTCTATCCCTCCGTCTGGCCTCAGGGATCTGACGTCTCCTGGATCTCACCAGCAACTGGTCCGGTGCACAACCCACCAGAGAGAATCGAGACCTGGTTCTCGAGGCCATTGGAACTGCTATAACAAGGATACATTCATATCAATGCATTCTGATCAATGCAAACCATATTTGGATATTACATTGGCTCAGCTTACTTCAGTGATCCTCTCTATCTTCCAGATCCAATGCTGAGGGGCTGCCCTGCTGCAAAGTAACCACAGGGGGTCGCCTGCTCTGTGTGGGTATCATTCAGAGAATGCCTTCCTTGCATTTTTTTCAATGAATGCAAGGCATTCTGTGATTGGATGAGATGGAGATCGTAACATTTCCAACGCACCTCTTCAACCCATCCAATCAGAGAACACTTTGAATAAATTGAGAACATGCAAAGGGGTAGATTTACTAAAGGCAAATAGACCGTGCAGTTGCTCCAGAGTTTAATAAATGAGGTAAAGCTTCACTTTACAAAGAGTACCCAATCACATGCAAGTAAAGTAAAAAAACAGCATTTTTGCTTGCACATGATTGGATGGTGGAAGTCAGCAGAGCTTTTGCTCATTTACTAAACTCTGGAGCAGCTGCACTTGCAGAGTGCACAGTCTATTTGCCTTTACTAAATCAATCACAAAGTGTTTTCAGACTGGTGCCCCTACTTAGCGAGTGCGGGACCTGGAAGATGAGAATAAAGGGGACTGCATGCCAAAAAAAAAGAATGGGATCACCCCCAAATTCGAACCAGATCCTTACCAGAGCATGCAGCTTGATAGGCCAAGAAAGTGGAGTACGAGAGTGCACCCTCCTCCTGAAGCATACAAGGCCACATGCCCTCAGCATGGGGGGATACTCTACTAGGGGGGTCCCTGGCAAGATATCTTGTCCCCATAATGATGCAGACAAGGGCCTTCCTTCCCCCCCCCCCCCCCCATCCCTGGCCCGGTGCATGTGGGGGTCTACGGACATACCAGAATCTGGAAACCCTCTTTGAAAAAAAGGGGCCCCCTACATATCTGCCTATCCCATGGTTAATGAGTATGGGGTTCATAGTACTCCTTGTTACCCATTTACCCGAAAATGTGAAGTATGAAAAAAAAACAAGCACACCCTTACAGTATAAAACACTTGATGAAGCATTTAAAAAAAAAAAATTACTTAAAGAATTAAAAAAAATTACATTTTTTTGGCCCAGAGTGCCAACCAGTGATGAAAAATACACACTACAAAATATTACACACAGACAGACAGACATGATGTTCATATATTAGATGTGTGACAATCTGCAGATACAGAAACTTCAGGGCCTGAGAAGAGAGAAGTCTGCCTGGCGTCCTGTTGCTATAGAAACGCCACCAAACAACAGGCAGAGGGGTCCCTCACTTCTGGATCAGTCCTGTCCCCCTACATCATTGTACCCCCCTAATATATCTGCCCTCCCCCATACATCACTACCCCCTCCATACATTACAACCCTCCCCCATACATTACTGCCCTCCCCCATACATTACTGCCCTCCCCCATACATCACTAACCCCCATACATTACTGCCCTCCCCCATACATTACTGCCCTCCCCCATACATCACTACCCCCCCATACATTACTGCCCTCCCCCATACATCACAACCCCCCCATACATTACTGCCCTCCCCCATACATCACAACCCCCCCATACATTACTGCCCCCCATACATTACTGACCTCCTCCATACATCACTACCCCCCCATACATTACTGCCCTCCCCCATACATCACAACCCCCCCATACATTACTGCCCTCCCCCATACATCACAACCCCCCCATACATTACTGCCCCCCATACATTACTGACCTCCTCCATACATCACTACCCCCCCATACATTACTGCCCTCCCCCATACATCACAACCCCCCCATACATTACTGCCCCCCATACATTACTGACCTCCTCCATACATCACAACCCCCCCATACATTACTGCCCCCCATACATTACTGACCTCCTCCATACATCACAACCCCCCCATACATTACTGCCCCCATACATTACTGACCTCCTCCATACATCACTAACCTCCATACATTACTGCCCTCCCCCATACATCACTACCCCCATACATTACTGCCCTCCCCCATACATCACTAACCCCCATACATTACTGCCCTCCCCCATACATCACTACCCCCCCATACATTACTGCCCTCCCCCATACATCACAACCCCCCCATACATTACTGCCCTCCCCCATACATCACAACCCCCCCATACATTACTGCCCCCCATACATTACTGACCTCCTCCATACATCACTACCCCCCCATACATTACTGCCCTCCCCCATACATCACAACCCCCCCATACATTACTGCCCCCATACATTACTGACCTCCTCCATACATCACTAACCTCCATACATTACTGCCCTCCCCCATACATCACTACCCCCATACATTACTGCCCTCCCCCATACATCACTAACCCCCATACATTACTGCCCTCCCCCATACATCACTACCCCCTCCATACATTACTGCCCTCCACCATACATTACTGCCCTCCCCCATACATCACAACCCCCCCATACATTACTGCCCCCCATACATTACTGCCCTCCCCCATAATCACTACCCCCCCATTCATTACTGCCCTCCCTCATACATCACTACCCCCCATACATTACTGCCCTCCCCCATAATCACTACCCCCCCCATTCATTACTGCCCTCCCCCATACATCACTACCCCCCATACATTACTGCCCTCCCCCATAATCACTACCCCCCCATTCATTACTGCCCTCCCCCATACATCACTACCCCCCATACATTACTGCCCTTCCCCAAACATTACTGCCCTCCCCCATACATTACTACCCCCCCATACATTACTGCCCTCCCCCATACATCACTAACCCCCATACATCCCTAACCCCCATACATTACTGCACTCCCCCATACATCACTACCCCCCCATACATACTGCACTCCCCCATACATCACTAACCCCCATACATTACTGCACTCCCCCATACATCACTACCCCCCCATACATACTGCACTCCCCCATACATCACTACCCCCCCATACATTACTGCACTCCCCCATACATCACTACCCCCCCCCCCATACATACTGCACTCCCCCATACATCACTAACCCCCATACATTACTGCACTACCCCATACATCACTACCCCCCCATACATACTGCACTCCCCCATACATCACTACCCCCCCATACATTACTGCACTCCCCCATACATCACTACCCCCCCATACATTACTGCACTCCCCCATACATCACTACCCCCCCATACATTACTGCCCCCCATACATTACTGCCCTCCCCCATAATCACTACCCCCCCATTCATTACTGCCCTCCCCCACACATCACTACCCCCCATACATTACTGCCCTTCCCCAAACATTACTGCCCTCCCCCATACATTACTACCCCCCCATACATTACTGCCCTCCCCCATACATCACTAACCCCCATACATCCCTAACCCCCATACATTACTGCACTCCCTCATACATCACTACCCCCCATACATACTGCACTCCCCCATACATCACTACCCCCCCATACATTACTGCACTCCCCCATAATCACTACCCCCCCATTCATTACTGCCCTCCCCCACACATCACTACCCCCCATACATTACTGCCCTTCCCCAAACATTATTCCCCCCCCCCCCATACATTACTACCCCCCCATACATTACTGCCCTCCCCCATACATCCCTAACCCCCATACATTACTGCACTCCCCCATACATCACTAACCCCCATACATTACTGAACTCCCCCATACATCACTACCCCCCCATACATTACTGCCCCCCATACATTACTGCACTCCCCCATACATCACTAACCCCCATACATTACTGCACTCCCCATACATCACTACCCCCCCATACATTACTGCACTCCCCCATACATCACTACACCCCCCCATACATACTGCACTCCCCCATACATCACTACCCCCCCATACATACTGCACTCCCCCATACATCACTAACCCCCATACATTACTGCACTCCCCCATACATCACTACCCCCCCCCCATACATTACTGCCCTCCCCCATACATCACTACCCCCCCATTCCTGCCTGGTGTCCTGTTGCTATAGAAACGTCACCAAACAACAGGCAGAGGGTCCCTCACTTCTGGAGTTTTAGAACACTGCCCTAGGCTCTGTGATTGGTCTGGAGTAGAAGCTGGGAATGTACCGTATATACTCGAGTATAAGTCGAATTTTTCAGCACCTTTTTTTGTGCTGAAAGTGCCCCCCTCGACTTATACTCGAGTCAAGCACTTTTCTGCAGCAAAAAATTTCATTTTCCGAATCGACTTTGGGGCCCCGTATCTCAGGGCCACTTGGTGCTAGAAACCCCAAATTTGGTGTGCAAACCCAGTGGACCTAGTTCCACAACATATCCAAAGCTGGAGTTCCTAGCTCCAAGTGGCCCCGAGATATGGGGCCCCAAAATAGGTTTGGAAAATGTCATTCTCTGCTGCAGAAGTGCTTGACATTTTCTGAACTGATTTTTGGGGTCCTGTATCTCGGGGCCACTTGGTTCTAGAAATCCCAGCTTTGGATATTTTATTGTGCTAGTTCCACTGGGTTTGCACACCAAATTTGGGGTTCCTAGCACTAAGTGGCTCCGAGATACGGGGCCCCAAAGTCGGTCAACTGTGTCCATCTGTAGCAATGTCATTTCCAGACACTTTGGGTTCAGAGACCCCAAATTTTGGCTGCAGCTAGGGGGCATCTAGGAACCCTTAACTACCGAGTTTGAAGTTCGGGGGACCTATGGCTGCAAATGGGCGCAGTGAGGCATGCAAATGGGCACAGTGAGGCTGCAAATGGGCATTGTTGACCCTCTTTTCCACTTACAGTAGCTGTGCATTTCTCACCCTCGTCTTATACTCGGGTCACTAAGTTTTTCCCATTTTTTTGTGGTAAATTAGGGCCTCGACTTATACTCGGAACGACTTATACTCGAGTATATACGGTATACAGGGGCAGACAGGACAGGAGGACATCATTACCCCCTATGTGTGCAGTGTGTGAGGGGGGCCCCATCCCTCTTAGGGGTCCCTGTACCCTGCACACATGGAGGACACCCCACTGATCAGACATTACACTTACCTGCTGGAATGGCGTTTCTGTCTCCATCAAGGTGGATGCGATGGTCCTGACGCCCAGGTCCAGAGGCTGCCATCCTGGTGGAATGGGATGCCTATAGAAGAGAACTAACACAAAATGTGATTAATAATCGCAACAATAGTAATAATAATACTAATAAAAGTTGTAGAAATCGCAGTAATCCTCCGTAATCAGCTAACCACAAGGAGAGAGGTGTTGAAGCTGTCGCACGCTTTGAAAACTCCTCAGCCAGTGACAGTTACAGCCACAGCCAGGGACACCTGCACTGCTTCCAACTGTCACTTCTGATAGACAGCTCAACCAGCCAGTGACAGGAAGTTTAAAAATAAAAAGCCTATTGGCAGGATCTATATGGAGGGCTCAGCAAAACACAATTACTGAGTGAAAGTTATTGATAATCTGCATCATATAGCTGATCGATTCTGTTCATATTTTCAATATATTCCCAGAAAGTTTCCTATTATTTTATACTGACTGACTTGTTTAATACGGAGACACTCTGTACTACACGCCAGGCTGAATTCACACAGCAATCACACTAGGATAAGAGGAGTGCAAGTTTTCATATAACTTAAAGTGGAGTTCCACCCACTTTTACAACTCTTCAGCATCCCTCACTAAACTGTGCACTGTAAACAAATTGGATATTTTTTTTATTTTTTTTCTCAGCACCTACTGTATATCTACTATCTACTATCTACACCTACTAGAGCTTCCTTTTGGTGGTATTTATTCAACATTGTTTTTTTTTTTACTTTTGCTAAATAAACCAAAAAAGACAACATTTTGAAAAAAAAAATGCATTTTTGTTCATTTCTGTGATTAAATTTTGCAAACAAATAATTGTTCTTCATACATTTTGGCCAAAAAAATGTATTCTGCTCCATTTCTATGGTTTTAGATCTGAAAATTGAATAATTCCTGATGTACTGACGGCCTTTCTCATTTCTTGAGGCTCAAAAAAGCCAGGACAGTACAGATATCCCTCAAATGACTCCTTTTTGGAATGTAAATAGTCCAAGTTACCGTGTTTCCCTGAAAATAAGCCCGGGTCTTATATTCATTTCGGCAACAAAAGACACAGTAGGGCTTATTTTCAGGATAGGTCTTGCCATGTAATGCACTGTCTTCTCTCCCCCTCTCTTTTCCTGCCTGTCAGGAATCCCCAGTGTGAACTGAGTTAAAATGCTTGTAAAATCCTATAATTTACTATATTACAGTATATAATGTACAATGTGTGTGTTTCTGTAATATAATTGTGCCAAATACCTTCGTTATAGCGCCGCTCTGCGCTTCTGTGACCCGCCGGAGCTCTCTTCCCCGCAATTATATTACAGAAACACACACATTTTACATTATTTAGTACTGCAATAGAGTGGATTATAGGATTTTACAAGCATTTTAAACTAGGGCTTATTTTCGGGGTAGGGCTTATATTGCAGCCCTCCTGGAAAATAACGCTAGGTCTTATTTTCGGGGTAGGTCTTATTTTCGGGGGAAACACGGTATTTAGTAAGAGGCATGGCAAGTTTTTTGAAGTTGTCATTTTTTGTCATAATTTTTTGGAAAATGAAGAAAGTCAAAAAATATTATTTTTTTTATGTACTGTCACCAGTGCAGTACAATGTCATCATATAACTGGTGTGGCAGTGATCAGGAACACTGACTGGTGACAATAATTTTTTTTTCTTATTTTTACGTTTTTTTTTTTATTTTATTTTTTTTCAACACACTTTCACCAGAGCAATATAACGTTACCATTGTAACATTGTACTACTCTGTAGAAGTGATCAGTATTTTTTTTTTTTACACATTATGTTTGCATATAGCAATGAATTACATTACTATAAGCAAGCATTTTATTGAATGAAATTGATTCATTCTGTTTGGGTTTTGTTGTGATTAGCTGTGATTTGCCACAGTTGAACACATGGCGCAGATGGGCTGTGATTGGCCCAGTCTGTACCATGTGATCACGGTGAACAATCACAACTGGCAACACAATTGTACACAATAGATGGCTTGAAAGGAAGCCATCCATTGTTTACAACTGTCATGTGACCTGCTGTGATTGGTTACAGCAGTCACATGGTACTGGCATCAGTAGTTCAATAACAGCCCAGATACAAGGCAGACAAGGTTCAGAATAGTCACGGTCAAATCCTAAGTCAAAGGGCAGGCACAGTCGAGGAAGTAGAAATCCGATCTGAGGTCGCCAACAAGGGAATCCAACTTGCAGGCAGGGCCGACAAACTTGGAACAAGTGTTACAAACGCAATATCACAAACATGAGACTGCAGGCTTGGCTGGCTTAAATCAGGTTTGGTCTCCACCCAGAGACTGGCCATGTCAATCACCTTGCAGGTGACCAGACAGACAGGGATACATCATAGCCAAAACCAGGATACTGGAATGAGACCAGCAGGGAGGATTTCAAATGACGACCACCCAGGATGGAAGAGCTCCTGCTTGACCGTCATTCGTCTATAGGCCGGACTGGACACAGTTAAAAAGATGACTAGGAAGAAAAAACAGGGATACCTTTAGAACTTTCAGAAATTTAGGGAGAAATATCATTGTAATAAGATTTATCTGCCTAATTTTCAATTTTAAAGTGACAGTAAACTCTGGTTTAAAAAGCAATCTATTAGGTCCTTCTCACATCGGAATGTGGTGTGGGAAAGGCATATTCCCTTGCAAGACCCCCATAGGTGCCACCTAATTATTAGGGACACCCCAAACACATTTCACAAACACAGCATGTTTGCAGCTATCAAACCACATGGTACTGCAGTAACATGCAATATGGTTCAGTGCGATCTGAAAAAGTAGCGCTTGCGCTACTTTTTCCGCGTTCGCATGCATTTTTCAGCCCATTCAAATGAATGGGCTGTCAAAACATGACTGCATGGGAATGCAAGGGAACGCACATGTTCCAATGTGAACCAGCCCCTGAAGTATGTATTCATAACTCAAAAGTACATTCTTTTGCGCCCAGCCTCCTCCAAATCCATTTTTTGCTGCATCATTCTGACTTCCTGTTAGAGGATGGCTACGTTCATTCTTCATGGTCCCACTGCATGTAGAAACATAGCCACCCTCTCTTGCTTGCTTCTGAGATGGACTATGGTAGTGGTCTCCAAACTGCATCCCGAGGGTCAGATGCGGCCCTTTGCTAGCCTTTGTCTGGCCCTTGGGTCACTATTCCTTCCACTGATATGAGGCACTATTCCTTCCACTGATATGAGGCACTATTCCTTCCACTGACACCAATAGCAGGGCATAATTCCTCCCACTGACACTAATAATGGGACACTATTCCTCCCACTAATATCAATGATGGGGCACTATTTCTCCCAGTAATACCAATGATGGGGCACTATTCCTCCCAGTAATACCAATGATGGGGCACTATTCCTCCCAGTAATACCAATGATGGGGCACTATTCCTTCCAGTGATACCAATAATGGGGCACTATTTCTCCCAGTAACACCAATGAGGGGGCACTATTACTCCCAGTAATACCAATGAGGGGAAACAATTCCTTCAGGTTATAGCAATGATGGGGCATGCTTGCTTCAAGTAATACCAATGATGGGGCACTATTCCTCCCAGTAATACCAATGATGGGGCACTATTCCTCCCAGTAATACCAATGAGGGGGCACTATTCCTCCCAGTAATACCAATGAGGGGAAACAATTCCTCCCAGTAATAGCAATGATGGGGCACTCTTCCTTCAAGTAATACCAATGATGGGGCACTATTCCTCCCAGTAATACCAATGATGGGGCACTATTCCTCCCAGTAATACCAATGAGGGGGCACTATTCCTCCCAGTAATACCAATGAGGGGAAACAATTTCTCCCAGTAATAGCAATGATGGGGCACTCTTCCTTCAAGTAATACCAATGATGGGGCACTATTCCTCCCAGTAATACCAATGAGGGGGCACTATTCCTCCCCAATTATTAGGGACAGGGGTAGGACAGAGCTGTCAGCAGAGGAGGAGGATTGCACATGCCATACCGCACGCCATACGATCAGCTGCTTATTATTTTACCTGTACAGTCTGGTGCACTCTAGCACCCATCTAATGTGAGTACCCTCTTGGAGGGCTTTATTCTTTTAATAAATGTCCTCGCTATATTGCACTATGGAGTCCCTCTGTTTGTTTCTTCTATGATTTTGGATCTTGGTTTTACCTGAGAGGAGTGTTTTTGCATCATTGTAACCTGAGTGAGCCTAGCAGTTTCACCTGAGAGGAGTGTCTTTGCATCATTGTATCCTGAGTGAGCCTAGCAGTGGCCCCAATGCTTATTTTGACACCGTTTAATTACTGTGTCACACGACTGAAGGTGAGCGCAAGCACATGTGGGGTGTCACGGGAGAGCACAGTTTTCACGTGTTGTGATTTATACACCCATCAGAAGTAGCATGATGTATACTCATTTTATGGACACTATTTATTCACGTTTTTTGTGATTTGTATTTAATAATTGGGATATACACTCATTTGTCACTGGAAAGTGTTTTGATATTTATATTTCAGCACGTTGCACTTTTATTAGTTATTACCACGATTGCACCTTTATATGCACTTGGTGGTTTATCATTTATAGTTATTTGCATTATATTTTACCTGTATGGTTTTATTTATCACATTATATGTGTTTTATATGTGTAAATATTTTTTTTTATATATTATATATTTTATATGTGACACTATTATAGCGCGGGCACATTTACTATTTTATATCTATTTACACGCAATGAAACGTGGTTCAGTGCTTGCAGCTTAAATAGTTTACTCCTTAGAGGCATTAGTCCATCTGTGGCTCGCAAGACACCTATATTTTGTTTATAATTTAATAGTCAGTTACTATTTCAGATTTTCGAATTTTCGGGTTTTTGGATTTTCAAATTTCGAATTTACGAATGTACGAATTTATGAACGTACGAATGTACGAATTTATGAATGTACAAATTTAAGAATTGCGATCATAACGAATGACCTGAAAAACGAAAAAAAAATAAACGAATGAAACAAAAACGAAAATGAACAAATTTTATTGGCTGTGCACATGTCTATAATGTTTGGGGTTCCGAGTAATTTTCTAGCAAAAAATATTGATTTTAACTTAAGAAACAAGTGTCAGAAAAAGATTTAGACTTTAAGTGGTTAAACTTGCTGCATTTACACTTTGTTAAAAACTTGTCAGACTGCCTGGATTTTTTCTTTACACAGACTTTTATCCCTTTGATCTAAGAAGGAAGAATTAGTTACAATGTTTCATGTTAAAAACTTGGCACACTGCCCAGATGTTTTCTTTTGACTGCTGAGTGAGCAGATAAGTCTCTCCACTTGTTATATGAAAGAATCGGCAAACTCTGCAATAGAGATCGTCAGGGGGGTTGAATCGAGATCACGATTTTTTAACGATTAATTGTGCAGCTCTACCCTGAGGCAATGTTTATTCACTGATGCTGGGCCCAGGACATTTTCTACCATCACTGGCCACAGTGCGCCCCCCCCCAAAGTCTGAAGGACAGTTTGAAAAGTTTGCAGACCCCTGGACTACGGGATTTGTAGTGTACATAGAGCAGTGCACATCACCTTCAAAACAAATGGAAGTGAAGGGGAAAAGAAGAACTTCAGGAGTTCACGGAGGATGTTACAAGGAGGCAGAAAAACACAGTAAGAAACTATTTCATGAAAAATAGTCTACAGGGACATTAAGTAGCGGATGAGTATGAATTAGGGGTCTAGGGATATCGTATAGTGTCACTTTAGAGCCCTTTCACACTGCAAACCGACCTAAAACTGCCTCTACTGTTTCTTCATTGTGAAAGCCTGAGGGCTTTCACACTGAAGCGGTGCGCTGGCAGGAGAGAAAAAAAACTCCTGCAAACCGCATCTTTGGAGCGGTGATCGGTGTATTCATTGCTCCTTCACCGCTCCTGCCCATTGAAATCAATGGGGCAGCGCGGCTATACCGCGGCTATACCGCGGCTATAGCGGCGCTATGCGAGCAGTTTTAACCCTTTTTTGGCCGCCAGCGGGGCTTAAAACCGCACCGCTAGCGGCTGATTACCGCCGCAAAAACGATGGTAAAGCAGCGCTAAAAATAGCGCTGTTTTACCGCCGACGCCCCCACCGCCCCAGTGTGAAAGGGGCCTTAGGGTAAAGAGTTTGGAATAAAAGGCTGGGACTACATTTGGGTTATGAAAGCAGTTATATTGACTGCCTCATTCATATTTAGTGATATCTTTATGGATGTAAGTCCCAAATATCTAAAATGGTCAATAAGTCATAAATTAGTGCATAAAAGATACATAAGGGGCTGCGATGGGCCTATGGGGAATAACATGTATGAATAACCAAACTCAAGTAAGCATACAGAAAGAGGCCATTGCCACTTTAAGTTAACACCAAATCCTGCCTTAATGTCATTTGACATGTGCTAGACAGCTTTATAAGGCAAAGTTTATTGTGAGACTTCATTGTGCTATTCATTCCCCTATCGGTAAGACAGCACATGTCCCTCATGTCCTGGTATACTTCAATTGCTTCAATTGAGACATCTCCTTTGTTCCCTCAAGCACCTATCTTGTGTCGGCTTTCACACTAATTGGATATAAAAAGTGTCCTTGAATTGGTGCCCTTGCATCCCTCTCTTCCAAGACATATTAACACTTTAACCCAGTCTGGCATGCCTTATAGAAGAGGGACATGTCAGCTTCGGTATCATCACATAAGGCTCCGTCTGCCTGCAGTAACAGAAAACAAGGATGTACATTCTGCACCTATTAAAAATCTTATCCAAGTCGTTGCCCTGCTTAGCTTAGTTGCCCTGCTTAGCTTTGTTCAGATCTTAAGATCTGAACAAATTAATGGGGTGGGCAACTACATGGAAAATTAGGTTTAATGTAGAAAAATGTAAAATAATGCATTTGGGTGGCAAAAATATGAATGCAATCTATATACTAGGGGGAGAACCTCTGGTGGGATCTAGGATGGAAAAGGACCTGGGGGTCCTAGTAGATGATAGGCTCAGCAATGGCATGCAATGCCAAGCTGCCGCTAACAAAGCAAACAGAATATTGGCATGCATTAAAAAGGGGATCAACACCAGAGATAAAACGATTATTCTCCTGCTATTCAAGACTCTGGTCCGGCTGCACCTAGAGTATGCTGTCCAGTTTGGGGCACCAGTCCTGAGGAAGGATTACTGGAAATGGAGCGAGTACAAAGAAGGGCAACAAAGCTAATAAAGGGGGCTGGGATCTGGGGGCCCCCTTTTTAAAGGGGGCTCCCAGATTCCGATAAGCCCCCTCGCCCGCAGACCCCGACAACCAACAGCCAGGGTTGTCGGGAAGAGGCCCTTGTCCTCATCAACATGGGGACAAGGTGCTTTGAGGTGGGGGGCGCAGCCCCCCCTGCCCCAAAGTACCAACCCTCCATGTTGAGGGCATGTGGCTTGGTATGGTGCAGGGGGGGCACTCGCTCGTCCCCTCTTTCCTGACCTGCCGGGCTGCGTGCTCGTGCTCGGATAAGGGTCTGGTATGAATCTTGGGGGACCCCCACGCCATTTTTTTTTTGGTGTGGGGGTTCCCCTTAGGATCCATACCAGACTGAAGGGTCTGGTATCGTCTTTGGGGGGAACCTCACGCAAATTTTTTTTTACATTTTCGCGTTACCCCCTCGAGATTCTCAGCACACAAGTCGCACCGCAAGTCGGATCCTCTTGATCTGAGTGGATCTGAGGGGATGATCAAATTAGTAATTGGCGCTACAATAGTGTTGACCACTATCTTATGGGTCCAGTGCCAAGCCGCAGTATGGGATGGTTCCCCCAAGGTTTTTTTTAGCAGCAAAGTAAATTTGTCAAAAAATGTAATTATTATAAAAATTCTTTATTATTCCAAAATTAAGTTCAGTATCATGTGTTAGTTAAAGTAAACCCACAAACAAAAAACAAAAACAAAAAACCTGCAAGACAAAGGCATAATGAGCTAATATGCATAGCAAACTAACTCATTATTTATTACTTACCTTAGATTGAAGCCCCCGCGGCCGTCCTCGTTCACCGCTCTGGCTGGCGACATCGCTCCCGGAGTTACTTCTGGGTATTGCAGGCTCTGGCGCTGTGATTGGCCGGAGCCGCTAAGACGTCACTCCTGCGCGTGCGAGCGAGAGCCGCCAGTAATGGCACAGTCTGACTGAAGCAACGGCACGTACGCTGACTGAAGCAACGGCACGGCACTTTGCTTCAGTGCGCATGTGCCGATGACGTCGGCACATGCAGATACAGGGGATATCTCCTAAACCGTGCAGGTTTAGGAGATATCCGGGGTAGCTACAGGTAAGCCTTATTATAGGCTTACCTGTAGCAAAAAGTGGTTGTAAAGAGTTTACAACCACTTTAAAATATGAGGTCTGGTTATACAATACAATACAAAGCAATTCCATCATATATAGCAATATTGATACAGTGGAGCAAAACATTACATTACAGAATGCCAGCCACATTGATACCCCAATGTGTTTCGACCTGTACAGTCATGGTCTTCCTCAGGGGGATTATTTGCTCACTAAAAGATGGAATTTGGGATAGAGATCCTATAACCAGAAGTTTTAAAACAATTAGATAGTCCAGAGGGATCCATGATCAATCTTCATCTCCCCAGAACAGAATCCAGCCCAAAGAAGCTTACAAGAAGCCACACTCTTGACACCTCCAGAGGAAGAGACAAGCAGCACCTTGGCAAGTGAAATGACTGATGCAAACCATCAGTTGAGTAAACTGATACAGGACTGTAGGGTGCAATTAGGATAATGGGCTATGATACCATCAGTGTATATTGACCATCCGTGTTAATGGAACCAACTGTGCCAAGCCCACTGCATACTACCCACATGCTGGACCAATGTAACTATGCAATTAAGATCATACCTGAAGCTCACCTTTAAAGGGATGGAGACGATCAGCAAAACTGAGAATCAAAAAAGGATAAAGAAAACACTAAAACATTATTATATGAAAAAAAAGGTAATTGTTGAGGATACGCAGTGCTTTAGCAACTTATGTTTCATCCAATTATGGTTTAGATCGACAGGTGGAGAGGAATGTGAATGGCCTCAGCCTTCAGTTCTTGAGTTTTGTTTTTTAGCAGATTGAAGGTAGGCGGTTGTAAACGGATACAACTCTATAGGGTTCCAAAGGTGTGAATGGACTGTTCAATCTGGTCCAAATGAAAAACTGACAGGCGGACCTGATCAGACCCTTTGTGTGAAAGGGGCCAAAAAAAGAAAGAGTGGGAGAACATATAGTAAATACAGAATATCTCCACTCAGAATCGTTGTTTACAAACAAACATTGAATAGATGACAAAGGATTCCCAGAGCAAAATGGAATGCACAACGGAGCAACTAGCTTTGAGACTCCATATGTCTGAATGAAACCTCCCACTGGGTCATCTGATAAGAGATAATGAAAAGAGAAAGGGAAACAGGATATTAACAGGTTAGACAGAAATCACATTATACAGTTAATTTGCCTATATACATATCTGGTTTTGGTATAGAAACATCATTGCTCCTCAGCGGCCCCTGAATGTGGTTCACATTACACTGTAGGACAAGGGGGCTTTGCCTGCAATTAAATGATAATAATAATTATATAGTATTTGACAGGACAGGTGCATTTTAAAATCACCCATCTAAATTATGCTAAATCCCTTATAGTTTAAAGAAAATTTGACAGCGCCAGCATCCCTAATACTAACAGAGCACTTTGAACGTGCCATGAATAGAAGCTGGCATATCCAGAATATCCAGTATTACGTAAATGTAATTGCAATGTACACTCTGCTCCTATTTTTATATTGCTAACAAAAGCCTGTAGGGGAAAAAAGTTGTACTTTAGGAAATGTATCATCCCATTTACGCAATAGGAGACAAGAGCGTTCTTTATGGCATTATTCAGGTAGATTAAAGAGTATGTAAACCCAAAATCAAATTTTGAGTAAATCTCGCATAATGTCTCACTGTATACAGTTTTCATAAAACATAACTATGGTCAAAATGTAAAATCATATATTAATTTCCTTATTGTATTTCAATTATTTCTAGCCTATTCCTATTACTCTGAACGATCTTGAAGTTTGTATACTTACTCTGTGAAGATCCCCACACATTTACTTCCTTCAATTCTGTGACACGTAGTCGCTATGTCCTGTGAGTAGGCACTGCTGTGTCACACATTTCACAGAGCCTGAAAACTGCTAGATATGTAGGGTTGAAAAGACAGCGGCGGAGATCATGGCCTATCTGGCTAAACAACCTGTCAGGAAGTTACTGTGACACATTGGGCCCACAGACGTGCACACGGGCATGGTATTGCCCATGGAATGGTATTCTAGGCACGCGCATATGTGCAGGAATGCGCTTGTAGCCTACAGTGGACTACAGTTACCATGTTCCGAGGACCACCCCTGTTACTTTCCATATATTCCTGTGTCTCTCTAGTGCTGGGCTCCAGTAACTGACATCATATCTTTAAGCCAAACAAGGGGGATTGTGGGACTAGTAGTCTCTTGAGCAGCCGGTCTGATGTTGTGAAACTACCCCCAGGACTACACATCTCAGAAGCCCCTCTGTAACACCAACAGACTTCTGGGAAGTACTATGAAAGGGGCAGCAGATCCACTCCTTTCTCTCTTCTTCCTGGGCCTCACTGAGTGAACACCTCTCTGCTGCTAGGCGAGAGGACTGTGGCCTACCACGCGGCAATCCAGTGACTTCAGCCCGGTCCCAGATGGCCCAACTCTGTATGCCGTTTGCGAGACATCACCGCAGTACCTCTTCATCAGACAGATCCAAGGATCATCCGTGTCCAGCAGCCGAACGGCCATCACCGATCGCTTACCAGAAGGACATCTCATCCAGGATTGCTGTTTGGAAGGTTCTTATCCAGTTCTGCAGTTGGTGAGAGGGCAGTCGCCCATCAGTCACAATCCCTACCTGGTCATCTTGTTTGGACACTGTGTACAGACACCTTGCCCATGGAAACACTTTATTGCATTACATAAGACACTGTAGACATCCATAGCCTGAGCTACTCTAATGCCGCGTACACACGATCTGAATTTCCAACAACAAATGTTCAATGGGAGCTTCTTGTCGGAAATTCCGACCGTGTGTAGGCTCCATTGGACATTTTTTGTTGGAATTTCCGACAACAAAATCTGAGAGCTGGTTCTCAAATTTTCCGCCAA
The DNA here is from genome assembly GCA_037952835.1 of Lithobates septentrionalis. Taxonomy (NCBI): domain Eukaryota; kingdom Metazoa; phylum Chordata; class Amphibia; order Anura; family Ranidae; genus Lithobates; species Lithobates septentrionalis. Next base: position 37,921 of record JBBDGP010003747.1, read on the forward strand.
CAAAATCCGTTGTCGGAAATTCCGATCATGTGTACACAATTCTGACGCACAAAATTCCAAGCATGCTTGGAATCAAGCAGAAGAGCCGCACTGGCTATTGAACTTCATTTTTCTCGTCTCGTCGTACGTGTTGTACGTCACCGCGTTCTTGACGTTCGGAATTTCCGACAACATTTGTGTGACCGTGTGTATGCAAGACAAGTTTGAGCCAACATCCGTCGGAAATAAATCCAGGATTTTGTTGTCCGAATGTCCGATCGTGTGTACGCGGCATAAGGATTATCACTAACCAGATTAAGTTGCCCTGCTTATCATCACATCACTGTGCCATATCTTGGATATAATCTAATGAGCTCCAACTGTCGGTGAAGATTACTGCAGGCCTGGACACTGCTGTTGCTGTTGCTTAAAGGGCCCCTATCCTATTCCTATTCTATCTGGTCTCTCATTAGGATGTAAAGGTTTAATAGGCCGGCCTAGGATTCCCCTTTAGCTTGGTAACATATTGCATTATCTAGTGGAATCTTTACAAACACCTGTTTATTCTCTAGTTGGCATTCACTGTGTATATGTATATCCTGCATTTGTGCTATTGAACTGTAATTAAGCTGGTTCTTCTGGGTTCCTCACCTGAATTTGGCTGTTATTCAGAACTCAGTTGATCCATGAACCCTCCCTTTTTGCACATATCTTTACTTCATTAAAACTTAAGAGAATATATATTTGACTTGTGTTCGAGTATCATTTAAAGGTGTTTGCAAGAAGATGTCTGAACCCAGAGTGTCAGGTGGCTTGGAGTGTTCACAGGGTCAGGGCGGTGGGTAAATCACAGGTACAGGTAAATCAAAGCAGTCCTTGAGGGGGCAGTACTATAGCACGAGCACATCCACAGAGTCCATTGGCGCCAGACGGCATATTTAATGGATGCTCAGATTTATGCTCACTGCTGACTGGTCTTCAGTTGCTCCCTTGTGCCCTGGTTGTATCCTGTATGCTATCCATTGCTTACCTGGCTTGTTATTGACCTGACCTTGGATCCTGTTTATGCTTCTGCTCATCTCTTCCTGACTTCAGTTTAATCTTGACTACATTTCTGTTTGATGCCTTGGTACCCCATTGCCTGCTTGTTGCTGACCCTGGCTTCCCCTCTGACTAGGCCTCTGTTTGGGTCCATGTTATTCCTGAGTGCCTGCTCTGGCTGTCCTTCATCCCAGCTCCAGTTGTCATGGTGTGTTCCTGCTTCAAGCCTGCTGGGAGCTCCGACAAGCCACACATCCAGAACCTACAGTTCCAGCAGAATGCTCCTTTAACCTCAGCTGGTCTACCCTGCATCGCCTCTATTCCTAATATGGTGCCCTGCCTGGCCCACCGAGTCTATGTCTCCTGCCGCAAGTTCTGCTATCAATGCCTGCTGGCACTCGTGTTCCTCCTGTCCCCTGGCACCATCTGTTCCACCTTCAGTGGGGCCTGGGCTGGAGATACAAGAGAGACTGACTTTGTCAATTCAGGCTCCTACCAAGTACGTGACACAGCAATATACCGAGGAGTCATCAACCCAAGTAGAGAATGGAAAAAGCAGCAAAATAAGGAGTGTTTCTCTGATGACCCACCAGTATTTGAAAACACATTTCAAACACAAAATTACTATATTTTATGTATAAAAAACATTCATTATTTTATTAAAAAGTTTAAAAAAGTTTTTTTCTCCATAAGATCACATTTTAATACATAGATATATATAATGAAAACAAAGAGGCTACTGTCATGTGTCAAGTCGACGCGTTTCACAGTGGATTACTGCTTCTTCAGGACTATACTTATAGAAGACAGGTACCCAACTTAAAAAAAACTTTAGTCTAAAATCAAAGCAAATATATAATAACGATAGTGCATAGGTACAAATCCACAATATATAACCACATACAAATATACAAACATACCATAGTAAACCCTATCCCATAGGGGAAGCGGGACAAGGGATGGAAAGGAAGGGCAGTGTTAATTTTGGCAGCAAATTTCGATTTAGTTTTAGTGTTAGTCTTAGGACTAAAATGGTATTTTAGTTTTAGTCCCATTTTAGTCTTCTGCAATTGTTTTAGTCGTATTTAGTCGACTAAATCTCCAGTACATTTTAGTCGACTAAAACTCATTTTAGACGTCTAAAATCTAATGGGTGTAATTCAATTGTAATGCATTAGTTAATAAATCTCTACAATTTGCAAACTCATATTCTGCGGGAGTGAAAAATCGAATATATTATTTATTATTACATTGAGGTATGAACATGCACTACAGACCAGTGTTAATTTGGAAGTCAAATTTCAATTTAGTTTTAGTCTTATGCCCTGTACACACGGTCGGATTTTCCGATGGAAAAAGTGCGATCGGATTGTGTTGTCAGAAATTCCGTTCGTGTGTGGGCTCCATCGGACTTTTTCCGTTGGAATTTCAGACACAAAGTTTGAGAGCAGAATATAAAATTTTCCGACAACAAAATCTGATCGTTTAAATTCCGATCGCGTGTACACAAATCCGACGCACAAAGTGCCACGCATGCTCAGAATAAATTAAGAGACGAAAGCTATTGGCTACTGCCCCGTTTATAGTCCCGGCACATGTGTTTTACGTCCCCGTGTTCAGAACGATCGTATTTTCCGATAACTTTGTGCGACCGTGTGTATGCAAGACAAGTTTGGCCCAAAATCCGTCTGAAAAAATCCATGGATTTTGTTGTCGGAATGTCCGATCAATGTCCGATCGTGTGTACAGGGCATTAGTCTTTTGACTAAAATGGCATTTTTGTTTTAATCCCATTTTAGTCTTTTGACTAAAATGCCATTTTAGTTTTAGTCGTATTTTAGTAATTTCAGTTGTTTTAGTTTTAGTCGTATTTTAGTTGACTAAAATGTTTTAGTCATTTTAGTCGACGAAATTAACACTGAGGAAGGGATGGAAGAGAAGAAAAAAAACATAGAACACACCACAGATCTGACATCCAAAACACTTACAAAAATAACATGAATGAAAAGCGTGAACATCAAGTCTTCCTAGGCTGTAGGGAGGCAAATAGGGAACCTTCTTCATTGGGGGAGGAGGCGGTCCAAACCTCACCGCCATTACCCATATTAGAGGCTAAAAAGCCCGATACACTAAACACATATATGTCCATGAGGTTTCGTCCCTTCCCTGGTGACAACTCAACTTTTGGAATTCCGCTCACTTACTGTCTTGGTCACAGCAATATTGTGTGTGCTTCTTCAGTTGGTTTTTTAGCTGCCTATTAAGACTATCAGAGATGAGTAATTGATGCACCAGATGAGCAGAGAAAAGGAGGAAAAAAGGAATAAAAAGCTGAGAGATGCCGTAGTATGTGTATGGAAAGTATAGCAAAAACTGTAGTAAGCATATATTCATATTTATAATGTTGCTGGATATCCGTCTTAGGATCAATCAAGTTATTTTAGCGGATAATATGACAGTGTCCTCCCAGAGTATGGGCGGCTGCATTCGATGCTCATCAAGGTTTTAAGGAGATTCTTGTATTGAAGTCCATAATAACATGGATGAGAGAGTTTGGGGTGAAGGAACTTGACTGGCCTGCACAGCGTCCTGACCTTAACCCGATAGAACACCTTTGGCATGAATTAGAGCGGAGAATGTGAGCCAGGCTTTCTCGTCCAACATCAGTGCCTGACCTCACAAATGTACTTCTGGAAGAATGGTCAAACATTCCCATAGATACACTCCTAAACCTTGTGGGCAGCCTTCCCAGAAGAGTTGAAGCTGTTATAGCTGCAAAGGGTGGGCCAACTCAATATTGAACCCTACAGACTAAGACTGGGATGTCATTAAAGTTCATGCGTGTAAAGGCAGGTGTCCCAATATTTTTGGTAATATAGTGTATCTATTTATTTTTATCTTTTTTTTTGTTAAGAAATCTGTATATAGTGAGACATCATGCAAGCATACAGAAAAATAGATTCTGGGTTTACATAAGCTCTACTGTCTCCTTTCTTGTTGTGCCTCATACTACAGGCTCCTCTGTTCCCCAAAGGACGATTATTCCCATTCTTGAAAGCAATTTACCACCAAGTGACATGAAATCCATAGTGTATCCAACAGGTTAATCCTCCTTGCTCTTGTCATTACGGGTTGGTGTGGTGTGACGGATGTGACTGGGTTGTGGCAGCTGCCAGCTATCTTTTGCCAACACGCTCACCCTCTTCCTAGTTGTAGCTAAACATGGATGCCCGTGACAGACTTTCCAGCTGCCGCCTCTCTGACCTGCGATGCCCCGTCCGCCCTTACAGACAGAACACCCGCTCCGGCGAGGCCATGAGATGCAGGAGCGAGCCTGCGGGACAGCGATTATGCCCCTGTTCACGCTTCAATGGCCATATGTCTAAAAGAGCCAATATGACACTTCACAATGAAAACAACACATGCCATGAAGATGATGGGGGAAAAAAAGCCTTGCCTTTTGGGTTTATGATTATAACACTTTATTAAAGTGGACTTTTGTATATATACAGTACTTTTGCAAAAATTTTAGGCAGGTGTGAAAAATGCAGTAAATTAATGCCGCGTGTATACACGACCGGTTTAGCCGTCGGAATAAAATCCAAAGGTTTCCCCGACGGAACTCCGACGGAATTCCATTCAAGCTGTCTTGCCTACACACGGTCAACCCAAAGTCGGACCGTCCAGAACGCGGTGACGTACACCACTTCCGACGGGACTAGAAAAAGGAAGTTCAATAGCCCAGTGTTTCTCAACTCCAGTCCTCAAGGCGCCCCAACAGGTCATGTTTTCAGGATTTCCATTATTTTGCACAGGTGATTTGATCAGTTTCACTGCCTTAGTAATTACCACAGCCGTTTCATCTGAGGGAAATCCTGAAAACATGACCTGTTGGGGCGCCTTGAGGACTGGAGTTGAGAAACACTGCAATAGCCAGTAGCCAATAGCTTCGGTCTCGTACTTGCTTCTGAGCATGCGTCGTTTTTGGTCTGTCGGAACAGCATACAAACGATCGGTTTCCCCAATAGGAATTGGTTCCGTCGGAAATATTTAGAACATGTTCCATTTCTAGGTCCGTCAGAATTTGCAAAAAAAGAATTCCGATGAGGCCTACACACGATCGGAAAAGACGATGAAAAGATTCCGTCTGACTTTTTCTGTCGGACATTCCGCTCGTGTGTACAGGGCATAAGAATACTTTCAAGACTAGAAAAGTTAATAGTTTTTTTTTTTTTTTTTATCGATTAACAGAATGGAAAGTAAATGAACAGAAGAGAAATCCAAATCATATCAATATTTGGTGTGAACACCCTTTGCCTTCAAACCAGCATGAGTTCTTCTAGGTACACTTATGGGGCGTACACACGGTCGGACTTTTCGACCGCACTGGACTGACGGACGCCGACAGACCAAATCCGGCAGACAATCCGATTGTGTGTGGGCTTCACCGGCCCTTAGCAGACTTTTCCAGTCGCAAATCTGACAGACTTTAGATTTGGAACAGGCTTCAAATCTTTACATCGTAACTCCGCCGAACCCATAAATCTGCTCGTCTGTATGCTAGTCCGAGGGATGAAAACCGACGCTAGGGCAGCTATTGGCTACTGGCTATCAACTTCCTTATTTTAGTCCGGTTGTACGTAACCACAGTCGAATCCGTCGGACTTTGGTGTGATTGTGTGTAGACAAGTCCGATTCGACGGAAGTCCATCGAAAGTCCGTAGAAAAGTCAGACGTGATTCAGTCTGTCGAAAGTCAGGTCGTGTGTACACGGCATTACACTGAAGATAGTTCTTAATGACGTTGGCTGCATGTTTGGGGTCATTGTCCTGCTGCAGCATAAATTTGAAGCCAATTTAACGCCTCCCTGAAGGTATGGCATGTTGGATAAATATCTGCCTTTTTTTTAGCATTGAGGACACCATTGATTCTGACCGAATCTCCAACTCAATTTGCAGAAATGCAGCCCCAAACTTGCAAGGATCCTCCACCATGGTTCACTCTTCCCTGCAGACACTCATTATTGAGCAAGAGGAAGATTATCTGCATGGAGTTTGCATGCTTCCCCTGTGTTTGTGTGGGTTTCCTCTGTGTCCTCCGGTTTCCACCTACACTCCAAAAACATGCTGGTAGGTTAACTGGTCTCCCTATGGCCTACTAGTACTGATGGGGTTGGCTCCTTTTCTGTATGAACCTTAGTGACTCCTTGCAAAGGCTGAGAGCGAAAGGTTGGTCTGGTTCACGGTACAACAAGCTCACCTATAATGTACCATTTCTGTTAATCATTGTAATTTATAAACTTTTGTCATAATAATAACTTTCTGTTTCTATATTTGTTTAGTTCTTTATGTGAATCTTGTTCTGAATAGAACACCTCCTGAAGAAGCAATTAGTGAAACATGTTGGGCTAGTGTGCAATGTATTCATCTTTGTTTGAACCTACCAACTAATATGACCACTATATCATTGTTATTACTGTGAACATTTATTTGGCATCTTTTAACCTTGTAATAATAAAATTTGTGCATATTTTTAAGTCACTATTTTACTCTTGTACTCTTATTGGCACCGTAAAAATCCCCTCAACCCCCTAGTTTTGTCTCCTTGCAAAGGCTGTTTAATCTCTTGAATATCGATGATAAGAGTTCCTTGGGTATATTGTCCTTTACAGTGTGGTCAATTGACATATTGATTGATATTATTGTAAAATTGATTTGTTATTGGAGTATTCTTCTTTTCTTTTTTTGGGGGAAATTGATATCATGATTGTTGAAATAAGTGCATTCCAGCGCCATTCCAGAAGAGTGATAATTTTTAAGATGTAGCCTCAAGATGACAATGCTCAAGATGAGCCTTTAGGCTCCTTTCATACGGGGGAGATTCCGTTATGATCACCAGGGGATCTGTTAGCTGATTGGAGCAGAGGGGGCAGATGGCACATTCAGTATCTGCAGAGAAGATACGGCAGAGCCCACCCTGGGTGGTCGGTAGTAAACGGACTCCGCTGTCCATTTACATTTGGCTACCACCAATCTGCTCCACCTAAACGGAAGAGGACAGAGTCCTCTCCTGTTGTTCTGAGCATGCCTGAACTTACCCAGAAGTAGGTGTCACAATTCCATTACACCCGCTTGTCCGTAGGAATGAATGGACCTTCTTATCAGGACCTGATCGGAACGTCTGTCTGAAAGGGGCCTTATTCTTTATGTGCCTGCTTACACCTGAGTGTTGTGTCACCTGTCACGTAAGATTAAAAAAGCAACATGAGCTTCTTTGAGGCAGAATCACTCAATGTTTTAGCCCCAAAGATGTTAATAAAAGCATCTGAAAAACGTGTGTTTACGCACCTTTGTAAGGCACTCCCATTTAAAAGTCTTAGGGGGCGAAACACGTGATTCTGTTCCTGTACTATAAATTACACATACAAGTGCGCAAAAAAAACCTCTAAATCACCTGGCTATACTCATGCTATATGTGAATGGGGGTTAGCAGGATATTTCAACACATGAAGCATTTTTATTAATGCTGAGCACCACAATGCACGCCTATGCCCCGTACACACGGTCGGATTTTCCGACGGAAAATGTGTGATAGGACCTTGTTGTCGGAAATTCCGACCGTGTGTAGGCTCCATCACACATTTTCCATCGGATTTTCCGACACACAAAGTTTGAGAGCAGGATATAAAATTTTCCGACAACAAAATCCGTTGTCGGAAATTCCGATGGTGTGTACACAAATCCGACGGACAAAGTGCCACGCATGCTCAGAATAAATAAAGAGATGAAAGCTATTGGCCACTGCCCCGTTTATAGTCCCGACCTACGTGTTTTACTTCACCGCGTTTAGAACGATCGGATCTTCCGACAACTTAGTGTGACCGTGTGTATGCAAGCCAAGTTTTAGCCAACATCCGTCTGAAAAAATCCTAGGATTTTGTTGTTGGAATGTCCGAACAAAGTCCGACCGTGTGTACGGGGCATTAGTGTGTTGTGATTGTGGTGCATGGCACTGTGATAGCAGCTACCATACATTTGCATTGGGATGCTATTCTTGAAGCATGTGTTGCGCTAACAGGCAGTAGGCTGCACATATTTGTATCTTGTACATTTATCCTTTAAAGCGCAACTCTATGTTTTTTTTTGGCCCTGTCCACCCATCCCAGGGGGTGTGTCCATGACAGCCTATGCTAACAGCGAGTGGGTTGAATGGCTCTGGGCATTATTGAACCTGGAGGAGGACAGGCCAGCAGGATTGAAGGAGGATGTGTAAGGCAGCCTGTGGAGTGTGGAGAGAGTTGAGTGTTTAAACCTGGAGTTGGAGTTTAAGAGGCAATGAGTGGACTTACATACCTAATTGTAATATCTGCTAGATAGAATTAGTTCGCTGATTGATTTTGCTTGCTGCCTGTCGTTGCTCTTTAAAACAATACTCACCTCCACTCCAGCGCTGTGGTGTCCCAGAACTCCCTCACTGGCCACTGACATCTTTATCTGGTCTCCTCTCGGGTTCTGATCGTCATCGGCCATTTTGATTGGCAAGGCCAAGTCAGTCCCATGCAGGCGCTTTAGTTCCTACATCTTTTGATGGGTACAGACAAGCAGGTAAGTAACTTTATTGCACAAGAGGCATGGTATGCCTCTTCTGAACTAAAAAAGCTGCCTATTCGCAATTTTTATTTTTTTTTTTATGTTCCAGTTTAACTAAAAAATATCTAAAAACCGACATGGTGCAAGATAAATTACACATCGGGGATCCCTTTGTTATTGTGCCTTGTTGCCTTGGAAATGCCTGAGTGTCTTCCTAACCAGCTGTCCTCCTCTGTTTCACAGTGTGAGATGTTCTCAAGATATAAAGGTCACTCCCAGCCAGCTCATTTATTGATTATTGGTCTGGCAGAAGTCCCACGAAAGCTGCATGATCAGTGTTGTGTCTATGCATTCAGCAATCAGCATTCAAGGAGACAAGCGGGGGGTGGCAGGTTACTGACCTATTACATATTGTGTCTGGCTCAAGAACCGAACCATCACCAACATAAACATGTTCTGAGCTGGGGGATGGTTATTTCAGGTATGGTACTAAAACCACAACCATGCATTTTATCTTGTTAAGTGACATTTTGCTTTATAATAGTTTCCCAGGTAAGGCATGCCTGTAAATACTTACCTCTCCTGCCTCCGAACATCATCCCGAACACTATTTCATTCATGACAAATAATCCCCCAAAGTGGTCACATGACCAACGTTGTTCGCTACCTGGCAAACAGGAGAGGTGGGCTTAGAATTAGCGTGTCTTCTGCCCTGGACTCTGGGCTTCATCCTAAGAGAGCCTACATCTCATTGGACACAAAGCTCTCTAAATACTTGGGTGGTCATCTTGGACTCATGCTGGGTTATATATAACCCTGGCTTGGTCACTACTGGCACTGAGGAGAGTCTGGCCTAGGATCAGTGTGTCCTCTCCCATGGACTCCAGGCTCCGTCTTGGAAGACCCTGAGTCTCATTGGACACAGAGCTCTCTCAAGATTTGAGCAACCATCTGGGACTTATAAGGGGTTATCTATGGGTCACCTTGATGAAACCTGTAATGTGGGAACTTACGGAGAAGGAAAGAAACCCTGAGAGAGAACCTGAGTTTCATTGGACAGAGAGCTCTCACGTTATTTGGTCAGCCATCTTGCACTCATAAGGAGTTCCAGTATATACAGTATAGCCCTTGGCTCAGTCGCTACTAGGCACAGAGGAGAGCCTGGCAGAGGATCAATGTATCCTCTGGCATGGACTCCAGGATCCATCTTGGGAGACCCTGAGTCTCTGTCTCGAGCTTTGAGCAGCCATCTGAGAAATTCAAGGGGTTATGTTTGGGTCACCTTGATGAAGCCTGTAATGTGGGAACTTACAGACAGGGACAGAGACCTGTTTGTGAGGAAGAGGTAGGCCTGGCATTAGGGACAGGTTCCTGTTGGGTAGAACCAGTATAGGGTTGCTCACAGTCTAATCAGTTCTACATCTGAGTAAGGTCACGATGAGCAGGGCCGGACTTATCATTGGGCTTGACTGGGCTTAAGCCCATGGGCCCCGCCCAATAGGGGGCCCCGCGGGCCCCAGCCGAGTGTACTCGTCTATACTCTATACTCGGCTAGTTCCGCTCACAGCCACGCCTAGTCCCGCCCTATGATGGACATAACACAGGAACTGGGCGTGACTGTGAGCGGAGCTAGCCGAGTACACTTGGCTATGTATGTTGGCGCTCAGCTCCACTCACAGTCAGGCCCAGTCCCGCCATTGGACCTGTGTTATGTCCATCGTAGGGCGGGACTTGGCGGGACTGTGAGAGGAGCAGAGAAAAGGCGAGAGGAGCCGAGATACACAGGACTGGTGACTGACAAGTCACTGCAGTTTAACTGCAGCCTGGGCAAGGCTGCAAATGATACAGACAAGGCTGCAGATGGAGGCTGCAAGGCTGCAAATGACACTGACAAGGCTGCAAGGCTGCAAATGACACTGACAAGGCTGCAATGTCACTGGGCAAGGCTGTAAATGACACTGACAAGGCTGCAAACGACACTGGACAAGCATGCAGATGGACGCTGTGCAAGGCTGCATTGATGAGCATTTAAATGTAAGTTTTTTTTCCTTAAATAGTTTTTTCCTTAAAATTCCTTAAACTCTTATCTTGAGGTTTGCTGATTGGTTATTGGCAGTTACGTAGTGCCTCGTTTACTGCCGTTAAGAAAACCTGTCTGCATTAGACAGTAATGTAATGGCGGACAAACGGTATCAGAGTGGCGCGCTTTAAAAGAAAACTAAAGGTTTAAAGTAATGTATAGAAGGTAGGGCCCGAAAGTGACTCAAGCCCAGGGGCCCCCACCACCCCATGAGGCCCTGACCATGAGGCTTTCCAACTTTCAAATTTGCACACTCCTGTGCACTGCACTAGATAGGACAGCACCCTTGCGGGGAAGCCACCTCTGGGAAACCTCATGGGTACACACTTAAAGCCCAACTTCAGACAAAAGAAAAGTTTTCTCATGCAGTGGGGCTGTGCCCGCACTGCATGGGTCAAGCTGTATATTCACCCGATCCTCCACTCCACAGGCAAGTGGTCCAGCGGTGGATTGTTCCTGTAGATAAACCACAGTTTTGACAAAGCACGCTAGTCATGTGTAATGCGTCACCTTATTCCCTCTTCCCTGCCATATGCCATATGTCACATCTTTTTGTATTTGCTTTTAGTTTCTCCTGAAATAAATCTTTTTTGCATCGACTTGGGAGTGCGGCCATCCTATTTCTATTTATCTACATGTTTCTGCAGCAGTGACAGGGCGTGCACCCCATCTGATGTTTGTCTGCTGATTTCCAGCCTAATGCCCCTTACACACGGTCGGATTTTCCGATGGAAAATGTCCGATCGGAGCGTGTTGTCGGAAATTCCGACCGTGTGTGGGCTCCATCGGACATTTTCCATCGGATTTTCCGACACACAAAGTTGGAGAGCAGGAGATAAAATTTTCCGACAACAAAATCCGTTGTCGGAAATTCCGATCGTGTGTACACAAATCCGACGGACAAAGTGCCACGCATGCTCAGAATAAATAAAGAGATGAAAGCTATTGGCCACTGCCCCGTTTATAGTCCCGACGTACGTGTTTTACGTCACCGCGTTCAGAACGATCGGATTTTCCGACAACTTTGTGCGACCGTGTGTAGACAAAACAAGTTTGAGCCAACATCCGTTGGAAAAAATCCTAGGATTTTGTTGTCGGAATGTCCGAACAAAGTCCGACCGTGTGTACGCCCTATTACTGTTTCACCTGGAGCCAGTGGCGTCTCCAGCTTTCATATTTAGGGGGGCACATGGGGGGACAGGGACAAAAATAGGGGGGCAATATAAAATGCAAAAATATATAGATAAAATATATATAGATAGATAGATATATCTATCTATCCTAGGGCCCTTTACCCCTTTACTACGATCCCACAACGGCCCTTTCACATGTTCTGCAGTGAGCTTCCTTCCTACTGAATTGGGGCCCCCCCCAGGGTGACAGAGAACAAGAGATATATGTCATCAGCATACCAAGAAAATATAAGGGTCCAAAGCAGTGGGAGAACTATCAGGGTTGCAAAGGTTGTCTTGCCACCGGGCCCTGGTGTTCTGTCACTGTGGGGTTCCCCAGCCTCCTCTTGCTGTCCTGCCCCTGCTATTGACAGCGCTGGTCTGGCATCTCTTGGAATTTACAGGCTGGTTCTCCTGTCCTAAGGATGGGAGAAATCAGTCTGTTTTTTCAGTAACTGAGAGTCCTGGTGGAGACCTTCCTGCAACTCGCTCTTCTCCCTGCCAATGAGGATGCAGGGGAAAGAGCAGATCGGGCGGCCGTGGTTGTGTGAGCGCTTGCATTATGCAGTGTCAGCGAGCAGAGGGAGGGGGGAGGAATCACCCGCAGGAGCTGACTGGGGACGTTCTCCCTCTCAATAGAGACTGTGTTACCCCAGCGGTGGCCCGAGTAAGATGCAACACATCCGATATGAATACAAACAAAAAGAAATTGCCTTTTTGTAAAAAAAAAAAAAAAAATTTAAAAAAAAAAAAAAATTTTTTGGGGGGGCACATGGTGGGGCCCAGCATAATGTTGGGGGGGTCAGGGCCCCCTCTGGCCCCCCCTAGGGTCGCCATTGCCTGGAGCATGGAGCAGTACGTTTTGCTTTGTCTAGGTGGACTGTTCCTAAGTAAAGTCCTCACATCCAGAACAGGTCTATGGGTGTGATGATGTCATAAACAGTCCACTGCACAAAACTGCTAGAACAGGGGGGGGGGCTGGAACCACAGGAACCAGCGGTCTTGTGCGGGGAGGATCAAAGAGTTAGATAAGTATATCCATTCTCCAATACCCTAGACAGAGCAGTTGACCCTTCCACTGCAAAGGGGAAACTTTTTTTGCCTAGAGTTGGGATTTTAAGGAAGCTTACCTATATGTGCCTTGCTGGACAGAGCTGGACTTTGAAAGAAGAATAACACTTATGCCGCGTACACACGAGCAGAATGTCTGACAGAAAAAGTCAGACGGAAGCTTTTCATCGTATATTCCGATCGTGTGTATGCCTCATCTGACTTTTTTTTTAGAAAATTCTGACGGACCTAGAAATAGAAAATGTTCTAAATATTTCCGACGGAACCAATTCCTATCGGGAAAACCGCTCGTCTGTATGCTGTTCCGACGGACCAAAAACGAGGCCTGCTCTGAAGCAAGTACATGACGGAAGCTATTGGCTACTGGCTATTGAACTTCCTTTTTCTAGTCCCGTCGTACATGTTGTACGTCACCGCGTTCTGGACGGTCGGACTTTGGTGTGATCGTGTGTACGCAAGACAGTTTCAGCGGAATTCCGTTCAGAGTTTATGCCAACGGAAAAACCAGTCGTGTGTATGCGGCATAAGTTGTTTTTTTTTTTTACATAAAGTAAGCCCTTAAAAGAGACTGCCTATTCTTTTAAAACTTTCATTCGGCTTTTGGCAATGGAGTTAAACTCTATTAGTCTTTATCTCCTGTAGCATGTCCATAGGCTATTACAGTCTCTTCCAGTATGTTTGCCGTTTCAGACAGTTTTCTGTAGCATTTCTATACTCAATGTGTGTTCTTTTGGTGATATCAGAAGGCACACCTTGATGTTACTACACAGTAGAGCTGCACGATTTTGGCTAAAATGAGAATCACAATTTTTTGCTTAGAATAAAGATCACGGTTCTCTCAAGATTCTTGCGGCGTAACATCATCTTTCAGATTATATAAAAAAAAATTGGGCTAACTTTACAGTTAAGCTTTTTTAAAATTCATTAAAGTGTATTTTTTCAGCAAAAAATTGCGTTTGAAAGACCGCTGCGCAAATACAGTGTGACTTAAAATATTGCAACAACCACCATTTTATTCACTAGGGTCTCTGCTAATATATATATATATATATATATATATATATATATATATATATATATATATATATATCTATATCTATAGATATAGATATATATATATATATATATATATATATATATATATATATATCATGTTTGGGGGTTTCTAGCAATAAACATTGATTTTAACTTGTAAGCAGCAAGTGTCAGAAGTCAGAAAAGGGTTTAGTCTTTAAGTGGTTAATCTTCTCTTATCTGCAAACATGAGTTCATCCCTTTGATGTAAAGAATGAAATGTTGCTTTGTTTATAGTTATCCCCCATGTTGTGATAAAACTTAGCAGGCTGCCTGGATTTATTTTTTTTTAATCTGTCAGAGAACTCTCTGCACTTGTTATGGGGCGTACACACGGTCGGACTTTTCAGCTACAAAAGTCCGACGGACGCCGACGGACTAAAGCTGGCTGACAATCCGATCGTGTGTGGGCTTCCCCGGACTTTCAGCGGACTTTTTTAGCCTCAAATCCGACGGACTTTAGATTTGAAACATGCTTCAAATCTTTACGTCGTAACTACGACGGACCCCGAAATCCGCTCGTCTGTATGCTAGTCCGACAGACAAAAAGCCACGCTAGGGCAGCTATTGGCTACTGGCTATCAACTTCCTTATTTTAGTCCGGTGTACGTCATCACGAACGAATCCGTAGGACTTTTGTGTGGTCGTGTGTAGGCAAGTCCGTTCGTTAGAAAGTCTGCCGCAAGTCCGCCGCAAGTCCTCCGAAAGTCCGCCGGAAGTCTGTCGGACAGGCTGTCGGACTTTTGTAGACGAAAAGTCCGACCGTGTGTACGCCCCATTAGATAGAATCAGAAAATGCTGTTTTAAGATCGAGAAGGGAAAAGAATCGCGATTTTGATTCTTAACGATTAATCGTGCAGCTCTACTACACAGAAGGGACCAATCAAATAAACCTTCTATTTTCTTGGGAAACCAAATGTAAAGATATTAGTGAAGATATTCTAGACACCAATTGTGGTGTAATGAAGCTGCAGAATGCATCTATCCCTGACCAGTACTTAGGGGTTGATGTATTCTACAGATCGATTGCACAACAATGGACTATTGGTCAGAACATACACACAGCACAATTGTAGCTCATTCACACACTGCCAGACAGCATTTTATACTGATTCTGTCACTGCATTTTTATTAGAATCTCTTTTATTATGCATAAGCAGTGACTTCAATAAACCTCTCTAGGTGTATTCGGCACAGCAATGAATATCCTCAGGGCAGACAGCACAAATAAATTGGAAGAAAAACAGTGGCATGTTTCGTGACACAGATCCGGACATTAGATGCAGCCTTGGGAGCAGCCTGCAAGGAGTCTGGGGAAGTAGCTGGAGAAATCATTGATGTATGCATTCCACTATCATTGCCGCCTCAGGCTATATCATCCAATCAGACAGCAACATTTTAAAGATAAACTGCTAATGACAACACAGAGGAAGGTAAAGGCTGTGTCTGAGAGGCATCTTTACAAAGGCTCGTTCTGTTTTTTTATGTCACCAGTCCCTATTTGTGGAAAAGAACTGTCTGAGCCATAAGAAATCCTCATATAAATCTGTATATCTTACTGAAATTGGGAGCCTCTGCATTCTATGCTTGTAGGCAGAAATGTTTATGATAACTTCTACAAATGTTTAGCAGAAGCTTCATAGGTTAGGGTGCCATCAATCTGGCTCCACTGGGCCTTCAGGTGGGCTTCAAACTCACCATCACAATTGTACACTTCCAAGCTTTTGCACTTCCAAGCTTTTGACAGCAGTTTGTGGAAGGTCCTTTTTCTGTTCAGGCATGGCTGTACACAAAGCCTGGACCATAAAGACATGGCATGACCAGTTTGGTATAAAGGAACACAAGTGGCCTACGCAGTGCCCCAACCTCAACCCTACTGAACACCTTTGGGATGAATTGGAATGCCAATGTTTAGCATTATCTTTTTGTCCTATATCAATATCAAACCTCACAAAAACTCTTTTGATTGAATGTGCACAAATATTCCACAGACATACTTCAAAATCTTGTGGAGTCCCTTCCTAGCAGAGTTAAGGCTGCTATAGCTGAAAAGCAGTGAGTGTCCGTGTGTGTTGTGTGTATGTGTAGGGGAGGGGGCAACTTTATATTAACGCCCATAGTTTTTGAATAGGATGTCCAACGAGGTCATACAGGAATTGTCCATTTTTTGCATCATCTCCCTCCCTGTGATTGGCCTCCTTTTCTCTGTCAGCTCGGCCCTTCTCAACTCTTGCATTAAAGACTTCCTACATGCCTCCCTTGTCCTCTGAACTTTTTCACCTGCCATTCAGCACTTTTCAACCTTTCCAATGCACCTTATAATTCCCCTTTTCAAGCATATTCCTGATCTAAACTAATATATTCTACCCCTTACTCCCATAAAACTTTGCTCACACTAGGGGACACTAGGGAACCGTTTCCCCCAAATAATTTCACCCACCTGCCTATAATTAATTATTGTCACAATAATAAACTATTCAACATGCTTCAAATCATAGGCGTGCGCACAGGGTGTGCCAGGTGTGCCTGGGCACACCCTAATCACCCTGTGCTGGGCACATTTCCCCTGCTGCTTGGCTGCAGAGAAAGGGACTGGGGAATATCTGTCCTTAGTCCCTTTCTCTGTCTCAAAAGTGAGACATCAGGGGTCTGTGTAGACCCATGATATTTCACCAAAGCCCACTAGTGGAGCTCCTAAAAAAAAATTGTAAAAAAAAAGTAATAACAAAATTGTAAAAAAAATTTTTGTAAAAAATTATAAAATTGTAAAAAAGTAATAATAAACAAATATATAAAAAATAAACTACTGACACCAATCTCTGCCTTTCTGACACCGTCCCCTGCTCTACCGACACTGTCCATTGCCCTACTGCCCTATAAATACAATATATGCATACATATGAGCTTTGGGGTGCACACCCTAATGCAATAGGCTGCGCACACCTATGCTTCAAATACTCACCTAAATCCATAGTCACCTGAAAACCGGTCTCAAGTCTTTTATCTTTCTCGTTGCAGAGTGAAAGGATCCTTCTAAATGTGCCGCATAGGGGTTGCAATTCCAGTATTTCAGTATTCACCAGCTGGTGTTTAACAGCAGCCAGCAGATCCCAGTAATCAGTTTCCTTTCCACCTGATGCTGGCTGCTGGAAGGGTATTTAGGTCCTCCTCTATTAGTCCCTCTCACTCCAGTGTTTTACTGCTGCCAGATCTTGTTGCCAGTTATTCTAATCTAATCTTGCTCTTTCCCGTCAGGTATTCTATCTCTGGGGTTTTTGTTTACATTATTTTTATGTTTGCTGTGTGTTGGGGTTTGGATGGATTTTGTTTCATTGTAAATAAATCTCATTTAAAGCATCTACTGTCTGGTCCCAGTTTCCTGGGTGTAGCCATGCAGATCTGGCCATCTCTGTTGATGATTCCTGACAGTGCCCATGTCCCTACCTAGTAATGATCTGGACACTTCTCATTGGATGTCCAATGGCATGGTTCTCACAAGACCTGAAGTCTCTAATGGTGGCATGGTGACAAACAATCCTTACCCCACCCTCACTTACCCAAGTCAGTCTACTCTTCTCCATTTCCCTGCCGCATCCTTGTTGGTTGGCATCTGCATTGTCCGGCAAACAGGTTACCTTGAAGTCAGTCAAATTGCGATCCACCTCCATCTCCAGTCTTTATCCGCATCTGCTTTCACTGATCCCTAAAATGTTTTACCACATATCTATGGCAGCCTTTGTGCTCCCCTTACCACGGTGGTCAGAATTACACCCTTCCAGACAGCTATAAAGTTCATTGGTGTCATGCTGCTGGCTCCGCAAAATGGCACAAGACCCAAAACTATGCAGGCACCATCAGATAGGAAGTCAATCAACCACAGTTCAGGGAACCCCTAGCAAACTATGGGGGAAATCTAGGGTTTCATGGAGCCCTGGTTGAGGTAGGCTGACCTATAGTGTGGTACATGATGACACTATAAATATTGTTTTGTTTTGTTTCTTTGCTCTATGATATCTGAAGACATTTTCACTATATCCACCATTCCAAGTGTGTCCCAGATTTCCAGCTCCAGATGTATGCCCCCCCTTCTTCCTTGCAGCTTCCCTCTGGCCGCCCTTCCATCTGTTAAATACAATATCAAGAGATTGCCTTGCTGCTGATCCAGGTGCTGTTTACTAGCTGAATTGCGGTTCCTAGTATCAGCGTGGAGGGGCTTTTCATTAAAGACTGTGATAGCGCATGTAGCATAACAATGAAGTCCTCGTTGTGGCGGGTGCTACTATACTCTACATTCTGAAAGCATTTCTAAAGAATGGAAATGAATTCACACCACAGACACCCACGTAAGAGCTTCAAAATCATCTGCATTTCACCGAATAGCTGTGATACAACCCGCAGAGTAGAAGCGTCTCCACGTTTCTAAGGGGATTTTTTTATTTAAAAAGGGACCTCATGTCAGGAAAAATTGTCTCAAGCAATTATAATGGGCCATGTTCTATATCTCGTCTCTATTTCCTTTCCTTGAAGTCACAATTTTCCTTTTTATTTGCACATCTGGGGAAGGTCAACACAGGCCAATGCATTACAAAGCTCATTTGAGGGCAGCATGATCATTTTAGCTAATTATGTTTTCAATATAAAATTAAAAACACTTCTTTGAAGGAATTGCAAGCAAAAAACAATGTGATTAATGTTGCACACCTTATATCTTTATATCGATAAGTACTAGACAGCAATACAGATTTATGTTTTGTCACAAAGGTACTGTGTATCACTCGGTTCACATCTATGCGGGTGGCTGCAGGTGTTGTGGATGCAGGTCGCTGCGATTACCACATCTGCAACCACCCGCAGTGAAAACGCGCTGTTGTGAGAAAGCACGCAGGGTTGCCATTCATTCTGAATAGTAAAAACGCAACGCATTTGCGGGTGCAGGAACTGCAGGGAAATTGACTACAGACTACAGTGTATATGGCTGGAAGGTAATCCCAGCGAGGTTGGGATTACCTTCCATCCATATACACTGTAGTCTGTTTTAAGCGCGAGTCACCAATTTCCCATTTTCACGTTGTGTGTTTGTGTCACATATAGGACATCGCAGCATATATTATTTTCTTTGATGCCCAGTTATTTTTCACTTTTTCTTGCAGGAACTGCAGGGAAATCGCACGGTCAAATTGACCATGTGATTTCCCTGAGGTCCGCGTTTTGAGAAAGGTGCAAAGGTGCGGGGAACACCGGCACGACCGCCCATTCCAATGCAGCCGGCACACACACATAGGTGGTAACCGAGCCTAAGGGAATGCATAACTGAAATTCATCCCTGAGTGGAACAAGCTGAAGTTAGAAGCTGATTGGCTACTATACAGAGCTGCGCCTGATTTTTCACTCCCCAGTTTTAGTAAATCAGCCACAATGCGTCCTTTAGTCTTTTTTTCAATTTCCCTCTCCATATTAAAAAAAGGGGGGGTCCAAGCTTTACTTTCCCTCTCCACCCTCAAGTGCTATCCCAAGATTTATCCTCCATCCATCCGGTCCTCTTTGTGATTTCAGACTGTCACTGACACATCACTCTGGAGGTACATCATCACCTAGGCTGGGCTCACAATAGACCAGAAGGAATGCCCATCCCCCATCCCTGAGAATAAAGAGAGGACACGGTAAATCAATATGGGGACAAGATGCTTTAGGGTGGGGGGGCAAAGCCCCCCCATGTTGAGGGCATGTGGCTCCCTTCCCCTTTACTGGCCTGCCAGGCTGCATGCCTGAATAAGGGTCTGGTATGGATTTCGAGGGGGGATCCAATGCCGTTTTTTTTTAATTTTGGTGTGGGGCTCCCCTGAAAATCCATACCAGACCTGAAGGGCACGGTATAGATTGGGGGGGGGGGGGAATCACATGCTGTTTTTTTTTACATATTTCATTGCTGGCATTCTTTTGTTTACATTCATCTGTCAGTAGGGAAGCCCGCTGATGAGGGCTACTAGGCTAATGAGGTCAGCTGCTGAATTCCTTCCTCTGTCTTCCTGGCTTCTATGTATAATGTCTACATACCAGCAAGGAATAAACCATTCAAGGAACTATAGCAAAAGCTCAGATTAGATTTTCTGACGTCATATCGGGTGACTGAGCTTCCACTGGTTGGAACGCACGCCCGATACCCCATGCAGGAGAAAGCGGCCTGCGGCCATAACTAACACTGCTGAGATCGCTGTGATCCAGATTAGGCATAGCACAATGTGAGTTTTATTCCTATCTTTGCTATTTTAAGAAATGTTATCATTAAAATGGGGGTTATTCTATGGATAGTGTGTTTGATCTCCAAGGAGAGTAGGAAAGGAAAGGGGACTTGACAGCCTACCATACGGGGAGTTTATCTGAGAGCAACCTGACCCACAAAACATTGGGTCTTTGAGTCTGGTGAGTGTCAGTGTGTTCTTGATCTCAGCTTCATTGAAAATACCACCCTCCTGAACCTTTTAACATTCTTCATGTATTTAAAAGTTTTAATCGTGTCTCCCTTTTCATTTCTTTCCATAAAGCGGAGTTCCATTAAAAAGTGGAACTTCCGCTCATTGTACCCCCCCCTCCAGTGTCACATTTGGCACCTTTCGGGGGTGGGGGGGCTGGGGAAAGGATACCTCTCTTTCACAGGTATGCTGTCCCCACTTCCGGGAGCCTCAGCCGCGTGTATTGACGTCACCGAGGGGCTCCCCCTGGCCGCCGGGCCAGTAGGAGAGAGGAGAGGCACCTCGCGCATGTGCAGTAGGGTTCCCGGTGTGAAGTCGTAAGGCTACACTGCCGGATTCCCCTACTCGCAATGGAGGTGGCAGCACCCGACAGCTGATGGAAACATCAGCTGCGGTGCCCTCGCCAACATCGCTGGACTCCAGGACAGGTAAGTTTCCCATTATTAAAATTCAGCAGCTGCAGTATGTGCAGCTGCTGGCTTTTAATTTTTGCAGCAGTGGGCGGACCTCCGCTTTAAGATTGCAAATGTTAATGACACCCCCTCATCAAGGATATGGGTCTAGTATGTATTTTTTGGGGAAACTCATCGCCTTTTTCGTTTGGGGGTCCCCCATTAAAATCTGTATCTACATCTACACTATATTACCAAAAGTATTGGAACGCCGTTACGCCTGCTTTTACACTCACATGAACTCGAATGGCATCCCAGTCTTAGTCCGTAGGGTTCAATATTGAGTTGGCCCGCCCTTTGCAGCTATAACAGCTTCACCTCTTCTGGGAAAGCTGTCTACAAGGTTTAGGAGTGTGTCTATGGGAATGTTTGACCATTCTTTCAGAAGTGCATTTGTGAGGTCAGGCACTGATGTGGACGGATATATCAGGCCCTCATCTAGAATAAGGATCTGGTATGGAAGAAGGGAAACCCCAGTGTTTGTTTTCAAACAGAAGTTGAGCAGCCAAAGCTATTATTTGCTGCAATTTAAATGCCTGTGAGGTTGTATACTTCACAGGCCAGTTAAGGGCATCCCCCAGGCATGTTATTTAAAAGTAGAACATTTTTTATGTTGATCCAAAAGTATAATTAAAATCACTGCTTCCCGCTAAACAGAATTTGTAAAAGATTTTTTTATTTATCTTTGGTACATGTTCCCCCGGGCAGTGTCCAGTCCCCCAACCATTTACATGGGGGGGGGGGGGCGGTTGAGGGAACAGAGAAAGAAGATTATGAGAGAAAAAGGAAAATTAAAAAAGGGGAACAGGGAAAGAGATAAAGGAACTCTTAAGTCCAACAGAGCACTCCATCGGAAAGTGAGGGTGTATGGGTGATGACACCCCCTCCTGGTGCTTGTCATCACCCATACAACCAGTAATCTTTTATACTCCATATACTTAAGGTACGTTTAGGATTATAAATATTCCTGGATCTATTGATCAAGGTTTCTTATATAGTGCATTTGTTGCCATATAATTCTACTTAACTATTGATCATATACTTATATTGATACAGATCTTTGGAGTCACCACCAAGAGTCACTGGTCCTTCATTTGATCTGGCCCCTTTTGGGGTCTTCCGGTCTAAGTTTGGGGGTCCCGTCTGGCGGTGCTGTCTCTCCTTATTTGTTGGCACATTTTTTTTAGCGATTTTTATCTTGCTTTTGAGCTATGACTTCCAATCCTTGAATCATCAGCACATAGGGTCAGTATGTTAATTCATGTATATGATCTCTAGTATAATCATTTGTGAACATTGCCAATGTTTTTTTAATGACATATTTTCGTAATTATAAATTCATTTTGAGAAATTTGGAACTGCAAGCCTTTTGTCCCTGAAGAAGACCTTCACTATTTCTGTTGAAACGTGTTGGATTCTCTTCTGTCCTACACCCACAGGCAGTTGACCAATAGTTCTGGTTCTATTCAATGCTATCATATGCAATGTTATGTGTTTATTTTTATTGATTGATTTTATTTTTCATTTTTCAATTTTTTTACTTTTCATAATAACAATAGGTGTAAAAACACTAAGTGTTAAAGCAATATATGTGAATCCACAATAAATGACTCTATGTATAATAGTTCATATATACATGAAAAGTGACTTCAGTGCTGGTACATCAAGTGAAGTGACTAATACATAAATATAATGTGACTGTAAAAGTGCAAGTGCGTTGATAGAAGATCTGGTGACTTTCGTGGTGTTGGATACCCACTCGGGGCTCCCAGAACTCTCACCTTGATGACACAATAAAAGTGCCTGTATGAATCCGTTGGGTGTTGTACTCGTTCAGTTACGATCAATGCTGACGTTCTAATGCGTCTATGGGGAGGCAGTGCTCCCTCCGATGGGTGGGCTCCACATAGGGAATAATCAATAGAAGGGGACTCTGATAGTGTGATAACAGTTCCTTTCTTATTGGACTCTAGTGAAGTGGACTCCTTGTCTTTCCCTGCTATTCACACTGTGGTTGTGAAGCAGCTGCTGGTTGGTGTTGAATCACGGAGATCTGGTCTTCACTTGTCCCGCTGCTCTGTAAGACTGATAGTTTGCTGGTAAATCAGAGTGCATTTTATATACACCTGTAAAGATCAGACCAAAATGAGGGACAAATGAGGAGGAAAGAGGGACAGAGGAACTTTGTTTTAAATCAGGGACAGTCCCTCGAAATCAAGGACAGGTGGGAGCTAAGCATAAGCACTCCATTGACGTCATTGCAGTGAGATCGATATGTCATCCCAGTGCTTTTAAAAATGAGAGATCTGAGCTTATCGAGAGTGATCTGAGGACGGCATGTGATATTCGTCTCGGAGAGCTTGTCTCGATAAGATACCTTGGACATTGCAGAGATCTGTTATACAGAGAAGGCCTTTATTAGTCCACCACTAAAAAATGTTGCAGGGAGCAGGGGCGGACTGACCATTCGGGCTCTCGGGCAGACCTGGGGGGAAGGCAGAGTTGTTTAGGATTGGAGATAATGGACTATGGGGAGGTTTGAATACATGAGTAGACCCTAGGCGGTCCCATAAATATAAAGCAAAGGAAAAGACCAATACTTTTTTAACATTCAGCTCCTATTGACTTTTTTTTTTTTTTTTGTTTAACAAGTAAAGCTCCTATTGACTTTAATAGGGTTTGCTCTGCAAAACTGTGTCAAAACCCAGGTATGCTTGGTTCATCCCTAATAATGGTGAGCTACCATGGTTATGGATTAGTACATTACAAATAAGTGTGCTGGACAGCTTGTCCAACAGGCAAGGTTTTGGCTTTTTGATGTTAGCTCCTATGTACTTTTCATATATCTGCTAGGTTGATCTCTAGGCGTTTGTATACCTGGCTTGGTGATTTTCACCTACAGGTAAGCCTATAATAAGGCTTGACTGTAGGTAAGGCTTCCGGTGTATCCTATGATAAGGCTTACCTGTAAGTAAGACTTCCAGTGTATCCTATGATAAGGCTTACCTGTAAGTAAGGCTTCCGGTGTATCCTATGATAAGGCTTACCTGTAAGTAAGGCTTCCGGTGTATCCTATGATAAGGCTTACCTGTAGGTAAGGCTTCCGGTGTATCGTGCCGGAACTTCAGAGATTTCTTGCCGGAATGGAGGGCTCCCATGCACATGCACGGGAGTGACATCATTGCAACTCCGGACACTCACAGTGCTGGAGCCCACGAACCCCGAAGAAATGCTGGGGCAACATGTCAGCCTCCTTAGTGGTGACTGGGCGCCACTGCAGGGGCTTCGTTCTAAGGTAAGTATTTTATAATGTGGTAGTATGCGATGCATACTACCATATTATAACATTGTTTTTTCCTTTTTTTTCTTCAGCAGTTTGCTACTACTTTAACTCCCTTGCTAAAAAAAAAGACTGTTTTTTTTTTTTACCAGAACTCAGTAAGTAAAGCTCAGATTACACTCACAGCTCAGTGAAGCAGAGGAGTGACAAATTCTGCCTCCTTGATTTGGTCAGATGAAGCTGTATGTAGTTTCAATGAAAGAGAGTGTGTCTAAAAGCAAACAGCTTCTGCTGTGCTCTCTGTTTAGAAAACCTGTAAAAAAAATGTCATTGGTACATTTTATATGTTGCTTTATGTTAAATGATTATTTTAAGGTGTACACTTTTTATACTGATGCTTTAAAGCTTTTTTTTATTTATACAATTTTAGTTAGACAAATAACCATATAATACAAGCGAAAAGATTCCCTGAGCTATGAGTTAGCTAAAAAGTCAATAGGAAAGAATATTGCAAATTTCGAGTTGTCACTAGATCAGAAATAGAGGGAAATCTTCCAGTGGGGATGTTTGCCAGGGAAGAAGTTTGTGGATTTTGCATCTCTAGAGGCTAGGTGACTATTGAAGGGTTTCATTCTGCTTTAAATAAACTAAAAGAAACCTACTGCCCCACATGCTGGCTCAAAAGGAGACTATAAAATATTAGTATGCAATATGTTTCATATTTACCCGAAAAAAATAATTAAAATGCAGTCTTAGCCATAATAAAGAAAATGGGTACATAAAAATACATTTACTTTTAACATATTTCTAAAGTAGTATTGCACATAAATAGTAAAAAATTAAGCTAGCCCAAAAACATTACAGTTTCTCCTTTTTGTGTCTATTTTTATATATACAGTATAACTTTTTAATGTTTCAACAATTTGGTTTTAATATTGTACACATACAGTATATATTTATGTTGTAGAAAGTAAAAGAAAATATTATATCTGTAAGAAAAAGAATGAAATAGCTTTTTTTAAAAGTCTCATGCTAAGTGTGTTTGATCCAGCAGGTGGCACTTTAACCTATTTTTCTTTCTTCTCAATTTTTGATCTCACAGTTTGCAGTGACTTCTGCATTGACCCTTCTTCTTTCATTAGCAGTGATGTTCACCCAAATACAACATTTAACAAACCTCCATCTTTTAAGAATGCTAAAACCAGAAAAGAAACAGTAATGGATGATAATTCAGAACAAACGAAATACAGATAATGATCTGATTATGAGGTGAGGCAGAATTGGCATTTAGGTGGATAGCGGAATATTTTTTGGTCAATTTTACTTAAATAATTTTTACAGTTAAAATGTTTATACAATGAGATTTTATATATTTTTAACATATGCGAATATTTAACCACTTCAGCTCCAGAAGATTTACCCCCTTTCCTGACCAGGTAATTTTTTTGCGATGCGGCACCGTGTTACTTTAACTGACAATTGCACGGTCTGCGACGCTGTACCCAAAAAATCATTGGTGTCCTTTTTTCCCCACAAATAGAGCTTTTTTTGGTAGTATTTTATCACCTCTGCGGTTTTATTTTTTGCACTATAAACAAAAAAGACCGACAATTTTTGAAAAAAAAAAATACAATATTATTTACATTCTGCTATAAAACATACCCAATAAATTTTTTTTCAAAAATCTAATTTCTTCATGAATTTAGGCCACTATGTATTCTTCTACATATTTTTGGTAAAAAAAATCCCAATAAGTGTATGTTGATTCGTTTGCGCTAAAGTTACAGCATCTACAACCTGTGGGATATATTTATGAAATTTTTATTTATTTATTTTTTTTGCTAGTAATCAGTGATTGTTAGTGGGACTGTGACAGTGCAGCGGACAAATTGGACACCTAACTGACACTTTTTGGGAACCAGTGATACCAATACAGTGATCAGTGCTAAAAAAAAGCACTGTCACTGTACTGACACTGGCAGGGAAGGGGTTAACATCAGGGGCGATCAAAGGGTTAAATGTGTCCCTAGGGGGAGCTTTCTAACTGTGTGTGTGTGGGGAGGGGGGGTTCTTTGACTGGGGGAAAACAGAGATCTGTGTTCCTGCTTAGCAGAAATAAAAGGATCTCCATCTTCCCCTCTGACAGAACGGCGGTCTGCCTTGTTACCAAAGGCAGACTGCCATTCTGCCTCTCCTGAGAACGATCTGCTGGTCCTGGGAGACATTGCATCCGCCAGACCCGCTGATTGGCTCCCGTTGTGTCCAATCACAGCGGGAGGGGGTCGCTGGTGGCACGCGCGTGGTACGTGATTTCGCGCAGGAGGCCTGCCCTGCCACAGTATATCTGCGTGGGGCGGTATAAGTCGGTTAAAAATACAAATAACTGTAATGCTAGATTCCCTGATCTATACATTAAAAGATCCTTAAATGTCCTGTTAGGTACTAACATTATATTTACTAATTAACAAAGAATAACAAAAAAAGGAGTATGCATATTTAGGGTGGTTCCAGGTTTGATTTAATTAATGTTACATTAAGGAGTTTAAAATTTCCCTTTATTGTGTCTAACATGTGTATTACCTATGATTATCAGCTGCATCTAGTGGCTATAATGCTTTAGTTTCCTGATTGCTGTATTTCTGGAAAATAATGCATTGTGGGCACAAGATGGAGCATATGAAATACACATAACAGACACAGTATGGGGATTATTTGTGACAAGTACATTTTTTCCTAAAAAGACCCTTAAAGTGTTACTAAACCCAAAACATTCAAATGAGTCTGTATATGCAGCATAGCATGCTTGTTATACTCACCGTGGAACTTAAGCAGTTAATCCTCTGCATTGTGTAAAAAGGCTGTTTGATCCTGTATGCACAGATCCTCCCCCTCCTGCACTGTCTATCTGGGGAAGGCCAACTAACACAGGCAGAGTAGCCAACCTGCACATGCTCAGTTGTGTCTTTTATGCTGGAGAGAACATTTACTTGTTCTCAGAGCTAGCCTGGTCACATGATACTGACATCACACTTGTGGGCGTGTATACAGGCTGCAGTGGAAATCTCCTCCTACCTGAACTCTCAGCAATAGAGAAACTCTGCAGTTTATCATGTAACCGTGGTATACAGATCAGCCAAAAAGGTATATAGTGGCAGCATTTTAATGTAAAAATATGATTTATAAGCTGTGGGCACTGTGGGGAGGTGGATGAACTATTTTCATATTACTGGGTTTAGTAACACTTTATATCTGTATAGATACTACACTACATTCTGTGTTTAAAAACATATTTATATATCATGAGAGAAAGAATTTGAATTGACAGAACTGTTGAGGATCCCAATAGAACTCTCAGGGTAAAACATAGGCATAAAAACTAAAAGGGTTTTTTTTGCAAATTTGCTTGATTTGCCTGTATAAGTTAAAGGAGGTAAGGTATGTTTAAAATCCACTTATTCTATTCTAATGCCGCGTACACACGGGCGGACTTTTCGACCGGACTGGTCCGACAGTCTATCCGACGGACTTTCGGCGGACTTCAGACGGACTTTCCGAACAAACGGACTTGCCTACACACGATCACACCAAAGTCCGACGGATTTGTACGTGATGACGTACATCGGACTAAAATAAGGAAGGTGATAGCCAGTAGCCAATAGCTGCCCTAGCGTCCGTTTTCGTCCGTCGGACTAGCATACAGACGAGCGGACTTTTTGACACTAACTGGGTCCGGCGGAGTTCCGACGTAAAGATTTGAAACAAAGATTTGAAACCAGCTGATTGGAGAAAAGCCAATGTAGCACCAATATTTAAAAAGGGCCCAAAATACATCCCTGGGATTTACAGACCAGTTAGCCTAACATCAATAGTATGTAAACTCTTGGAGGGGATGATAAGGGACTATATACAAGATTTTAGTAATAAGAATGATATCATTAGCAGTAATCAGCATGGATTCATGACGAATCGTTCTTGCCAAACCAATCTACTAACCTTCTATGAGGAGGTGAGTTGCCAGCTAGATAAAGGAAGGCCTGTAGACGTGGTGTATCTGGATTTTGCAAAAGCATTTGACACAGTTCCCCATAAACGTTTACTGTACAAAATAAGGTCTGTTGGCATGGACCATTGGGTGAGTACATGGATTGAAAACTGGCTACAAGGGCGAGTTCAGAGGGTGGTGATAAGTGGGGAATACTCGGAATGGTCAGGGGTGGGTAGTGGGGTCCCCCAGGGTTCTGTGCTGGGACCAATACTATTTAATTTGTTCATAAACGACCTGGAGGATGGGGTAAACAGTTCAACCTCTGTATTTGCAGACGATACTAAGCTAAGCAGGGCAATAACTTCTCCGCAGGATGTGGAAACCTTGCAAAAAGATCTGAACAAATTATTGGCATGGGCAACTACATGGCAAATGAGGTTCAATGTAGAAAAATGTAAAATAATGCATTTGGGTGGCAAAAATATGAATGCAATTTTCAACCGAAAAAGTCAGATGAAGCCCACACATGGTCAAATTGTCCGCCGGACTCGGTCTGTCGGACCAGTCCGGTCGAAAAGTCCGCTCGCGTGTACGCGGCATTAGAGATAAGTCGGAATCTCTGTAAGGCATTTACTGCTGTTTGAAGTTCTCATCAGTTGTTTGGAGGGGTTACCTTCACTTCCTGTTACATTGACTCCACAGGATGTGAGTAGTAATCTCCCAAAAGTTTGGGAAACCCCATCTTTGTCAGCTGTCACTAGGACATTGGTCCCATTATCCTTAACATGTTACTCTGGTGACAGCTGTCCACCGAGGTTCAGTATCTCCACCTACTTTTTGCCCAAATTACCATCAGGAAAGGAAATAAGGGCAAGTGTCTGACAGTGGATCCAACCATTCCTCACTCTATTCAAACATATAAGCACTGTATTGTAACATGTTATAAGAAAAATATGGAGCTACTGTAGCTCACCTTCTCTTAGAAATGCTGGAATTCTAACCATGTTTGACTTCAGCACCTTCAAAGCCACAGTCCAAAAGCAAGCATGCATAAAATGAAGGTAGAAAAGGACAACAGGGGGCGTCAACTAAGTGAAGTAAATAAGGATTCGCTTTATTAAAAAGACAAATGGTAACTCCCTTTGGCATACCAGAAGAGTACACCCACAGGCCCACTGGCAAGATGACAACTATTCATAGGAGATGAGCAATTATTTTATTATTAAAAGAGTTGCCACTTGTCATTTTATTAAAGACAATCCTTATTTACTACACTTAGTTGGCACCCCCTGTTGTCCTTCTATATTCTTGTTCTATATTCCACAGATTCTACTTCTATCTGAGTGTGGAGCAGCCACTAATATAGCTGGATTACCCTATACCTGCAAGGATTCTTATTGGGACATGTCTGTATTGTCCATTTTTTAGGGCTATTAACAATTTAATTTTACATTATTTTATAATCTTTAGATACACTCAACGGCCACTTTTTTTTGGTACATCTGTTCAATTGCTTGGTAACACAAATTGCTAACCAGCCAATCACATGGAAGCAACTCAATGCATTGAGGCATCTAGACGTGGTAAAGATGACTTGCTGAAGTTCAAACCGAGCATCAGAATGGTAAAGAAAGGGGATTTAAGTGACTTTGAACGTGGCATGGTTTGAGGTGTCAGATGGGCTGGTCTGAGTAGGTAAAAAACTGCTGATCTACTGGGATTTTTGCGCACAACCATCTCAAAGGTTTACAGAGAATGGCCCAAAAAAGAGAAGGGAAAACATCCAGTGAGCGGAAGTTGTGTGGAGGAAAATGGCTTGTTGATGTCAGAGGTCAGAGGAGAATGGGCAGACTGGTTCGCAATGATAGAAAGGCAACAGTAACTCAAAAACCACTCGTTACAACCAAGGTATGCAGAATACAGTGTCTGAACGCACAACACATCAAACCTTGAAGTCAATAGACTACAGCAGCAGAAGACCAAACCGGGTTCCACTCCTGTCAGCTAAGTACAGGAAACTGAGGCTACAATTCGCACAGGTTCATCAAAATTGGACAATAGAAGATTGGAAAAACGTTGCCTGGTCTGATGAGTCTCCATTTCAGCTGCGACATTCAGATGGATGGTCAGAATTTGGCATAAACAACATGAAAGAATGGATCCATCCCGCCTTGTATCACCGGTTCAGGCTGGTGGTGGTGTAATGATGTGGGGGAGATTTTTTTGGCACACTTTGGGTCCCTCAGTACCAATTGAGCATCATTTAAACACCACGGCCTACCTGAGTATTGTTGCTGACCATGTTCATCCCTTTATGACTACAGTGTCCCCATCTTCTGATGGCTCCTTCCAGCAGGATAATGCACCATGTCACAAAGATCCAATCATCTCACCACTGGACAATGAGGTCCCTGTACTCCAATGGCCTCCACACTCACCAGATCTCATCCAATAGAGCACCTTTGGGATGTGGTGGAATGGGAGATTCGCATCATGGATGTGCAGCCGATAAATCTGCAGCGCCCTGCTCCTGATGGACAGGTGCTATCTGTGTAAATTTAAGTTTGTCTGAAGCTGTAGTTTAGCTCAGCTGGGTTGTGCCAGTTTCCACTTGACCATGGGTGTCGCTGTGGCCATCGGTAAGTGTTGGAAATGCAACAGGCTGGATGCATTGGGTACCCTTTTTACTCAGAAACAGCCCGGTGGGAGTGGTTCACTCGCTGTGCATTCTGGGTAAGGGTATTTAAGGTACAGGTGCCATGTTTTGGGGTCTTTTCTCTTTTTTCCATTGTGGTCCCTGACCAGCTCTGCTGCCTCGGGAGCCAGCTGGCCCGGGGCGTTGCTACTACGAAATAGGCCCAGGAGCTCTGGGCCCTGCTGATTCAAAGGGTGGTCCTATGCTGTCTTGCCTGCGGGAAGAAGCCGATCGGTTTGAGGAGACCAGGGGAGGACTTCTCTGAAGGTGACCGAGCAAAGTATGCTGGTATCTCAGGAGGAACCTGGAAACTCAATCGAAGGATGCAACCTAGATCATCTGACAGTATCGCCGGATCGGCTGAAAGAAACTAGTACTGTGCAGTTAAGCTTTAAACTTAGCAAAAGTTTGGTTACACCGTCCTGTGGCAGAGGACTTGTGTAACGATCGCAACGATTATTCTCTTTTTTCTCGTCAAGTCTGTGGCAGAGACTGTGTCCGAGCATTGCACCGGCTGCTAGGTCAGTGAGAGAGACCTATCCGGTGAATGCTATATCCAATTGAGGAAACCGTTTGTCCTCTGGATAGAAGAAATACCCTGATCTGCAATACAAGGTACCTGAATCCCCCCTAACCCTCCATCCCTCTACCTAACATTGAAGAATAAAAGAATTGCAAACATAAAGAAACATAGTGTTTGGTGCAGACATTATTGAATCTTTTCTTTTTAATGGGACTCCCCTGTGACGGACACGAGGAAACGGTAAGCCCAATTTAAACCAGCAGCTCCTTCGGGGGTAAGTGCTACATATACAGTGGGGCAAAAAAGTATTTAGTCAGCCACCAATTGTGCAAGTTCTCCCACTTAAAAAGATGAGAGAGGCCTGTAATTGTCATCATAGGTATACCTCAACTATGAGAGACAAAATGTGGAAACAAATCCAGACAATCACATTGTCTGATTTTTGAAAGAATTTATTTGCAAATTATGGTGGAAAATAAGTATTTGACAAATATCAAAAGTTCATCTCAATACTTTGTTATATATCCTTTGTTGACAATGACAGAGGTCAAACGTTTTCTGTAAGTCTTCACAAGGTTGTCACACACTGTTGCTGGTATGTTGGCCCATTCCTCCATGCAGATCTCCTCTAGAGCAGTGATGTTTTGGGGCTGTCGCTGGGCAATACGGACTTTCAACTCCCTCCAAAGGTTTTCTATGGGGTTGAGATCTGGAGGCTAGGCCACTCCAGGACCTTGAAATGCTTCTTACGAAGCCACTCCTTCGTTGCCCGGGCAGTGTGTTTGGGATCATTGTCATGCTGTAAGACCCAGCCACGTTTCATCTTCAATGCCCTTGCTGATGGGAGGAGGTTTGCAGTCAAAATCTCACGATACATGGCCCCATTCATTCTTTCATGTACACGGATCAGTCGTCCTGTTCCCTTTGCAGAGAAACAGCCCCAAAGCATGATGTTGCCACCCCCATGCTTCACAGTAGGTCACCAAATTGCAGCAGCATGTGTCACCACCAAATTGCAGCAGCATGTGTCACCAAATTGCAGCAACATGTGTCACCAAATTGCAGCAGCATGTGTCACCACCAAATTGCAGTAGCATGTGTCACCAAATTGCAGCAGCATGTGTCACCAAATTGCAGCAGCATGTGTCACCAAATTGCAGCAGCATGTGTCACCACCAAATTGCAGCAGCATGTGTCACCACCAAACTGCAGCAGCATGTGTCACCAAATTGCAGCAGCATGTGTCACCACCAAATTGCAGCAGCATGTGTCACCAAATTGCAGCAGCATGTGTCACCAAATTGCAGCGGCATGTGTCACCAAATTGCAGCAGCACGTGTCACCACCAAATTGCAGCAGCATGTGTCACCAAATTGCAGCAGCATGTGTCACCAAATTGCAGCAGCATGTGTCACCAGATTGTAGCAGCATGTGTCACCAAATTGCAGCAGCATGTGTCACCAAATTGTAGCAGCATGTGTCACCAAATTGCAGCAGCATGTGTCACCACCAAATTGCAGCAGCATGTGTCACCAAATTGCAGCAGCATGTGTCACCAAATTGCAGCAGCATGTGTCACCACCAAATTGCAGCAGCATGTGTCACCACCAAATTGCAGCAGCATGTGTCACCACCAAATTGCAGCAGCATGTGTCACCAAATTGTAGCAGCATGTGTCACCACCAAATTGCAGCAGCATGTGTCACCAAATTGCAGCAGCATGTGTCACCAAATTGTAGCAGCATGTGTCACCAAATTGTAGCAGCATGTGTCACCAAATTATAGCAGCATGTGTCACCATCAAACCCCCCCTCCCCTGGTTACTTACCTTGCTGTGTGTTGTCCTCTCCAGCGGTGTCTCCTGTGGAGAGGTCAGTTCTTCTCATACTTCCTGTTTCTCTCTCCTGGGAGCAATTCGAGAGAGAAACAAGAAGTGGCATCATACTCAGATGTCAATGAAACCGCCCGGCCATAGTAATAGATACTAGCACCGGGCAAAAGCTACTCGGCGCTTTAGAAATCGCCGCAAGGTGGGCTAAACGCCCGCAAATGAAGCGCCACGTCAGAAATCTCATGATTGCATAGACGTGGCACTTCCCATAAGTGCACTGTGTCTGGCGTTGCACTGTGTCCGGCGTCCAAACGCAGTGCACTTAAGGACCTTTTTTTGTATTTTTTTTTTTTTTTTTAAGGGCCAGCTTTAAAAAAAATTTTTTTTTGACATTTTTTTTTTTGTGACTGCCTGGAGGGGGGTGGCGCCCAGGCGCCCCCTATGGACGGCTGCCACTGTGGCTGGGCCATTCCAAAACTTTAATCTTCTTCTGGTGAAGCCTTTCCTTTGTTAATTTGGATGTAGGCTTTTGGGTCGTTGTCATGCCGAAAGTTGAAGTTCCTCTTCATGTTCAGCTTTCTAGCAGAAGTCTGACGGTTTTGTGCCAATATTCACTGGTATTTGGAACTGTTCATAATTCCCTCTACCTTGACTAAGGCCCCTGTCCCAGCTGAAGAAAAACAGCCCCAAAGCATGATGCTGCCACCACCATGTATCACGGTGGGTATGATGTTCTTTTGGTGATGTGCAGTGTTGTTTTTGTGCCAAACATATCTTTTGGCATTATCGCCAAAAAGTTCAATCTTGGTTTCATCAGACCATAACACATTTTCTCACATGCTTTTGGCAGACTTCAGATGTGTTTTTGCTAAATTTAGCCGGGCTTTGATGTTTTCTTCGTAAGAAAAGGCTTCTGTCTTGCCACTCTACCCCATAGCCCAGACATATGAAGAATACAGGAGATTGTTGTCACATGTATCACACAGCCAGTACTTGCCAGATATTCCTGCAGCTCCTTTAATGTTGCTGTAGGCCTCTTGGCAGCCTCCCTATCCAGTTTTCTTCTCGTCTTCTCATCAATTTTGGAGGGACGTCCAGTTCTTGGTAATGTCACTGTTGTGCCATATTTTCTCCACTTGATGGTGACTGTCTTCACTGTGTTCCATGGTATATCTAATGCCTTGGAAATTCTTTTGTAATCTTCTCCTGACTGATACCTTTTAATAATGAGATCCCTCTGATGCTTTGGAAGCTCTCTGCCGACCATGGCTTTTCCTGTAGGATGCGACTAAGAAAATGTCAGGAAAGACCTACTAGAACAGCTGAACTTTATTTGGGGTTAATCAGAGGCACGTTAATGGTAGGTGTGTACTGACTCCTATTTAACACGAGTTTGAATGTGATTGTTTAATTCTGAACACAGCTACATCCCCAGTTATAAGAGGGTGTGCACACTTATGCAACCACATTATTTTAGTTTTTTATTTTTACTCCCCCCCACCCCTAAAAGATTTCGGTTTGTTTTTCAATTGAATTGTACAGTTTTTAGGTCACATTAACCACTTGACGACCGCCTCACGCCGATGTACGTCGGCAAAGTGGCACGGACAGGCAAAATCACGTACAGGGTACGTGATTTGCCTTCCGCGGGTGGGGGGTCCGATCGGACCCCCCCCGGTGCCCGAGGCGGTCGTCTTTTGTCCAGCGGCGATCGGTGATGAGGGGGAGACCATCCGTTCGTGGCCCCCCCCTCGCGATCGCCGCCGGCCAATGAGAACACTCCTTTGCTGCTGTATGCTAAACAGCAGCAAAGGAAGTGATGTCATCTCCCCTCGGGTCGGTATTTTCCGTTCCGGCCCGAGGAGAGACGACATGTGAGTGAGTGCACAACACTACACACACACAGTAGAACATGCCAGGCACACAAAACACCCCGATCCCCCCCCCGATCGCCCCCCGATCCCCCCCCAATCACCCCCCCCCCCGTCACAAACTGACACCAGCAGTTTTTTTTTTTTTTTTTCTGATTACTGCATAGTGTCAGTTTGTGACAGTTACTGTGTTGGGACAGTGAGTATTACCCCCCTTTAGGTCTAGGGTACCCCCCTAACCCCCCCTAATAAAGTTTTAACCCCTTGATCACCCCCTGTCACCAGTGTCACTAAGCGATCATTTTTCTGATCGCTGTATTAGTGTCGCTGGTGACGCTAGTTAGTGAGGTAAATATTTAGGTTCGCCGTCAGCGTTTTATAGCGTCAGGGACCCCCATATACTACCTAATAAATGTTTTAACCCCTTGATTGCCCCCTAGTTAACCCTTTCACCACTGATCACCGTATAACCGTTACGGTTGACGCTGGTTAGTTCGTTTATTTTTTATAGTGTCAGGGCACCCGCCGTTTATTACCGAATAAAGGTTTAGCCCCCCGATCGCCCGGCGGTGATATGCGTCGCCCCAGGCAGTGTCAGATTAGCGCCAGTACCGCTAACACCCACGCACGCAGCATGCGCCTCCCTTAGTGGTATAGTATCTGATCGGATCAATATCTGATCCGATCAGATCTATACTAGCGTCCCCAGCAGTTTAGGGTTCCCAAAAACGCAGTGTTAGCGGGATCAGCCCAGATACCTGCTAGCACCTGCGTTTTGTGCCTCCGCCCGGCCCAGCCCAGCCCACCCAAGTGCAGTATCGATCGATCACTGTCACTTACAAGGCACTAAACGCATAACTGCAGCGTTCGCAGAGTCAGGCCTGATCCCTGCGATCGCTAACAGTTTTTTTGGTAGCATTTTGGTGAACTGGCAAGCGCCAGCCCCAGGCAGCGTCAGGTTAGCGCCAGTACCGCTAACACCCACGCACGCACCATACACCTCCCTTAGTGGTATAGTATCTGAACGGATCAATATCTGATCCGATCAGATCTATACTAGCGTCCCCAGCAGTTTAGGGTTCCCAAAAACGCAGTGTTAGCGGAATCAGCCCAGATACCTGCTAGCACCTGCGTTTTGCCCCTCCGCCCGGCCCAGCCCAGTCCACCCAAGTGCAGTATCGATCGATCACTGTCACTTACAAAACACTAAACGCATAACTGCAGCGTTCGCAGAGTCAGGCCTGATCCCTGCGATCGCTAACAGTTTTTTTTGTAGCGTTTTGGTGAACTGGCAAGCACCAGCCCCAGGCAGCGTCAGATTAGCGCCAGTACCGCTAACACCCACGCACGCACTGTACACCTCCCTTAGTGGTATAGTATCTGATCGCATCAATATCTGATCCGATCAGATCTATACTAGCGTCACCAGCAGTTTAGGGTTCCCAAAAACGCAGTGTTAGCGGGATCAGCCCAGATACCTGCTAGCACCTGCGTTTTGCCCCTCCGCCCGGCCCGGCCCAGCCCACCCAAGTGCAGTATCGATCGATCACTGTCACTTACAAAACACTAAACGCATAATTGCAGCGTTCGCAGAGTCAGGCCTGATCCCTGCGATCGCTAACAGTTTTTTGGTAGCGTTTTGGTGAACTGGCAAGCGCCAGCGGCCTAGTACACCCCGGTCGTAGTCAAACCAGCACTGCAGTAACACGTGGTGACGTGGCGAGTCCCATAAGTGCAGTTCAAGCTGGTGAGGTGGCAAGCACAAGTAGTGTCCCACTGCCACCAAGAAGACAAACACAGGCCCGTCGTGCCCATAATGCCCTTCCTGCTGCATTCGCCAATCCTAATTGGGAACCCACCGCTTCTGCAGCGCCCGTACTTCCCCCATTCACATCCCCAACCAAATGCAGTCGGCTGCATGAGAGGCATTTTCTTTATGTCCTCCCGAGTACCCCTACCCAACGAACCCCCCCAAAAAAGATGTCGTGTCTGCAGCAAGCGCGGATATAGGCGTGACACCCGCTATTATTGTCCCTCCTGTCCTGACAATCCTGGTCTTTGCATTGGTGAATGTTTTGAACGCTACCATTCACTAGTTGAGTATTAGCGTAGGGTACAGCATTCCACAGACTAGGCACACTTTCACAGGGTCTCCCAAGATGCCATCGCATTTTGAGAGACCCGAACCTGGAACCGGTTACCGTTATAAAAGTTAGTTACAAAAAAAGTGTAAAAAAAAAAAAAAATAAGAAATAAAAAAAAATAGTTGTTGTTTTATTGTTCTCTCTCTCTCTATTCTCTCTCTCTATTGTTCTGCTCTTTTTTACTGTATTCTATTCTGCAATGTTTTATTGTTATTGTTATTGTTATTATGTTTTATCATGTTTGTTTTTCAGGTGTGTAATTATTTACACTTTACTGTGCTTTATTGTTAACCATTGTTAACCATTTTTTTGTCTTCAGGTACGCCATTCACGACTTTGAGTGGTTATACCAGAATGATGCCTGCAGATTTAGGTATCATCTTGGTATCATTCTTTTCAGCCAGCGGTCGGCTTTCATGTAAAAGCAATCCTAGCGGCTAATTAGCCTCTAGACTGCTTTTACAAGCCGTGGGAGGGAATGCCCCCCCCCCCACCGTCTTCCGTGTTTTTCTCTGGCTCTCCTGTCTCAACAGGGAACCTGAGAACGCAGCCGGTGATTCAGCCAGCTGACCATAGAGCTGATCAGAGACCAGAGTGGCTCCAAACATCTCTATGGCCTAAGAAACCGGAAGCTACGAGTATTTCATGACTTAGATTTCGCCGGATGTAAATAGCGCCATTGGGAAATTGGGGAAGCATTTTATCACACCGATCTTGGTGTGGTCAGATGCTTTGAGGGCAGAGGAGAGATCTAGGGTCTAATAGACCACAATTTTTTCAAAAAAGAGTACCTGTCACTACCTATTGCTATCATAGGGGATATTTACATTCCCCGAGATAACAATAAAAATGATTAAAAAAAAAAAAATATGAAAGGAACAGTTTAAAAGTAAGATTAAAAAAGCAAAAAAATAATAAAGAAAAAAAAAAAAAAAAAAAAAAAAACACCCCTGTCGCCCCCTGCTCTCGCGCTAAGGCGAACGCAAGCGGCGGTCTGTCGTCAAACGTAAACAGCAATTGCACCATGCATGTGAGGTATCACCGCGAAGGCCAGATCGAGTGCAGTAATTTTTCCAGTAGACCTCCTCTGTAAATCTAAAGTGGTAACCTGTAAAGGCTTTTGAAGGCTTTTAAACATGTATTTATTTTGTTGCCACTGCACGTTTGTGCGCAATTTTAAAGCATGTCATGTTTGGTATCCATGTACTCGGCCTAAGATCATCTTTTTTATTTCATCAAACATTTGGGCAATATAGCGTGTTTTAGTGCATTAAAATTAAAAAAAGTGTGTTTTTTCCCCAAAAAATGCGTTTGAAAAATCGCTGCGCAATTACTGTGTGAAAAAAAAAAATGAAACACCCACCATTTTAATCTGTAGGGCATTTGCTTTAAAAAAATATATAATGTTTGGGGGTTCAAAGTAATTTTTTTGCAAAAAAAAAAAACTTTTTCATGTAAACAATAAGTGTCAGAAAGGGCTTTGTCTTCAAGTGGTTAGAAGAGTGGGTGATGTGTGACATAAGCTTCTAAATGTTGTGCATAAAATGCCAGGACAGTTCAAAACCCCCCCAAATGACCCCATTTTGGAAAGTAGACACCCCAAGCTATTTGCTGAGAGTCATGTCGAGTCCATGGAATATTTTATATTGCGACACAAGTTGCGGGAAAGAGACAAATTTTTTTTTTTTTTTTTTTGCACAAA
Source organism: Lithobates septentrionalis (assembly GCA_037952835.1). Classification (NCBI taxonomy): domain Eukaryota; kingdom Metazoa; phylum Chordata; class Amphibia; order Anura; family Ranidae; genus Lithobates; species Lithobates septentrionalis. Next base: position 76,880 of record JBBDGP010003747.1, read on the forward strand.
GTTGTCACTAAATGATATATTGCTCAAACATGCCATGGAAATATGTGAAATTACACCCCAAAATACATTCTGCTGCTTCTCCTGAGTACGGGGATACCACATGTGTGAGACTTTTTGGGAGCCTAGCCGCGTACGGGACCCCGAAAACCAAGCACCGCCTTCAGGCTTTCTAAGGGCGTGAATTTTTGATTTCACTCTTCACTGCCTATCACAGTTTCGGAGGCCATGGAATGCCCAGGTGGCACAAAACCCCCCCAAATGACCCCATTTTGGAAAGTAGACACCCCAAGCTATTTGCTGAGAGGTATAGTGAGTATTTTGCAGACCTCACTTTTTGTCACAAAGTTTTGAAAATTGAAAAAAGAAAAAAAAAAATGTTTTTTCTTGTCTTTCTTCATTTTCAAAAACAAATGAGAGCTGCAAAATACTCACCATGCCTTTCAGCAAATAGCTTGGGGTGTCTACTTTCCAAAATGGGGTCATTTGGGGGGGTTTTGTGCCACCTGGGCATTCCATGGCCTCCGAAACTGTGATAGGCAGTAAAGAGTGAAATCAAAAATTTTCACCCTTAGAAATCCTGAAGGCAGTGATTGGTTTTCGGGGTCCAGTACGCGGCTAGGCTCCCAAAAAGTCCCACACATGTGGTATCCCCATACTCAGGAGAAGCAGCTAAATGTATTTTGGGGTGCAATTCCACATATGCCCATGGCCTGTGTGAGCAATATATCATTTAGTGACAACTTTATGAAAAAAACAAAAAAAAAAAAAAAAAAGTGTCACTTTCCCGCAACTTGTGTCAAAATATAAAATATTCCATGGACTCAATATGCCTCTCAGCAAATAGCTTGGGGTGTCTACTTTCCAAAATGGGGTCATTTTGGGGGGTTTTGTGCCACCTGGGCATTCCATGGCCTCCGAAACTGTGATAGGCAGTGAAGAGTGAAAGCAAAAATTTACACCCTTAGAAATCCTGAAGGCGGTGATTGGTTTTCGGGGCCCCGTACGCGGCTAGGCTCCCAAAAAGTCCCACACATGTGGTATCCCCATACTCAGGAGAAGCAGCTAAATGTATTTTGGGGTGCAATTCCACATAGGCCCATGGCCTGTGTGAGCAATATATCATTTAGTGACGACTTTTTGTAAATATTTTTTTTTTTTTTGTCATTTTTCAATCACTTGGGACAAAAAAAATAAATATTCAATGGGTTCAACATGCCTCTCAGCAATTTCCTTGGGGTGTCTACTTTCCAAAATGGGGTCATTTGGGGGGGTTTTGTACTGCCCTGCCATTTTAGCACCTCAAGAAATGACATAGGCAGTCATAAACTAAAAGCTGTGTAAATTCCAGAAAATGTACCCTAGTTTGTAGACGCTATAACTTTTGCGCAAACCAATAAATATACGCTTATTGACATTTTTTTTACCAAAGACATGTGGCCGAATACATTTTGGCCTAAATGTATGACTAAAATTTAGTTTATTGGATTTTTTTTATAACAAAAAGTAGAAAATATCATTTTTTTTCAAAATTTTCGGTCTTTTTCCGTTTATAGCGCAAAAAATAAAAACCGCAGAGGTGATCAAATACCATCAAAAGAAAGCTCTATTTGTGGGAAGAAAAGGACGCAAATTTCGTTTGGGTACAGCATTGCATGACCGCGCAATTAGCAGTTAAAGCGACGCAGTGCCAAATTGGAAAAAGACCTCTGGTCCTTAGGCAGCATAGTGGTCCGGGGCTCAAGTGGTTAAAGGCGGAAAAAGTTCTAATGTGATTTATCTTTGTCTCATTTTTTTATATTACAGAAACCTGACATTTTAACGGGTGTGTAGACTTTTTATACCCACTATATATATACGGTATATATACATACATTTTGTTGTAGATTAGGAAAACAACACAGAGGAAAGCAGTTCAATATATGCATATATAAAGCACAATGCTATATTGATCTTCACTAACCACTAAGCTGTATGTGGAAGCCTGCAGGATATTGGATGTTTATTAACAAAAGCTGCATCCAATAAACAATAGTAATTAGTTAAAGCCTACAAAATTAAATCTCTTGAAATTAAAATCTCATAAAATAGTGAAATACTCAAAAGAATATTAGAGAAAAAAAAGCTGTTCAAGAGAACAATTTTTATGAATAATCCACAATTAAAGCTTTAAAAAGAAAATGAAACTGAAATCTATGGGAAGGAGGTGTGTGCATCTGATAAATACATAAATAAATAAATAAATCAGGGGAATATTAACGAACAACAATATTCAAGACAATCTTTTCATGAATAATACATAGGTCCCAAATCTTTACACGAGGTGCTTGGTAACAGGATTATGCTCGTAATCCGAGGTTCCACTGTACAGTAAAACCCTGGATTGTGAGCATAATTCATTCCAAAAACATGCTTGTAATCCAAAACACTCGTATATCAAAGCGAATTTGCCCATAAGAAATAATGGAAACTCGAATGATTCGTTCCACAACCATTTATTCATAAGTCCTTCAGTTTAGTCCATATAAAAAGATTATAGCAATGTGATAGTTGGTGTTACCATAAAATGTCCATCCACAAATGGAAGCCTCCACAAGAGGATTTAAAAGATGATTTAAAGAGGAACATCTAAGTATGCAGGCATCCGGAGTAAAGCTGTTCACATAGACCAACCCGCACACCACCGGCTCCCACCGCTCTCAGTCTGCAATCTTGTTCGGGAAGACTACCCTGCAGTAGAGCGATCTGAAAGCGTGGCTTGAACCGGTCGTGGAGCGTAGCGTGGAAGGGACAACGTCCATGGCAGTGAGTAGACTTGTGCACAGTGGAAAATTTCATTTAGTTTCGGTTCGTTGTCATTCATAAAATACATAATTTTGTTCTGTTATATTCCTTATTGTACGTTAATTCGTTTTCGGGTAATTCGTTATTATTCGTAGAGTGTCGATATTCGTTATACTGAATCTCAAATCATGTCAAATTCATTCCTAATATCCGCTATAATTTCTTTCGTATTAGTTGAAATTCGATATTTATGTATGTATATATATTTGTAATAATGATTCGTAGTTTGGAAAGTCGTTTGTTTATTGAATCTATTAACACACACAATGACAATATCTCTTCTCCTCTGCTCAAATACAATACAACACCCTTCTCACTCAGTTCTCAGGAATGCACTCTGCCAGTAATCCAACCTCCAGCACAAAATTAATCAGCTGATTGGATTGTAAGATTTACTTTGAGTTGACCTTTTGTTTCATTAGATCTTTAACGAATTACCGAATCATGTCGTATTCATTTGTTATATTCGCTATAATTTATTTCGTATTAGTTGAAATTCGTAATTTTTTTATGCGGACATTCGGATGCATCCGAATGTCCGAAAGATGCAAAATTCGGCCGAATTTCGATTTGTTGCGAAACGAATTGCACATGTCTAGCGGTGAGGAAGACGGTCTATGTGGACAGCTTTACCCCGGATGCCTGCATACTTAGATGTGCCTGTTTTAATCATCAATCATGTGAGTTGCTAAATGTTGTACCTTCATTAAATGTAACCATATTGCTACACTTAGGCCCCTTTCACACGATCGGACCGTTCAGGTCCGCCTGTCAGTTTTGACGGCGGACCTGAACGGGCGATCCATGTTAGCCTATGGAGCGTCGGATGTCAGCGGAGACATGTCCGCTGACATCTGACCCCGTCCGATCCGCTAAAAGCAGACGGATGGCTCTACGTCCAGGTCCATCGCTGGCGGATCGGATCGGGTGAGATCTGACGAAAACGGACATGCTGTCCGTTTTCGTCCGATCCCTCCATAGGCGGCAGCGGTGCCTGACAAGCCCCTCCCCACTCAGTGAGCAGAGAGGGACCTGTCATCCGCCAGGTCAGCGGAGATCAACGGACAGATCTCCCGCTGAGCCGGCGGACCGAGGCGGGCTCCGTGGAAACGGAGTCCGCCTCCTGTGAAAGGGGCCTTAGAGGCGCCTCTCTTCTCTTTTATACTCAGTTGTGACATGACGCTACTTGTATATCAAGTCAAAATTTATTAAAAAATGTTGCTTGTCTTGCAAAACGCTCTCAAACCAAGTTACTCTCAAACCAAGGTTTTACTGTACAGCCACCATATCTAAGGACCAAACAGTTGAAATGTTATTTACAGTATGTTACATTTTTGTTCTTGAGTTTAATTATCTTTTATGTAAGGTTTGTGAAAGGTCAGACAATGGAATACATAATGACATCTAATACATGCCATTCCTCTGTAGGAGATATCTAGTTCTCTTGTAGCTTGAAAGTTTTCCTGTCCACATTTCGGAGGATGCACCAGTTTGTTTGAAACTTTTGGAAGCAGATCACTGCTGTATAAATAAGTAAAAAAAAAAAAAAGATAAATTCCATCATAAAATCTGCAAAGCTAAAAGGTACCAAATCCGATTACATTAGATTTTTTTTTTTTCTTTTTCTTTGCAATTAAGCATCATAGTATCAATCTAAACTTTTTTATTTTTCCCGAATAGTTTTGCCTAAGGACAGAGCCACTAAATGTGAAAAATATTTTACTTTTTCATTACACCCACGAAAGACAAGAGAAGAATTTGGATTGTCAAAGGAAGCCATCTGTAGTAAAATACCATCTGTGAAAGATTTTGTACATTCTCTTCTAAAAATGTGCATTTTTTGGTAGTTTGCTGGTAAGCGTGATTGTAAAGTGCTTTAGAATGGAGCTTAAAGCCCGTCTCGGGAAAAAATAGAAAAAAACTCTCAATACCCTCAACTGCTGCAACCCATTACCAAAGTTTTAAAAAAAAACATCCAAAGTATTTTTTTTTGCTTAGATGAGTCCACCGACACCCTCTATGAAGCATCTTTTGGTAGTAGATGATGATGATTCAGTACTTCGGTCCAGGTCCACCCATCAGTCTTCTTGGTGCCCCTATTACATTGTAATGTCATGACACTGCTTTTTTTTAAATCATAGAGGACCTTATAAGGAATCTTGAGAACCCCTTTGATAGACACCTTTGTCAGGCTATAGGAAGCACCCACGTGATTTAGGATGTGGACACTTCCACATTGCAGACAAGAGGAAAGGAGAATCAGGATCTGCCCTGGCCTGTTGTGTTAACAGAGTATCAGGTAAAAAATTAATAAATGGTCCTTTTATTTTGTTTTTCATTTAAATAAAAGCTATAGATTAGCTAAAGGGTGTGGCAGCCCAAACTCTTGTTTTTTTGTGGGGGGGCCCTCGATCAACTTTATAGAATTGAAATATTAAATATAAAGTTATTTCATAAGCCACCACAAACATATAGCAGGAACCCCATGGTGAATGTATGACAGCTCTCCTTAGGGCTTGTTTACACGTGCTTCAGAATGTGGCAGATGTCACACTTGGTAAGCAACATGGGAGCAATACAGCGGGAGGTGAGCAGGGACTGGACAAAGAAAGGACCGAGTGGCAGAGAATCAGCAGAGCTTGGGGACCAGGGCGAGAAAAACTAGCATGTGTCACACGTGATGTGCAGCGTGGGAGCAATATAGCAGGAGGTGAGCAGAGACCGGAGAGAGAGGAGGATCAGCAAACCAGAGGATCAACAGAGCTGGGGATTATTACTGAGAAGGGGATCAGCAGAGCTGGGGGTTACTACTGAGTGGGGGATCAGCAGAGCTGGGGGTTACTACTGAGTGGGGGATCAGCAGAGCTGGGGGTTACTACTGAGTGGGGGATCAGCAGAGCTGGGGGTTACTACTGAGTGGGGGATCAGCAGAGTTGGTTGTTACTAATGAGCGGAGAATCAGCGGAGCTGGAGGTTACTACTGAGCAGGGGATTAGCAGAGCTGGAGGTACTATTGAGTGGAGCATCAGAAGAGTTGGGCATACTACTGGGCCAGGGAGCTGCTGAACAAGGGCACTAATGAGCTGGGGATCTGCTGAGCAGGGGCACTAATGATTTGGTGATCTGCTGTACAGGGGTACTAATGAGCTGGGGGTATTACTGAGTTGGGGGTTCTACTGAGCCCCTTTAAAACTAATAGAAAATCAACACACACAAGGCATTTGCCAATCTTAATTAAAGCATCAAAAAAGCATCCCAGTAGCATCAAAAACACATAAAAAAAAAACATGTTGAAGCGGTAGGCGCTTTATTGAATTTTAAAGCCAAAGTAAGTGTAAACAAGCCCCAAAAAAGCATGTTGAAGCTTCCGCCCTGCTACAGTATGGAGACGGGTGGGGGCCATCTTCCCCTCACTCGTCTCCATACCCGGCCAAAGACAGGTCCCGATTGCCTCCGCCGATGCCGACGGCTCCAGTAAGCGGCGGAGGGTGCGGGAGAGCGGCGGGGGCGGGAGGGGGGGTGTCAACTCTCCTGCCGCCGATAACGGTGATCTTGCGGCGAATCTTCCGCAGAGACCACCATTATCGTAAACATGACCGGCTCCTGAAGAGATGGATACCTCGGTTGTGGCAGCAGCTGCTGCCGTTACTGAGATATCCATCTTCAAAGTGCCGACGTATATGTACAGGAGCCGGTCAACAAGTGGTTAATGTGTGTTAAAGTCTAAGCAAGAGTAAATTAACTTCTTTCTCTTTGCATAGTTTAGTACAGGTTTGCTCGTCACCCTCCAGTGCCTATAGTTGCCTTTTCCACTTCTGTGTAAAAATTCTGGTACTTCCAGGCATGGGTAAGCATATGATATATTACCGGCCTCCAGTGGCGGCTGCTGCTCAAAATGTTTGGGGGGGGTGTTAAACTTAAAAATTCTGAAAAAAATACATATACATCAATTGCAGCCTCACTGTGCCTATCAAATGCAGCCACTGTGCCCATCACTTAAAGCCACGGTGCCATCAAACGCAGCCAGTGTGCCCATCAAACGCAGCCACTGTGCCCATCAAACTCAGCCACTGTGCCCATCAAACGCAGCCACTGTGCCCATCAAACGCAGTCACTGTGCCCATCAAACGCAGCCATTGTGCCATCAAATGCCGCTACTGTGCCCATCAAACGCAGCCATTGTGCCATCAAACACAGTCACTGTGCCCATCAAACTCAGCCACTATGCCATCAAACGCAGCCCCTGTGCCCATCAAACACAGCCACTGTGCCCATGAAACCCAGCCATGGTGCCCATCCAACGCAGCCATTGTGCCATCAATTGCCGCTACTGTGCCCATCAATTGCAGCCACTGTGCCCCTTCAAATGCTGCCACTGTGCCCTGTCAAATGCAGCCACTGTGCCTCATCAAATGCTGCCACTGTGCCCATCAAATGCTGCCACTGTGCCCATCAAATTCAGCCACTGTGCCCTGTCAAATGCTGCCACTGTGCCCATCAAATGCTGCCACTGTGCCCATCAAATGCAGCCACTTGTGGCCCCTTTAAATGCTGCCACTGTGCCCATCAAATGCTGCCACTGTGCCCATCAAATGCCGCCACTGTGCTCATCAAAAGTTGCCACTGTGACTCCCCCCGCGCCCACTCGCCGTCTGCCTGGCACTTGCCCTATCTCGGTGGCGGGTCAGGCAGCGGGTAACGGCGGTGAGCTGTGGGACCTTGCAGCGGCGAGCTGTATCCTCCATGCGTCTCCTCCCACTAATGGGCACTGGTAGACGGCACTGATGAGCACTGATAGGCAGCACTCATGGCTTTTCAATCTACAATAATAACAATTCTTATTTCCTTTTTTGACCTACCCTGAATTTTGTGGTCAAGGATGAAGTTAACAGATGTTAAGTCAACAATGGCAGCTCCTTTATTTCACTAATTAAAGCTCCCTTTAAATTCCATGCTTTGGTACACCAATTAGGGTATCTATTATCTGTATCGATGTATACATTGTATCCAAATCATTTTTAATGCATTTGATGAAGCTCAGTTGTTATAGAATTCTATACAATTTACAACGACAATGAGGTACCAATTTCTATGCAGACAGTGATATCACCTCTTCTACCAGTCACCTTGTCTCTTGTTACGTTCACGGTGAAAGCCATGAAATTCAATTAGTAGACATTTTATGTCACACTTCAGTTATGGGTACATGTTAATTAGACCAACTTTAAGGCATCTTTTATAGACAAGCATAATCTGCCTATCCATCTTAACGTTTCAGCTCTGAAATGTTCCATTTCTCATCTGTGACAGAAGGCAGCTGTGAGATGTGATGCAGAGAGGTATAGGATGTACACAGCACAGCAGCCAATAATGACCAACTTATATAACCTATCATATAAATTACAAGTTGAGTTATTACTGGTTTCAGGTGACTCATCTCCACCCATGAATTTCATTTGTGGTCATAAGACTTCTATTTTCTAAAGATATCAACAGAAGAGCAATAATAAAATGTGTACAAGGCCGTTGTCATTGCGTTGTTTTTTTCCCAACTTGCACCTTAAAGTGGAGTTCCACCTTTGTCTTAGAGGAAAGACAACCCCTCCACCACTCCATTTTGGATAATAATTTTTTTTTTAATTTTTTCTTACTTACTTTTTATAAAGTACCTTTTGTACTTCTGTCCCAGCCTCGCTGTGGCCCAGTGCGTCATGTCCTCTTCTCACCCACTGCGTTCTGGAACCTGCGTGTCCCCCAGAAGACGACAGGGCCATTCAGGAAGTGCCGCGCGACTCGCGCATGTGCAGGAGGAAACCGGCAGTGAAGCCTGATAGCTCCACTGCCGACTTCCCTTAGTTGGAATGGTGGCGCCTGCACCCGATCCGATGGACGGATCGGCCTCGGGGGGGCGACATCGCGGGCTCCCTGGACAGGTAAGTGTCCTTATTAAAAGTCAGCAACTACAGTGTTTGTAGCTGCTGACTTTAAAAAAAATAAGATTTGCAAATGGAACGCCACTTTAATATAACATTCTAAGTACCAAATATGACCCAGAAAGATTTACCCTGTTTCCCCGAAAATAAGACCTAGCGTGATTGTAGGTGATGGCTGCAATATAAGCCCTACCCCCCAAATAAGCCCTACCCTGTTTCCCCGAAAATAAGCCCTACCCTGAAAATAAGACCTACAAGGACTTTAACTAGGGCTTATTCGGGAGGTAGGGCTTATATTGCAGCCATCACCGACAATCACGCTAGGTCTTATTTTCGGGGAAACAGGGTAATTACTTTTACTATCTTCTTTCTCATTCTTGGTTCTCCTCTTCCCTCTCTCTCACTCCACTAACCTTCTCTCTTCTACTTTTCTCCTTCTTATTTCTCCTATTCTAAAATAAAAAATAGAATTCAAAATTCTCCAATCTTCCATCAAACTCTATAGGATATAAATACTTCAATAATATTTCACAAATAGGTCTAGTATAACAGACCTCTATACCAGCCCAAATTCCTACTACAGTCAAGTAAATACATAAGGTCTAAGAGAATGAGTATGGAGTAATGGCTGTTGGTTTTAGTGGTTAGTAAGGCATTAGTAGGTTTAGTAGGGCATTAGTGAGTTTTAGTAGGGCAGTTGTAGTGGAATGTTGCAGTCAGAAGCCAGACTGTAGGGAGTCAAGATGGTTGTTATCAGTGGTTGTGGACAAGGTTTTCAAGAATCTTGAAGGCAAACAAGAGCAGAGAGATGGGTCTTTAGTTGTTCAAACAGGTGGGATCTAGTGAGGGTTTTTGAGAATGGGGGTAACCAGGGTATGTTTGAAATGGGAAGGAAAGGTGCCAGGAAGGGGGCTGTAGTAGTTGTAAGGGAACAGGGTCCAGGGGAAGAGTGGAAAGGCTGGCCTCAGAAAGGAGTTTGGCAACTTCCTCAGTTCTTACAAGGTCAAAGGAGGAAAGTATAGAGTGTGGTGTTGCACCTAGTTAGTTGTTTGGAGGAGAAAGCAGGACACTGGCGATCTCACCTCCAACTGTATCAATCTTGTTTTTGAAATAATTGCCAATCTCCTGGGCAGTAAGTTTTTTTTTAGTGGGTGAAGATAGTGGGGGTGAAGTAGGGAATTAAGGGTAGAAAAGAGATGACAATGATTGAATGAGAGAGTTGGCTGGTGTAGTAGGTTTGTTTAACAGTATGGAGGCAGGAGTTGTATTTGACAGTCTTCCCATTTTTGGAGGGTGGGCTACAAAACTTATAGGTATGGCCATATAGCTTGCCATTTCCTATCTAAATGTATATAGAGTAGGATGTCCGTCTAATTGATTTTCAATATGTCCTTCCAAGGATTCCTTTCACCCCAACATTATGCTCATGAAACTATCTTAGCCTCAATTCTACAGTATATACACCTAACAGACTGCTAAAAAAGAGAGACCAATCAATCTCAGTCTAAAAAGTCAGTACATCCACCTTCCAAAAAATAATAGCTTTGAAGTCAAAAACACAAATACCCTAACCACACAACTAGTTTTGCCATATCTTTCATTGCTTCATTAAGAGTGTACAAAATAAAGAGCTCAACTGGTGCTTTCCTTGTTCCACCCTTCTCCGCTCTCTCTTTCTCCCTGTTCCCTCTCTCTCTAACCCTCACCACTTTGTTCTCTTCTCTCTTACATCCTCCCCCAGCCCCACCCCAGTATTTCTCACTGCCTTCCTCTGTCTCTGTCTCCCTCATCATCTTCCTCTCTCTTCCACTCTTGTCTACTTCCTCTCACCCTAGTGTCCCCACATCTATCTCATAACAGCCTCCTCTCTTCCTCTTTTTTTCTATCTCTCCTGCCCTGTACCGGTTTCTCTCTTCCCCTCCCTGTTATAACCTTCTCCTTTATGTACCAAGTCCAAATAGAGCGCCAAACTCAGAGTCCAAAAACGTGTCCAGCAGGACAATACAATAAAGTCAGTGCACTTAGGGGGCCCAGAAGTTCCCCCTTTTTGTCAGGGCTTAGATATTGCATACATTTGGGAAGACTCATGGCAGAATTACCACAATTAACTTGTTTGAAAAATGAAAGAAATTGATAAAGTGTTCAGGAGTAAATCAACAGCAGCACACTCCTCTTTTTTCTTAAACTCGCTTTAACTCCCTTCCCCTTTGCTTCTCTCTTTACTCTTCTAGTATTACCCCCCTTCCTCCATTCCCCCTCACTTTCCCACCTTTTCTTTCTTTCACTGTCTTTCCCCTTTCCCCATCTCTCCCAGCACTTGCCCACCCCACCAGCTCACTTTCTCACCCTTAGGGCTCATGTCTTCTCTTCTATAGAATTTAAGGCCCCTTTCACACGATCGGACCGTTCAGGTCCGCCTGTCAGTTTTGACGGCGGACCTGAACGGGCGATCCATGTTAGCCTATGGAGCGTCGGATGTCAGCGGAGACATGTCCGCTGACATCCGACCCCGTCTGATCCGCTAAAAGCAGACGTATGGCTCTACGTCCAGGTCCGTCGCTGGCGGATCGGATCGGGTGAGATCTGACGAAAACGGACACGCTGTCCGTTTTCGTCCGATCCCTTCATAGGCGGCAGCGGCGCCTGACAAGCCCCTCCCCGCTCAGTGAGCAGAGAGGGACCTGTCATCCGCCGGCTCAGCGGAGATCAACAGACAGATCTCCCGCTGAGCCGGCGGACCGAGGCGGGCTCCGTAGAAACAGAACCCGCCTCGTGTGAAAGGGGTCTAAGTCTGGGATGAGAGCAGAGAGTCTCTGGAAGTAAGTGTCCCTCAATGATAAATACTTGGGACACCACAGGAGGAAGTGGTCCTCATCCTCCAGGACCCTCTGGTCACATTGCTGGCACAGTCTACTCTCCCTGGACTTGTAGGTCTGTCTGTGCCATACTCATTTAATTTCCAGGCTGTGGGTGCTTAGTCTGTACAGACTCAGGGTCTGTCTGTCTTTGGGGTCTTGTAGCACTTCCAGGTACGGGGCCAGCCTGTAGTCTCTCTGCAGTGACTGGTAAAGAGCTTGTTTTTTTAGAGTTTGTTATTTCATTTCTCCATTCTCCAACATATTTTTCTTTTGAATCATTCATTATGTTTTTTATTTGAGATTTTGTCAAGCCAAGTTGTTGGGAGTTTGGGATAGACAAAGCACTGATGAGTTGCTGCAGGCCGCACAGCTTGGACTGGTACTCCGTGGTTAGTAGGACTTTATGGTGGTATGAGTTGGGACTGCTGTTTTGTAGGTGGTCCCAGTATGATAGTGCCCTCTTTTGCAGAATTCCAGATTAAATATTTATGTTGGACTGAAGTCCCATTTGGATTGGTCTGTGTAGGTGACAGGACCCCAAACATCACTGCCATAAAGAAGGATTTAGGATATAATGCTACCAAAGATTCTAAGCCAGACTCTTACTGGTGGTTTTAGATGGTACAGATGTCTCCTGATGGTATAGAAGGTTATGCATGCCTTGTCTTTTAGTGCCTCTATGGCTGGCTTGAAACTTCCTGATTAATTCCTGGTTAATTTCTAGGCTGAGGAATGTGTAGCTGTTAAGTTTCATCAAGAGTGCAGTTGTTTAATGTAAAGGAAGGGCCCTTTGTTTGTTTTGTGTTCTTCCTTTGGAAGACCATGATTTTTGTTTTCTTATGCCCCCTACACACGGTCGGACATTGATCGGACATTCCGACAACAAAATCCTAGGATTTTTTCCGACGGATGTTGGCTCAAACTTGTCTTGCATACACACGGTCACACAAAGTTGTCGGAAAATCCGATCATTCTGAACGCGGTGACGTAAAACACGTACGTCGGGACTATAAATGGGGCAGTAGCCAATAGCTTTCATCTCTTTATTTATTCTGAGCATGCGTGGCACTTTGTGCGTCGGATTTGTGTACACATGATCGGAATCTCCGACAACGGATTTTGTTGTCGGAAAATTTTATAGCAAGCTCTCAAACTTTGTGTCGGAAAATCCGATGGAAAATGTGTGATGGAGCCCACACACGGTCGGAATTTCCCACAACAAGGTCCTATCACACATTTTCCGTCGGAAAATCTGACCGTGTGTACAGGGCATTAGAGTTGATAGGCAGTGCCCATTTGGCACAGTATTTCTTCAGCACTTCCAGGCTGTCTTGTATACTGTACTTCCCCAGCTCTTACAGGCATCTGTCTCTCACTCTCTACCTCTTTCTATCCTTCTTTCCCTCCATCTCTCTCTTTCTCTCTATTCCGTCTCTATTTATCTCCCTCCAATCTCCCTCCAATCTCTCTCCCCTTCCTCTCTCTCCCTCTCTGTCTCTCCCTCCCCCCTATCGTTCTCTTCCTCCCATTTCTCTCTCCCCAACCCTCTCCTTCTCTTATCTCTCTCCCTCTCTTTTTCTTCCTCCCTCCCACCCTTCTTTTTCTCTCTCCCTCTCACCCCCTCTCTCTCTCCCTCTCACCCCTTTCTCTCTTTCTTGCTTCTCTCTCTCTTTCCCTCCCTCTCACCACTCTCTACCCCTTCTCTCTTTCTTTCCCCCATCTCTCTCTCCATTCAGTCTCCTTTATCTCCCTGCCATCTCTCTCCCTCCTTCTCTCTTTCTCTCCCTCCCATCTCTCTCTCTCTCTTCCCTCTCTCCCTCTCACATCTATCTCTTCCTCCTCCTCCCTCTCTCTCTCTCTCTTTCTCTCCCTCTCTCTCACCCCGCTCTGACCCCCCCCCCCCTTCCAAACACTCACATCTTCATTTTCAGATTTTTTGTACCATTTATTCATCTCTCTCTCCCTCCTTCTCTCTCTTTTTCTCATCACTTTCTCTCTTCCCCCCTCCTGTATCTTTCTCTCCCCCCCCCTCTCTTTTTTACCCTCACTCCCTCTCTCCATTTATTTCTGTACCATTTATCTCTCTCTTCCACTCCCTCTCACCCCCCCCCCCCCATTTCTTTCTTTCTCTCTCTCCCTTTTCCCAACCCTTCTCTCATCTCTCGCTCCCCCTTTTCTCTTTCTCTCTCTCTCCCTCTTTCTCTCTCCCTTTCCCTCATCTCTCGCTCCCCCTTTTCTCTTTGTCTCTCTCTCCCTTTTTCTCTCCCCCTCTCATCTCTCACTTCCCCTTTTCTTTCTCTCTCTCTCTCTCTCTCTCTCCCTCTCCCTCTTTCTCTCCCCCTCTCTCATCTCTCACTCCCCCTTTTCTCCTTCTCTCTCCCTCTTTCTCTCCCCGTCTCTCTCATCTCTCGCTCCTCCTTTTTTCTTTCTCTCTCTCTCCCTCTTTCTCTCCCCCTCTCTCATCTCTCACTCCCCCTTTTCTCTTTTTCTCTCTCTCAATTTCTCTCCCCCTCTCTCTCATCTCTCGCTCCTCCTTTTTCCTTTCTCTCTCTCTCCCTCTTTCTCTCCCCCTCTCTCATCTCTCACTCCCCCTTTTCTCTTTCTCTCTCTCTCTCTCTCCCTCCCTCCCTCCCTCTTTCTCTCCCCCTCTCTCATCTCTCACTCCCCCTTTTCTATTTCTCTCTCTCTCTCCCTCTTTCTCTCCACCTCTCTCTCATCTCTCGCTCCCCCTTTTCTCTTTCTCTCCCTCTTTCTCTCCCTCGTCTCTCTCTGACCCTTACACCTTTTCTCTTCCCCTCTCATCTCTCGCTCCCCCTTTTCTCTTTCTCTCTCTCTCCCTCTTTCTCTCCCTCGTCTCTCTCTTACCCTTACACCTTTTCTCTTCCCCATTCATCTCTCGCTCCCCCTTTCCTCTTTCTCTCTCTCCCCCTCTTTCTCTCCCTCCTCTCTCTCATGTTTCGCTCCCCCTTTTCTCTCTCTCTCTCTCCCCCCCTCTCTCATCTCTAGCCCCCCCTTTTCTCTTTCTCTTTCTCTCCCCCTCTCTCTCATCTCTCACTCCCCCTTTTCTCTTTCTCTCTCTCTCCCTTCTTTCTCTCCCCCCTCTCTCTCTGAGCCTTATACTTTTTCTCTGTCTCTTTCTGTAGCATTTATCTTTCTGTCTCTCTCCCTCTTCCCTCATCACCTACATAGAAGATGTATTGCCATGCAGAGCCCAGTGTCTCTGATTGTCTCTGTGATCTCAGGATGGTTCTCCATATCACACGCTCTCTGTATGTCTGTCGCCCTCTATGTGATCCTTGTCACATTTCTCTGCTGTAATTGTACACGGCTCCCGGTCTCTGCATTCGCTGTGCTTCATCTCTCTGTAATTATAACTAGTTCTATTTCTCGGTGTCCTGACACTTCTTCTTATTTATTGGTGTGTCACAGATAGAAAGAGACAATCCTTGTATGGACTCATGAATCTTTGTATAGGTAACAAAGCCCCATCTCACTATTGACTTCCCCATATGAGATCTGTCTTCTCTCTCATCCAGGCAGATCTTTAAATATATACAGTATACGGTTTATATAACACTGCCAGTGCATGCAGCACACTACAAAATTACAGTTCACACACAAGGACAAAATATCTTAATAATATAAGTCAAAATGTATGACACAATAAGAGGATACATAGTTCCTTGTTCACAAGAGCTTACAATCCAAATGGAACAGATACATTATGGTGGTTAAAGGTTAATCCAATTCAAATTTATTAATGACCTCTACATACCTAACCTTTTTTTTCTTTTAACAGAAGGAATGTTTATTGAAGTTACAATATGGTACATGTGTAAATTGTAACAGAAATACAACACCTTAGAGAAGACTGGTACAAAATATAGTGATATCATAATAGGGAGGTAGGAAAAAGAAAAAAAAACATACCTACCTTTTAACCACTTGCCCTCCAGAAGGTTTACCCCCCTCTTCATGACCAGGTTATATTTTGTGATACGGCACTGCATTACTTTAACTGACAATTGTGCGGTTGTGCGATACTGTACCCAAAAAAAAAATTGTTTGCACTTTTTCCCACAAATAGAGCTTTCTTCAGTCCGCTGTCTGCTGAAAATGGAGTCACAGGAGTGCAGAACAAACTGCACTCCTGTGATCCACAGGAGAAGTATGGCCAAACGAGCTTTGGCTATATTTCTCCTTTAACCGCTTGCCGACCGCTGCACGAACATTTACGTCAGCAGAATGGCATGGACAGGCAAATGGGCGTACAGGTACGTCCCTTTAAATTTGTCGCCTTGTGGTCGCGTGCGCGCCACCAGAGGCGCGCGCGACCCTGCCACGAGGTCCATGAGTGTGATCGCGGGTCCCGCGGACTCGATGTCTGCGGGGATACCTACGATCGTCTCACGGAGAGGAAGAACAGGGAAATGCTGATGTAAACAAGCATTTCCCTGTTCTGCCTAATGACACTGATCACAGCTCCCTGTGATCGGGAGCGGTGATCAGTATCGTGTCACACATAGCCCATCCCCCCTACAGTTAGAATCACTCCCTAGGACACACTTAACCCCTGCAGCGTCCCCTCCTGGTTAACCCCTTCACTGCCAGTCACATTTACACAGTAATCAATGCATTTTTAATCGCACTGATCGCTGTATAAATGTGAATGGTCCCAAAATAGCGCCAAAAGTGTGCGATCTGTCCGCCATATTGTCGCAGATCTCCGCCATTACTAGTAAAAAAAAAAATTTTTATAAAAATGCCATAAAACTATCCCCTATTTTGTAGACACTATAACTTTTGCGCAAACCAATCAATAAACGCTTATTGCGATTTTTTTTTACCAAAAATATGTAGAAGAATACGTATCGGCCTAAACTGAGGAAAAAAATTTTTTTATATATTTTTTGGGGATATTTATTATAGCAAAAAGTAAAAAATAATGCGTTTTTTAAAATTGACGCTCTTTTTTTGTTTATAGCGCAAAAAATAAAAACCGCAGAGGTGAGAAAATGCCACCAAAAGAAAGCTCTATTTGTGGGGAAAAGAGGACATCAATTTTGTTTGGGAGCCACTTCGGACGACTGCGCAATTGTCAGTTAAAGCGACGCAGTGCCGAATCGCAAAAAGTGCTCTGGTCTAGGCTTAAGTGGTTAAGCAAAATGTGGTTGAAAAAAAACAACTTTTTTTACAGGGGTTTTTTGGGAAAGGGAGAGCATTATTTAGAGTAGTTTATTTATTAGTTTATTTAATGTAGTGTTCAATGAATTTGTGTTTTGCAAATGTATTTATTTGTTATATGTGTATTGTTTTACATTGTTTCATTTTCCTTTTTTTAACTGTTTTAACTTTCTGTAAAAGGAAATGTAAAATAATGTGGCTAATGAAGGGACAATTTTTTGACCAGGATTGGGTCCAAGATGGGGGGAGAAGCCCATTGTAACCTTACAAACCACCTTGAAAAGATATATAAACTCAAGAACAAAAATGTATTCATATTGAAGCTTACCGGTCCTTATATGTTGTGGTTGTATTGTATTAGGTTGCTTTTTTCAGGCTAAGTATATTTTTAACGTTTACGGTATGTGCTGATCTTACCAGAAATGCCATGTCCTTGTCACTTCCTGTGATCTGGCCTATAAGAATAAAACAATTTTATTCTATTTGTTTATAATACTAATCCCCCCCCCCCCCCTCAATGTAATGGAGATGAACAAAGATGGTTATATCAGAAGTCCAGCCTAGTTGACAACCATGGCGGCCTCCAAAGATACAGTGAAAGAGTGGGGACAAGTATTGTGTTATCAACAGTATTATCAGGAGCAAATAAAGGAAACTAATCCTGAAAAAAAGAAAAATAATTTAGCCACCACATCTAAGGACGGGTAAGCTGCAACATGTAACATTTTTGTTTTGGGTTTAATTTTGCCTTTCCCATTGACTCCAATGCATTTAACCAAATGGCAATATTTTGCTAATATCTCACGATTCTTGCCAAATTTACAGGGAAATTAAAATCAGTTTTGCCCATACATGATGAAAAATAATTCCAACCCATGTCAAGGACTAATGCCGTGTACACACGGGCGGACTTTTCGACCGGGCTGGTCCGACGGAACAAATCCGTCGGACAATCTGATCGCGTGTGGGCTTCATCGGAGCTCCAGTGGACTTTTTCTTTCGAAAATCAGATGGACTTTAGAATTAGAAGATCATTCAAATCTTTCCGACGGACTCGAGTCCGGTCGAAAAATCCACTCGTCTGTATGCTAGTCCGAGGGACAAAAAAAGAAGCAAGGGCAGCTATTGGCTACTGGCTATGAACTTCCTTATTTTAGTCCGGTCGTACGTCATCACGTTCAAACGACCGGACTTTCGAACGGACTGCAGGACTTTCGAACAGACTTTAGTCCGTTCGTGTGTGTTCAAGTCCGGTCGTTCGCAAGTCCGTCGCAACTCCGTTGAAAGTCCGTCGGAAAGACCGTCGGACGTTTGATACTGAAAATTTCGCCCGTGTGTACACGGCATTGCAACTGCACTTATCTTTCTGCAGTCTACTTATCCATATCCCTGGCCGTTCAGAAAATATTTATAATGGAGAAACGGGTTCCTTTTACAAGTGGGCATCACCGGATAGTGTTTTGGGTGGATAGCTGCTTATGAAGGGATCTGTACCAGTTGATGACTGGCTCAGGAGCTCTTAGGAAGGGTCTGGTCTTTAGACATGAGAGTGCCGGAGTAGACTAGGGAACAAGCAAAAAAGAGACATCTATTGTGCTGGATATGGAAGAGCAGTTTAGTGTCATGGAGCATCCCCACATATCTGCAAATATATGCAAACAGAAACAGAATGGATGGGGACTTTCTGACTACTACATCTGAATGCTGCAGAATTTTTCTACGGTATTTTGCATTATGTAATAGGTCAACTATTAATCAGTGTCAATGTAATATTAGAAGCAGCAGCATACTAAGCTGTGTAGGTAGAAAATGAGTTAGCCTACACCACTTCCCTGACAGAGGTGATATTTTCAATCCACTCTACATCACTGTTGCTACGCCAGAGACTGAACACATTACCAGGCAGGCTTATCTGAATTTCTAACACATACCGGAATCTTCCTATTCATCTTCCATTAACAATATGAGGCTAGGCCAGCAGAGGGCTGCAGATAGGATGAATAAAAAGCATTTCATACGTCTTCATTGTTTGCAGTTGTACTTTTCTGCAGAACACTATGAAAGAATAATATATGGAATGCAGAGCAATGAAAACCAGAGCATGTGCGGAGCTGATACCTATAAAGGCCCTTCCAGGGGGTTATCTAATACACACGATCGGAAATTCCGCCAGCAAAAGTCCGATGAGAGCTTTTGGTCGGAAAATGCAACCATGTGTATGCTCCCTTGGACTTTTGCTAGCGGAATTCCAGCCAGCAAAAGATTGAGAGCAGGTTCTCAATTTTTCGGTCGGAAAAAGTTTCGATCGGCAAAATTCCTACGCACACTCAGAAACAGTTCGATGCATGCTCGGAAGCATTGAACTTCATATTCTCGGCTCGTGGTAGTGTTGTACGTCACCACGTTCTTGAGGGTCGAAAGTTCAGGGAACTGTTGTGTGACCATGTGTATGCAAGCCAAGCTTGAGCGGTATTCCACCTGAAAAACCATCCAAGATCGTGTGTACGTGGCATTAGCCTTGGAGCTTGCAACGGCACATTGAAGATGCTTTAGCTATAAGCAAGTCAGCAACCCAATCCATAACTTATGGTTCATCTGCTTCAAATTTCAGTTTTACAAAGGAAACTTT
This sequence comes from Lithobates septentrionalis, assembly GCA_037952835.1. Lineage (NCBI taxonomy): Eukaryota > Metazoa > Chordata > Amphibia > Anura > Ranidae > Lithobates > Lithobates septentrionalis. The sequence goes on from JBBDGP010003747.1 coordinate 96,325, forward strand.
GAGGCGTCTCTAATACTGGTAGCTCCTGGAAACTGTCCAGCATAGAACTTCAGGCCTGCGAAACCCAAAGATCTCCACTAGACATATATTTTCAAGAGACAGCAAATTCTACCATCCCATACCATCAACTACCCCATTCCCTTCAGAGCCTGCTACTAACTTTACTCAGGCATTGGCTACACGGCTGTCTTCTCAATAAGAATGGGAGACCAGTTCAGCATATGTGCTTACAGGGAACACTACTTTGCAACTTGCACAACATGGTCATTACCGTTTTTTAACATTTGACTCCCATTGATTTTAGTGGGGTTCAGATTTGGCACCTAAACTTTAGTCATGTTTTCAAAGCTGCCCCAACCTGAACCCAGGTACTTTCGGCTCATCACTACTGAAGATGTGGATTGAGATAATTGCTGGATGCTATATGGTGGGCAACTATTTTCGTCCAATTACGATTTGACTATGGGAGAGATAAACTGGACATCTTTTTTTTGGATTACAACGTATTTTGAGGTACCAGCCTACATGGACATAAATTCTTGAGAAGGATTTTCAAATAAAGCTCAACTATTGTGTTTCGGAATAACTATCAATGCATAATACATGATGAAATGTGATACCACCAACTACCCTAATCCATTAAGAGTCAGCTACTACCCAGGCATTGGCTACACTATTGTTTTCTTTAAAAGTATGGGAGACCAGTCCAGCATACTTGCTGGCAGGAAACTTTTTTTTTGCAACTTACACATGTTCATCTTGAATTTTCAAAGCAGTAAAATATATAATATGGTTCTTTACCACTGCGGAGGACAACAGTTACCATAGTGGGTTCAGGGCGCATCACATTAGGCTTACTCTTCCTAGGGCCCCGCCACCAGCACCAAGAGGAAAGTTCCAGTACCCATGTGTGTTTTACAGTCTCTAGTTATCTTTCTCCACAAAAAATAACCAATTCTTTCCCAACTAGGGGCAATTGCCTCCCATTGATTTTAATGGTGTTCAGATTTGGCACCCAAATTTTTGTTATGTTCGTCGAACCTGCCGCAACCTGTACCTAGGGACTTTCGGCTCATCACTACTGAAGATGTGGATTGGGATAATTACTGGACGCTATATGGTAAACAACGAGTTTCATCCAATTATTATTTGCCTATAGGAGAGATAAAATGGACATCTTTTTTGGATTACAACATTTTTTTAAGTACCAACCCATATGGACATAAATTCTTAAGAAGAATTGTCAAGAGAAGCTCAACTAGGATTTAATGGGGAATATTTAAAACACCTTTTTGGGCTGGGGGGGGGGGGGGTAATGGAGATTGCCATGTTTATGATTGTGTTGATTTCCTTTCACTCCCTGTCCTGTAGACACAACAGGAAGTGAGAGGGAATCTCCCAAAAGTGAGGAATCTGCCCTCTTAGACCACTGTTCCCGGAGCAAGTGTCTCTACTGGAAGATCTCCCCACTATTTCTGTTCTGGTGAAGATTCAATTTTCTGGATATTCCCTAAATTTCAATTCCAATCTGTCCGGCCAACCACTGTCCTTGAGCCTAATGCCCTGTACACAAGATCGGACATTGATCGGTCATTCCGACAACAAAATCCATGGATTTTTTCCGACGGATGTTGGCTCAAACTTGTCTTGCATACACACAGTCACACAAATCTTGACGGAAATTCCGAACGTCAAGAACGCGGTGACATAAACACTTACGTCGAGCCGAGAAAAATGAAGTTCAATAGCCAGTGCGGCTCTTCTGCTTGATTCTGAGCATGCGTTGCACTTTGTCCGTCGGAATTGTGTACACACGATCAGAATTTACACAAATGGATTTTGTTGTCGGAAAATTTGAGAACCAGATCTCAAATTTTATGTGACGGAAATTCTGATTGAAACTGTCCGATGGAGCCTACACACGGACGGAATTTCCGACAACAAGCTCCGATCGCACATTTTACGTCGGCAAGTCCGACCGGGTGTACGCAGGATTAGACAGTAATAGTGACAAAACAACATTAAAAAAAAGTTGCAAAAAAACCCCATACTAATTATTTTATATGAATCTGCATATATTACACTTCACCATATTTTATGTATTGATAGTTATTCCTAAACACAATAGTTCAGCTTTTCTTGAGAATTCTACTCAAGATTATACAGTATGTCGATGTAGACTTCAAAATACCTTACAGACCTTCAAATCTTCAAAAGGTACATTAAAATATGTTGTATTCCAAAGAAGATGTACAGTTTATCTCTCCCATAGGCAAACCATTATCAGATAAAAGTAGTTGTATAGCATTTAATATCCAGCAATTATCTCGATTCAAGTCTTCAGCATCACATCTTGTTGCCCTTGAGAATTATATAATGCAGATATAGATTTATTAACATCTTTTTTGATATAGCTATATCTGATATAATGGAATTTTAGTACTTACCGTAAAACCTTAACCTGGAGTCCATTGAGGGTTACAAGGGGGTAAAATAGTCCATAACAAGTAGGTTATGTTGCTGCCTTTAGGAGGTTTGGATGCTAGAAAAACAAAAAGGAAAAATTAAGCCAGCCCCCACATAACCCCACCACCAGCCACCATTCCTCAGTTTTGTGAGTAAGCGGTACATAAGGCCAATAACATACAGGAGCAGGACCTGTGTCCCTCAACAGATTTCAAATAAAGTTTTTACGGTAAGCACAGAAATCATGTTTTTTTTACCGTTCATTGAGAGACATGGAGTGTCAAATGACAAGTGGGACGTCCTAATGCAGTCTAACTGAGAGGTGGACAAAGCCTCTAGGGAAACCAGCAAATGTGGAATTAAACTTTCATCGACCTTGAAGGGAAGACTCATGAATAAAAATTACCAGGTGGAGAAGGACAATGTCAAAGGGAGACAAGTATGATATACCTGGTGTTCTAGATCATGTCTAAAAAAATTCCAAGAAAACAAAAGGACCTTTACCAATAACATGGAGGACAAACAATCATCCACCATGAGGGAAATGAAGGTGTAACTAAACTAACCTAACAGGAGGGTAATTTGGACAACCAGTTAAATTGGTCAACCAAAGGTATAGGTGTGTACGTAAACTTAGTATACCAAATCCTTGACTGAAGAGAACAAATTGTAGAAAAAGCTGAGCTGAGAAAGAGCACATCCAACCTCCTAGGACACTAGCAAAAAGAACTGAGGAATGACGGTTGAAGCTAGATTAGGCAGGGGATGGATTAATTATTATTTTTATTTTTTTTGCCAGTTTCCAAAACTCCTGAAAGCAGCAGCATAACCAACTTATAAACTATTTTACGTGTCCCTCATTGCATGTTAATGATTCATAGTTTTCAATTGGCGACAAGATGTCATTCTGAAAATGTGAATTGAGATAATTGCTGGATGCTAAATGCTATGCAACTACTTTCATCTGATTGTGATTTGCCTAATGGGGGAGATAAACTGTACATGTTTTTGGATTACAACATATTTAGACGTACCAGTCAAGTAAAGCTGAATTATTGTATTTAGGAATACATATCAATACATAATGTATGATGAAATGTGATACCTATGGACTCCTTTAGCCAAAAGTAAAACAATTATTGATACACCATAAAGGTGGTCATTACATCAAATATTTTATGGACAGGCAAGTCAGTAGGAGATATTCTCTTTTAAATATGGTGTATTTTAGTGTTTTTTATGTACCTTTCGGGCAATTTTAACCTTTAAAATCAATAAAAGTGTTTTTTGAGATATCTACATGTGGTGGTGACTATGTAAGCCAGTTTATTCAATCTACGAGGTCATATATGACATTTTCAATCCCCGCCATTAGAATTTTTATATGATTATGTATTCCTAGCATGGTATCAGTATTTTTGTTTAGTAATAAAAACTCGACAGAGGTTCTAACTCCTCTCTGCTCTATTCAAAACAAATTTTGGCTTCACTTACACTCTAAAGAGATGTGTCCAAGGGTGCACATATCTAGGTGTGTCTAAACACCACTCTTCTTAAGAATACTTCCAAGTATTTTAGGGAACAAACCCCTCTTTAAGGGTCAGTCCATCCAAAAATTAGATTTTAGTTACAGATTGGGATGAGGTTCAGGTTGGACACTACTTTTAGGCTTGAGGTGAACCCTACAAGCCAAGATTTGTGGTCCTTGTGAATCTTTGTGCAGATTTACCTGGAATACTTTTTTTTTTTTTAATTTTTTAGACTTTAATGCATTTTGGAGTTTTTATCTAATTTTGGGGGGATACAGTTTATTATTTTAAGTTAATAGGACCTTTATTTTAACTCGTTTTTTTAAAGATAGGTAAGCTATTAAAAAAAGAAGTGGGTTTTTATTTCAGGGGCAGTGTTTGGTTTTTTATTTCTTTTGTTTTTTATTTTTTATTTTCATTTTATGTGAATAAAGAACCCTTTATAAATTTGGGAAACTCAAAACAAAGTGCATGCATTCTCTGTTATGCCGCATACACACGGTCGGACTTTTCGTCTACAAAAGTCCGACGGACGCCGACGGACCAAATACGGCGGACAATCCGATCGTGTGTGGGCTTCCCCAGACTTTCAGCGGACTTTTCCAGCCGCAAATCTGACGGACTTTAGATTTTAAACATGCTTTAAAGCTTTACGTCGTAACTACGCCGGACCCAGAAATCCGCTCGTCTGTATGCTAGTCCGACGGACAAAAACCCACGCAAGGGCAGCTATTGGCTACTGGCTATCAACTTCCTTATTTTAGTCCAGTGTACATCGTCACGTACAAATCCATCAGACTTTTGTGTGATCGTATATAGGCAAGTCCGTTCGTTAGAAAGTCCACCGCAAGTCCGCCAAAAGTCCGTCGAAAGTCCGTTGAAAGTCTGTCGGACGGGCTGTCGGACTTTTGTAGCCGAAAAATCCGACCGTGTGTACGTGGCATTACTGACCATCTATTGTTTGAGTTGCCTTTTGTTTTCAGCATGCCATTGCATCTTTTGAAAGAGAAAAAAAAGTGCTAGAACAGTGTGCACCTAAAAAACCTCACCTTATATTACTTACATTCACCGCACCATCTATTCCCAGAAATAAAATTAAAGTTAGGAATACACCAATAAGGTCCATTAGCCCTGATTAAAACTGTCCTGCTGTTGGCAATTTTTACACTGCTATATCCTCTGCAGCATCCTATTTCTTGTAATAAAGCCTCAGCATGTGCTCGTTGTCTCTAGTAAATTTAGGCCTTGCCTTGCTGTTTAAAATTGTTCTGCATCAGGTAAATTTTACACTGACGTGTCATCTGAAGTCTCTTTATTCTTGTAGTGAAACAGCTAACTGTACTCTGTATCATTAGTGCATTTTGGTAAATTATTCCTCATAAATGTCCTACCGTTTTACACTGCTTTATCATCTGTTGTCTTTTAAGCGTTTGTTGGAAATTGTCCAGCGGCAGGTCAATTTTTCATCTGTGAGAACTGGAACAGCCACAATGGTCAATTTCCATCTGACTGTCAAAATTGTCAAACCTTTTGATGCAAAAAGCACATGTTACTGCTAAAGCTAAACGAAAATTAATCAGATTAGGGTGCTGTACCATATGTAAGCCAGGCTTATTGTAAAAGAAAAAATCTATTCCACAGCCAAATATGCATTGCTGCTGGGACTGTGCATGAAAATTGAGCTGTTCTGTAACACCACGTACAGCTTTAGGGCATCCCCTATGCATGTTATTTAAAAGTATTTTCAAGTATTTACATTGGTATATGTCCAACAATGCTGTGTCTAGCTTTCCTTCCATTCCTTTTTTACAGAAGTTTTCCTAGTAGCCCTCAAAGTGGCCCGTATGTACTAACTGGATTCGCCCATAGACTTCAATGGAATCTCTGCTAAGTTTGAGTTTGCAGAATTTCAGCTGATCCCTTGGTGAATCAAACCCGGGCCTTTCAGCTTCTTATATGTATTGGAGCTTCACCAGATTTTGCATTCTCCAGTTTTAGTAAATACTCTCAATTTTATTTGTTCCACCAGTGTGCTGAATGAAAGAAATTTAACAGATTCTCTATCCACAAAACACAGCACAGATGGGCGAATCTCCCGCTGTGGCTATTGTATTCTGACAGCCAGCACCACTCTCTGACAAAATACCCAATCGCTCCCTGTATCTGATTGGAAACATTTTTCCAATCTCCTTCAATTTCTTTAACCACTTGACCTCCAGAAAGGTTTAACCCCCTTCCTGACCAGGCCATTTTTTGCAATACGGCACTGCATTACTTTAACTGACATGCGACGCTGTACCCAAATAAAATGAATGAATGAATGACTTATATAGCGCTTACTATGCGAACTGAATAGCCTCAGGGCGCTTTTTGCCGCCGGTGTCTATCTGCGGTATAGTGCGGTCCTTTGCCCCATGGGGTCCTGACACGCTTACAAACACATACACATGTCCTTTTTTTCAACAAATAGTGCTTTCTTTTGATCACCTTATTTTTTGCGCTATAAACAAAGAACCACTGACTATTTTAAAAAAAAGAAAACAATATTTTTGACTTTCTGCTTTAAAACACATCCAATAAAAAAATTGTAAAAATCAAATTTCTTCAATTTAGGCCAATATGTATTCTGCTACATATTTTTGATAAAAATAAATCCCAATAAGTGTATATTGATTGGTTTACGTAAAAGTTATAGCGTCTACAAACTATGAGATATTTTTATTTATTTATTTATTTTGAATAGTAATGGCAGCGATCAGCGATGTATAGCGGGACTGCAATATTGCAGCGAACAAATCAGACACCTAAGTGACACTTTCGACACTTTTTTGGTGACCAGTGCTAAAAAAAAATATGCACTGTCACTGTACTAATGACACTGGCTGGAAAGGGATTAACATCAGGGACGAGCAAAGGGTTAAATGTGTGCCTAGCTAATGTTACAGTGTAGTGGGGGAGGTGCTTTTACTAATGGAATGCATGGATCGGTGTTCCTTCTTTACAAAAACACAGGATCCATGTCTTCTGTACTGACAGAATGACAGTCTGCCTTGTTTACTTGACTGGTATTCTGCCAGTGTAACGAGCGATCAGCAGGTGCCGGCGGGGACTGTGTCTGTGGGACCCGCTGATCAACTCCCGCTGTGTAAACTTACAGCGGGAGCAAGCCGCCGGTGGTGCGCTCTCGCGCCCTGAACCCGGAAGTGCAGAATCACATATATATAAATCTGCTATGGGGCGGTCAGCAAGTGGTAATTGAAACAGGTTGGGCAGGATGGTGCCAAAAGGGCCACATGTGGATCGAATTTTGGGCAGTTCATCAGGAACCGGACGACATTTGCTCTGTGTACGGCCAGCTTTAGGTGGACTGACCTTATTAGACACCCACATAAAAATAAGCCAACCCCAAAGTCATATAAACCTCCCATCCCCAAACTGAAGTTGATTAATTAAAAATTGAGAAACTTCAAACTGATTCTGCTCAGAGAAAAATCCAAAGTCTATGTCTATGAAGTCTATACATCGTGCAAAATCGATGTACATCCCAAAAGAAATAATGCTAAAAAAACAAACAAAAAAAAACAGAATATGCATACAAATGTAAAAAGTTCCTGTTCCTGTATTTATACAAGAGGAAACCTTATTAACTCAATTTAACAGAAGGTGATAATAACACTAAACAGAATGCAACAAAACAAGCACTGTGCAGCATAAACAATTACCTTTTTTTTTTTCTCTTTACATTTTATTTTTTATTGAATTTTACAAATACAGAAAGTATGCAGTGGGATCATGTCAATCAGAGTTCCACACAAGGGAACAACATCCATGTAACAAGTCTTAAGCTGGCCGTACACTAGTAGATTTTTTAACAAAAGTTAGTACTTCTCATCAGTACATTTTGCTGACTTGGCGAATTTCATTTGAAAGTATTTCATAAACATCGACTTTTAACATTTAAGTTTGGAGTGAATGGACTTTACCAAACTAAAATTGCATTCACTGTTAGAAACTTGTTCATTCGAGAATTTTGTTTTATCCAACCGCTTTAAATTTGATACCAATAGCGATTAGAAAATCAAAAAATTTCAAACTAAATTCTATTAGTGTATGGCCAGCTTTAGATACTCAACAAATCCAAATCCCCACACTGTGATTAGCTAAGAGTGGTGTTATAGTTTAACTAGATAAATGAAGCTAGAGTATTAAGGGAGCATTTGGTGTACAAAAAAATATGTAAGAGGGGAAGGAAGATGGATAAAGTCAAAAAAGTCTAAAAAAAGAAAAGACAAAAGAAGGGAGTAAAAGAAGAAGATAAAAGGGAATCTTTTTTTTTATTTCATTAAATACTTGTTTTTTTTTTTAACCTTTCTTGGATCTCAGTGCTACTGATCTCCTGCAGCCTTTTCTTGTCTACATGAACACACTCCAATTGACTGCACATACCTGAAAAACAGAATTTAGAGAGTTGAATGGTGTGAAATTACTGCCAGTGCCAACATCCTAAATAGCATCATAGAGAGAGCATGCACCGAGGTGCATTGGGAGACACCCCCTTGGACTTTGATGACACAAGTAAATTATAAAGGGTCAAAGTATGTAAAAAAGGCACAAAGGTGCCAACTTTATTAAGGTACAAAATAGTAGAAAAAGTATATATATATATATCACGTGCAAACACAATTGGCTTAAAATGTATTGCAATGGTACATCAATAAATCAACATAAGCAAGAAATAATTGTACATAGTAACCCCCAAGCTGATGGTCAAAAGATCACTGGCCAAACCAGAAGAGGTCAGCCAACTGGATCTTTAGACATATACCCAACATGTTTCGGAAATTGTTTGTGCAATGGTATGCATTTTCCTTCTCCCCCTGAAGAAGTAAAATGCATACCATTGCACAAACAATTTCCGATAAAAAAAACACAAATGGAGTTCCACGGCAGAAATAGGGATCAAACCCTTCCTGTATAAGCATACACGGTCATCAAAATACCATCACAGTGGCTAAAAAGGCTCAGGTATGTTAATCTGTGTGCACATAGAGCCCTGCACAACGCACCGTGCATCCTAACTTGACGCCTTTCGTCATTACAAATTACATCATAAGAAGGGTTTTTTTTTTGTTAACAAAAGCTGCAGTTTAAAAAAATTACAAATTCCTTTTGAAATGACAACAATAATGTCAGAACTTTAATGGAAAAAAATATTTTATCATTTTAATTTTGAACTATAGGAGTCTTCTAACCAGGCTAAGAGACATGGTTTATATAACGTGTAACCAGCCCAAGGGAGAGAAACTGCTGGAGGTGTTAGATCAACAAGCTTGCTTACAGAACAAATTCTCTGAACAATGGAGTTTCTGGTATTCACACAACACCAACCAAAGAGAAAATGATCAATGTATACAAGGACTTTCAGGTTTCATAAATGTGTATTGTGAAGAGACATCATATGTTTGCCCAGGTGAAAGTCAACATTCTCTGATATTGTTCCACTGAATGAAGGACATCAAGTTTCTATATTCCAGTGTCTGTGTGTCCAGCGCTTGCCATTGTTTTAACTCTGGGAAAATAAACAACAGATAAGACCTCCACAAAAAGAAATTAACTGATTGCAAAAGTCTACTATCTCCATAGCTCAAATTATTCATATCAAATAAGTCAGTTTCATGGACCCTATATTCCAAGTCATAAGGTTAAAGTGTTACTAAACCCCCAACAGTAAAATTAGTGTGTATATGCAGTAAAACATGCTTGTTATACTCACTGTGGAACCTAAGGGGTTATTCTTCTGCATTGTGTAAAAAGGCTGTTTGACCCTGTCTTCTCCTTCCTGGCTTCCACAGTCCCCAATCCATCTGCTGATAGTACTGAGCCTTGGGGGCACTCTGCACATACTTGATGTGTATTGCTTGAGAGTTTGAGAGTTTTTGTTTTTTCTTGGGAGGGTGCATGTGATCAGCACAGAGCCAATCAGCACTGTCCAGACAAAGGGTCAGGGGTCCTGCAGCCTCATAACACAGTCAGGGGGGAATGAAAACTCTTCCTACAAGCTTTAACCAGTGTTTAGCAGTTTATATTTACTAAAATAATTGCATCTCCATGTTCTGTGTACTGTGGGAGACAGATAAAGTAAAGGCAGGATCCTGGGTTTAGTAACACTTTAAGACCTTATGACACTGTCGTAATATATATATATATATATATATATATATATATATATATATATATATATATATATATATATATATATATATATATATATATATATATATATATATATATCTGTGCAAGAGATCCTATTCCTTACAAAAGACTTACAATCTAATGTATGATAAACTCTTTTGCCAACCAAAATAACCTAGTGATCATGGACATATTTATAAATAATTACTTTAAATAGTAAAAAAATGTTTCAATTTATATATGTCGATTGGGTACAAAAATATTTGATCCTTACAAAATATCCCAGTGCCAAAAAAAATAGCTTCCCTAATATTATTAGTAATCACTATTGATAGAAATACATGTGTGTGTTATAATGTAGCCATAATCAAATAGTAGTTTAAATATGCATTTTTTAATCTCTTTATATTTTCTCTGTGCATCATTAATATTTTAATTATGGACTGCTAGGTACGAGTTTACACATTGTGTAACTAAGATTTTATGTCTAGATGGTAATAGATCAAAGGATAAATAAACATAAATATGGCCACCAGACCCTCAAAACAATCTATGCCTTATAGCTAAAATTGTGTGATCAAATATTTATAGAATAAAAATTTATATCCTATAAAAAAGAGTTACTATAGGAGGAGGTAGTGTAGAAAATGTATTCTCCCTGAAAAAACTGAAGATAAACATTTCTGGTCTCAGAGTGCCACCTGGTGGCCATATGAAGCTAGGGCTTGTCCAAACAAAGAGTCAATCAATAACATGATACACTAATGAGAAAGAAGTAAATAACATTAAATGCATTCTCTGGGTGGAGTGTCATCGGGTATTATCCTCAATATATAAAGCAACAAGTCAGGTAGAGAAAGGAGCACACGCCCACCATCTAGACAAGACACACATGATCACATCTCATCATCTGAAGAGGACACACTTCCCTGAACCCAGGAGACATAGCTCCAGCATAGCTAGATGCAGAAAGACAAACTCCACCCATTAATCGGCAGCTATCTTTGGGTCTGGTCATCAGCCTACCTGGTATCCTTGGAGGTTAACTATAATATATTGTTTTCTTGGTGATTTTTGTTTTCTTCAATTAATAGGCCAATTGTGATAAACTTTGCTGTAAGATTCGTCTCCCAACAACACATTTACGCATTTTGACGCTTATTCTTTCTGCAGGAGAATAACCGCCGAAATCCGTATAACGAAGATTATTTTTTGCCAAGTTTAGTTAAATGGTAATGATGTCTGAGGGGAAATTAATTTTTTAAATGAACCCAATTTATATATACCCGAGCTTTAGCAAAACATCAAGAAATTCATTGAAAAATACTGAATAGTGTCTGTTTCAACCTATTAACAAGGCTTTTATTGATGTTTGAAAAGTGACATCTGTCAAATAAATATTAGTTTATTTTTGATAGTCTCAGTCCATATTTACACCCAATCTTATTGTGTTATTCGAAGAATTTCTGCATGGCAAAATAACTCAGGAATAATTAATTAAGTCAGTTAAATTATTTTTATCAATTATTTTTGTATTGGAGGCACTGTTGTTCATTGATCAATTAAACGATCAATATAGCTGACTAAACTAATCGTTCTGACATTCCCTGACAACAAGGTAAAACTTATATGAGATTTTAGTGATTGGGTTTAGATCTACTTTAGGGCCTTCCACACCCATGTGCATGCAGTAACAAGCATTACTGTGGGCAGCTATGCACATTTACTATACAGTATGAAATGCATGCATGGAAATGTAATGCATGCATTTTACTGCAGGAAAATTAACAAATGACAAATCCTATATTCATGTTTGTATTTGTAGATGCCTGGCCATAAAACCTATGAGCTTGTTGTACAAAACCATTGGTAATAATATGAAGTTTCCCAATCCACCCCCATTTGCTATTATAATATCTTCCACTATTCTGGGAAGGCTTTTTACAAGGGTTTTTCAGTTTGTCTGTGTGGATTTGCAGCCACAGGAGCATATGTGAGGTCCGATACTGATGTTGGACAAGAAGATCTGGCTCTCAATTGACATTCCAATTCTTCCCAAAGGTGTTCAATAGGGAACCATGGGGAAGATGTTTTTGTTCCAGAGTACCAGTTTCATTGGGAACAAAAGCCAGCTTCATAAAGACACAATTTGAGGTGTTTGGTGTGGAAAAACTTAGGAACTTACACAGAGCCCTGACCTACTGAACACCGTTGGGATGAATTGGAACGTCAATTGTGAGCCAGGTCTTCTCATCCAACATTAGTACCTGGCCTCACAAATGTATTTTTGACTAAATATGTACAAAAACACACTCCAAAATCTTGTGGAAAACCTTCCCAGAAGACTGGAGGCTGGTATAGCTGCAAAGAGGGGCCAGCTCCATATTAACCTCTTGGTGCTGGCTGTACGCATATATGCGGCCTTGTTAAAACAACTTACATTGCTGTGAGCGTGCTCCCTGCAGGCTCCCAGCATGGTAGCCTGCGGGGATTGGTAAGCTCCCGATGCATACTTGCGATCGGGAGCTTTCTGATCATGTGACCTCTGTGACAGACAATCACAGCGGTCACATGACCCGACTGCCCCACTCAGCCTCCCGGCTTTTTAGAAGGGGTTAAAGGCTAGTTCCACCTTTCTGATCCTGTTGCATGTTACATCCATGTTTTGGATGTAACATGAAACATGGTCACATTCTGCGGCCCCCCGCTCTCAAAAAGCCACCCCTCTTACCTGAATTATGGTTTTCTTCACCCGCAGCATCCTGTTTTTTTTTTTAATTAGCTCAGTGTGGCTGTCCATCATCATCCATTCACAGATCTGTCCCCACGGACCTGTGAATTGAGGACTACAAGTCCCATCTGCCACTATGGCAAAGATTCGTAGATCTCAATGGAGTCTATTGATAACTTCCTTCAGCTCTATAACCAAAGATCTGTACCCTCATACAACTGGGGCTTGAAGAATAGTCTGCAATTAACTGATAATGGTTGCAATGCAGACTCCAATGCAAAAAAGTAATAAATGCAATTTTTTCTTTTCAATATGGGTGCATTTGTTTTTTTGTTTTTTTTACAAAGGGTGGAATATGCCTTTAATGCCCATGGCTTTGAAATTGGTATTTCTAGCAAGCTCATACAGGTGTAATGATAAAGTGTCCACAACCAGTAGCTTAGTTGTTAACATTTCTGCCTTGCACCACTAGGGTCCCTGGATTGATACCTGGTCGGGACACTATCAGCATGGAGTTTGATTGTTCTTCCTGTGCTTGTGTGGGTTTACTCCACACTCCAATGACATGCTGGTAGGTTCATGGAATCCTATCTAAATTGATCTTATTATGTGCATATGAGACAGGGACCTTAGATTGTAAGCTTCTTGATGGCAGGGACAGGTGAGTATGTGTAGGTGAGGGCTTAGCCAAAATACTCAATTTTGGGAGAAACCACACACAGTCGTGTGGTGCTCCATATTATCTTATGTAGCAATAACTCACGGTGGAGCTGTTGGTTTATTATTGGGCCTGTCCTCTATTCTCTTCACCCCTCTTAAGTTGTTCAATCCCCTTGACACAGCTGTAGTGCAGTGTTGTAATGATATCAGTATCAACTTTAACCCACAATATACACTTATATTTATATTTACCTCTACCTCGGTGCTTGTAGCTCCACCTGCAGGAGAAATAACAACACTGCACACAAACTTCTGTAATAACCAAAATAACTTCTTTTTGGGTAAATGATATATTTATATAAAGAGTTATTACAGAGACTACACTATCACACCAACGTAGTGCAACAGTATAGTAAATAGTTATGACAATCTTGGTATCATACACAAATACTCCTAAATATATGTTTATACCAGGGAGCTCCCCCTGCTCTAAACCGTAAAGTCACTACCCTTTGTAACTAGATGCAGGGCCCTGCAATAAAAGAGATAGTCTTGATGTCTTCAATCTTCGCTAGCTATGAATTTGTAATTGTAATCCACAGAGGGTTCTTCTTGGGTGTTGCACAGTGTAAGGTAATACACTAAGACAATTATAATCCAGCAGATTGATTAAGTGTTCTTATACGAAGAAGACAAACATCTAGTATCAGATCTTGAATACTGAAGTCTATGCAAATGTAATGTTCTCCAACTTAACTTGTTCCGTGGGACTATCAGTCCCAGCAATACTCTGTAACAGTTCTAAGTGTGTGTAGTATTAAACAAAGTTCCGGGTGTTAACCCTCTCACCACATGGGATCCAGGCAGATGGATGTCTCCGTTTCAACAGATCTCAGTCCGTATGGAGCCGCCACCACGCCGTCACACTGTTCCGTTTACTAACGACCAGGAGTCCTCAGTTAGCTCGATCACGGGTCTCCGGAACAATCACTTCTGCTGCTTCAGCACACTGTGATCAACAGCAGGATCCTTGCTGCTGCTCCGCTCCTTCACGAAGTAGGCCGCAACCCTGTGGGACACACCCACAGAGTTCTGCTGGCAGGCCACGCGTCCCAGGAACAAGAGACCTAAGATGGCCGCTCCCAGCCCTTTTATATCCTCCCACAATGCAGTTCAGTTCTCCTGTTGTCCAGGAGCATTGTGGGTAGGTCATAGTTAATGTTCAGAAGTAAACAATCAATCACTTCCATGTCACTTCTCTTAATCATGAAACATAAAAGTGTTGTACCTTTTCAATTGTCCACTAGATGGCACTAGATCAACTTATACCTTTATAAGACACATATGACTAAAAACAAAAGTTGTCAGTGCTACACTTATATTAATACAGATAGGTTGTCAGTATCAGCCATAAACAGTTCTGTAGGTACCAGTACAAGGCAATCCAGAAATTCTTATCAGTCTCATGATTTGTATTACCAGAGGATGCCTTCCACTAGAGGGGTTTAGCGGTATATGTTGCACCAAGGAGGCACTGTTTCTACTGTATGAGGAGACTTCACACTCCTATTCCAGACATCGGACAGTACCCCACACTACAGGAGTTCTCCTTACTCTGTCCTTTCTCATTAGGACTTTTTCCCACGCTAGTCTCTTTCCCTAGCCATCAGGTACCTGTCCCTGGCCTACCACTCGCTCCAGGCTCGCCCGAATGACACGGGACAACCTATTTATAAGGACCCTCGTCAAGCTGGCCACCTGAGATCTCCAGAGATTTCAGAGTCCAATCAGACAGCTGTCTTCCCTGAGAAGACTGATGAAGTTCATAAGGGGGCAACTCCCCTAACAAACTCCTCTCCAGTTGGAACTATGGCACAGTGCTTGCTACAGGTTGGAGGAACACCTGCACGTACCTACATATGTACAGCTCTGCAGATATTGGCAGCCCAATATAGATGCCTGTAATAAATAAACTTAGTACCCTCCTAGTTGGAGTATAGGATGTTAGGTAAATTTAGTCTGGTTCCTCTGTAATGGAGTAGTTGCTGATTATTTTAGCCTGCTCAATGTTTCACAGGCTGCCAGTTTGACTATTTCCTCCTACATTCTACTCCAGAATTACAGTGGGAGGAAAGGCAGGAGGGCAGTCGGAATATTTATGGGGACCCAGCCAATCCCTGAGGAGGTGTGCCCAGTAGATGGCTGGAGAACACATAAATAGTCTGAGGTCTGGGGCAGAGTTAGTGGGTCCTGGGTCTAGTCCTGCAGAAGTAGTTCCTAGCCTAAAGGGGCTGTGTCCCTAAGGGCAGATCGTTGGAACACTGCCATATGCTCAACAAGGTCCCAGCTGTAGCATAGTCGGGGGGCTACTTCAAAAGTTCTAATCTGGGTTTTCTGGAGAGCTTGCTGAGGAGTACCCAGTTTAGACGGAGGATCATGTCCAGCTGTCCTGTGGTATTGTGAATTTTGTTTATTCCTCACTGAAAAGTGCCCGATGGATATTGGAGGGAGGCAACCAATGATCCTGAGTACTTTCCTAAATTCTGATCTTGTTATTGGGTGACCTTGGGGTATGCCATGCTTCCTTTCACTCCATCCAAGTTCTCTACAAGCAATAAAAAAAGGATAAAAGATACTGCGTGCCTGGCTGCCTCTGTACTAAAATCAGGAAAGGAACCAGTTGAGTTACAGCGACTCCTTTTTGAGGAAGCGCTACATAAATAAAAAATATGGTGTACTTCAAATGCATAGTTGGATGCTACAAGAATTTCAGCTTTTACAGTGAAATTATAATGTGATTTTTAATAGATTTCCCTAAAAGAAATACATCCAAATTGTATTTGGGGAAGAAGAGCTTGCAGATCAAATTTCGATAGCAAATACATTCTCGTGAATCACTCGAACAAAAAAAAGGCCAAAAAAAGGGCAAACGTTTGGAGAAAAAGCAATGCAAAAAAAAATTGGATAATATATAAATGATTTTAACCTTTTAAAAAATCAGTGCCTTAGAAAACGGAGCTTCACTGGAGGAACACAGATAAAGGAAAGATTGTAACAGTTGGCTGTGACCATTATAAGCTTTTTTCCTTCTTTGACTGGCACTCTTCTTTCTATAAAAACATCACTGTACCAACTCCAGTAACAGAGGAAGTCTGAGGGAGCAATGCATGTAATCTTATTAGTAGAAATTCTGGGACAAAGTTGCTGACACAGTGACAGTGGTAAGGAAAAGGTTCTCTAAAGCAAAGGAGAACAGACACGATTGGCTGATGTCCAGCTATCTGTTCCCTGCAGTCTGCTCTGTGCCACGGCTTATTCTTTGTGTCAGCTTTGTACCCGAACACAGAATAAAATGACATTATCATTGCTTTGAAGCGGTGGGAAAGTTCCTTTTCCTGAAAAATATGGACCAATATTGTGTTTCGGGTAAAAATATATACTGGCTACTGGCCCAGGAATATAGAAGAAACTTTTTGAACCAAAATCATTGAGTCATTATTGAGTCCTCAGTTTGGCTCAGTTCACACCTAGGCCGATGCGATTGTACGTGTGTGTTGTATTTAGGGCAGACTATTCATTTCAATGGGCTGCTCTATGTGTGCAAATCGCACCAAAGATGTGCAAGCACATTTTTTTTTTAAGAAGAAGAATCGTGCTGCACCGAAACGCGTAGTACTTTGTTACCATGTGTTTTTGCTCCTGATTTAGCGTGTGCATTAGCAAGGTGTATAGGGGTTCTATTAAGAATTATTGGCACAGCCATGCACCTATATAAATAGAAAGTGCTGCGCAAATAAAGTTCATAAACAACTAATGAAATTGAAGTGTGGTAGCAGTATAGAAGAGCAGGAACCACCGGTGACAATAAATATCTGAATGGTGACTTTATCCCTCCACCGCTCTTAGATGGCCCCTCACCTCAGATATTCGACCTGAAACAGGTCACACCGCTTATAGGATTGAATGGATAAATCTGTACTCCTTCACTTCCTTCAGCTCACAATGCTCAGTATGGGCAGATGATGAATATAAAATAGGATGAAAAACAACAAACCATAGTGTTCTCCGTATAAAATTTATTAAATGAATGAAGACTAAAAAACATCAATAACACTCACATGAAACCGGCACTCCGATCCGAGTGCCGGCCAGCGGGCTTGTGATCGTGTCTGTCGGATGACCGCGGGTGACGTCACACGCTCCTTACCCCCGTACGCGTTACGTCCTATGGGCGGGACATCATACTGAGCATTGTGAGCTGAAGGAAGTGAAGGAGTACAGATTTATCCATTCAATCCTATAAGCGGTGTGACCTGTTTCAGGTCGAATATCTGAGGTGAGGGGCCATCTAAGAGCGGTGGAGGGATAAAGTCACCATTCAGATATTTATTGTCACCGGTGGTTCCTGCTCTTCTATACTGCTACCACACTTCAATTTCATTAGTTGTTTATGAACTTTATTTGCGCAGCACTTTCTATTTATATACATGTTTTTGAGGTATTTTTTGAGTTGACCTTAGTGCCTGCTTGCATTTATATTGTTATACTAGTCAGCGCTGAATTTCATCACATTATCTTTACAGCCATGCACCTGCAAAAGGGATACACTTTTTTTGCATTGCAGGAACGCATGTGTGCATGTTCCTGCATCACAGGAATGTGAACCAAGCCTTAAAGAATATGTAAATTTAGTATTTCATATTCCTGATATGTGCCTGCTTTGTATTGCTTCCTTTCTGTGCAATACCTGGTGTTCCTGCCAGTCCCTCTGCCTTCCTATTAAAAACTGACCACACTAGGCATAACAGCACATTATCGTCAGTGTTCTGGCTGTGCTGGAAGATAATCCAATGATCAGGCTGATCACCCCCCCCCCCTCACCCCCACATAACATAGCCATTCAATGGGAAGATTAGTGTACTGCTGTTTCTCCTCCCCCAGCAAGCTCCTTATGCCTTATGAAGAGGATATGTGATCACAAAAAATGGGGAAAAAAGGTATTTATCATGTTATATCTATACACAAATGTTTTGCCTTTCATATCTATATGTATGAATGTTTTTGTTACATAGTGAGAGTTTACATATACTTAAAGTGGTGTTCCAGCCGAAATGATACTTTTTAAATAAAAATACCCCTATAATACACAAGCTTAATGTATTCTAGTAAAGTTAGTCTCTAAACTAAGGTCTGTTTTGTTAGTTTATAGCAGTAGTTTGCTATTTTATAAACTTACAGCAGGCCGTGGCCATCTTAAGTGTGGGCATCTGAAGCCAGACTGTATTTCTTCCTGTATCTCATCCTTGCAGATCTCGCACATGCTCAGTGCAGCACAAGCAGTGTAATAGGTTGCAGGTCAGGTTTCCATAGCAACGGCAGTGTCAGAGGAAGTTGCCGCCCCTTCCCAGAAGGCATTGCAAACAGGAAATGATGCAATGGGCCACGGCCAGGGAGGAGGAAGTGAAAAATGAATAAATACAGCAGATATACAGTAGGTGCTGAGAAAATGTAAAAATATCCAATTCGTTTACAGTGCACAGTTTAGTGAGGGATGCTGAAGAGTTGTAAAAGTGGGTGGAACTCCACTTTAAGGTGTATGGAGACCCCAAAAATGAACCTCTCTTATTTGGTCTGGTAAAGTAGAACTGTGTCAATAGAAACACAAATGATGAAGTTATGGCTGTCCTATTTTGGTTACACTTTAAGAAGAGAGAGATCAATGGGAAAGGGAATAATGTTCAGGAAGATCGAAGGACCAAGGTGAAGAGGGAGATCGGCTACTAGATGGTTGGACGCATTGGCCTCAGCTGTAAGGATGAAACTGGAAGATCTTGCAAGACCAGCACAAAATTGACTTCTCTTTAGATTTCTCATTCATCAAGTTGCTAGGACTTGAACCTGAGAAGCACTTAAAAAGGTTGAAATAAAGGCAAACTTTTTTTTCTTTTTGGAGAGAGGGTTATAACTCCTGTCAATCTGGGGTTTTTTTTATGCTTCCTGTTCCATAACCGAAACAGTAAGTCTAGGTTCACATTTATACATTTGCGGTTGACGCATTTTTCAGGCACATTTTGCGGTGCGTTTTGTGTTTTTCTTTTTTTTTTAACAGAATGTTGCATTTGGTGTTTTGAAACCCGCATTTTTTATGCGTTTTTGCATGCAGTTTTCATGCATTTTGTGTATTTTTTCCTTTAAAAACACTTTATATAGCTGGTTCCTAAGGAGCGGGCCAATGAAGCTGGCCGCCACGTCCTTAACAACCGATGAGTCATCAGCTGTCAGCAGGGTTTAACAAAAAAAATTGTTAAAATAACTACATGGGGTTCCCCATATGGATTTGGAGGGGAACCCCACGCCAAAGTAAAAAAAAATGGCGTGCCCCCCCCCAAAATCCATAGCAGACCCAGCAGGTCAGGAGAGTGAGGGGACCAGCAAGCGCCCCCTCCTGAGCTATACTAGGCCGCAGGCCCTCAACATGCCCCCCCCCCCACCCCAGAGCATCTTGTCCCTATGTTGATGAGGAAAAAGGCCTCTTCCTCACAACCCTGGGCTGTGGGGGTCTGCAGGCGTGGGGCTTATCAGAATCTGGAAGCCCCCTTTAACAAGGGGATCCCCAGATCCTGCCCCCCCTCCCCATGTGAATGAGTATGGGAAAGTGTCCTGTCCCCCCCCCCCCCCCATGTGAAGTGTCACTTAGAAAAAAAACACAAACACAGTTTTTGACAAATCCTTTATTAAAAATCCAAAATGAATGTCCCCCGATGTAGAGAGCTATCAGATGGAGGAGCGGGCAGTCGGCGGTTAGAATGTTACAATGTACCCCATACTCATTCACATAGGGGGGCAGGATCTGGATCTTCCTGATTCAGTTAAGCCCCCCCACCCGCAGACCCCCACAACCACAGCCCAGGGTTGTGGGGAAGAGGCCCTTGTCCCCATCAACATGGGAACAAGGCGCTTTGGGGTTGGGGGGCAGCACCCCTGGTTTAAAAAACGCATAGATGTGGACGTGTACCTTAGGAAACCATGTTAAATGGGCTGTAGTGCATTTCTGCAAAAGGCAAAATGCAAAAAAAAGCATATAGGTGTGAACGTAGGGTTAACGAGAGGAAATCCCTTCAAAGTGTAGGAATCCCTGGTTGTTACCAGTGGAATATTTCCTCTCTATTCCTGTTTTGGTGACAACCCAAAATTTGGGATTTTCCTTCACTGTCACTCTTTGTGATAACTGTAAACAGAACAAATAGAGAGTGTGATTCTCCCTGTTGATTGAAAAGATTGAAAATTGCTGTTGACAGACGCTCTCCATCCAATCACTTGAGCTATTTTGCAAAGAAGAATGGGCAAAAATGTCCCTCTCTAGATGTGCAAAGCTGGTAGAGACATCCCCAAAAAGACTTGCAGCTGTAATTGCAGTGAAAGGGGGTTCTACAAAGTAATGACTCAGGGGGGCTGAATACAAATGTACCCCACCGTTTTCACATATTTATTTGTAAAAAATGTTGAAAACTATTTATCATTTTCCTTCCACTTCACAATTATGTGCCACTTTGTGTTGGTCTATCACATAAAATCCCAATAAAATACATGTAAGTTTTTCGTTGTAACATGAGAAAATGTGGAAAATTTTAAGGAGTATGAACACTTTTTCAAGGCACTGTATATGTTAAATCATTCCTTTATAGGAGTCCTAAGGGGTTTTCATGCATAGTCTAGACCAGCATTTCCCAACCTTTTTACCACAGAGGAACCCTTTAAATAACTTTCTGGTCTCAGGAACCCCTGCTAAAAATTACTATATCTACAGCCCAGGGTACATTGGCATGATGATCACTGGGCAGAATGCTCCTTGCATTTGGTGGTCAGTGGGAAGAATGTTCCTTACATTGGTGGTCAGTGGGAAGAATACGGGAGGGCTCCACTTGGTCATGATTTATTTCCATCCTGCTCTGGCTTGCCTGACGTCTTCTCAGGGGTTTCTGTTTTCTTCTTCTATGTTGAGCGTATGATCTCCATTGTTTGAAACACTTAACACATGAGGTCAGTATTGATACCAATATTTATGTCTTTCTGCTTTATGTCCACTTACAATGGTTTAGCTGATTAGTCTATTAAATATAGGATATTTTTGAATGCTATTTGTAATTATATTTATATTAACATTGTAGATTGTTTGTATTCACCTGGAAGTTCTCAGCCCATTCCTTTTCCCTGAAGAAGAACCTTACCTCACATGTTGAAACGCGTTGGATTTCACCTGTCTCCTTGACAGTTGGCTTGGGCCTCTTCCATTTATCCATTTTTGGACTGTTTTTGTATATCATGTGTTTCAGTTTTATTCATGTTTTATGATGTTATTTACTTTTTGTAATAAATGTGTACTGTTTTATATATAATTTTCATTTTTTGAGTGTTCATGGTCCTTTAAAGTCCCACTTTTGAGGAATTTTGTTTTTACACGTTGTATTGGGGATGTGGACCTGAACCTCTTTTTCTTCCAATCAGTTAGTTAAATAGCTTTTGTCAGTGGGAAGAATGTTCCATATATTGGTAATCATTGGAAAGAATGCTGCTTACATTCGTGGTCAGTGGGAAGAATGTTCCTTACATTGGTGCTCATTGGGAAGAATGCTGCTTACATTGGTGCTCATTAGGAAGAATGTTCCCTTACAGATAGCATAAAAGTTTAAAGTTATCTTTATCTGAAATGCAAAAATTGCTCAAGGAACCCTTAGCAACCTCTGGAGGAACCCTAGAGTTCTACAGAACCTTGGTTGAGAAAGGCTGAGCTAGAGGTACTATATACCATGAGAAGGCATTTTGTGGACATTTAAGATGTTTTTGTTACTCCTTTACACTGAAGAGCAAATTCCAACTTTAAAGGCTTGTTCACACTAGCAGTTGTGGGGCGGTAAAACTTTGCAGTTGAGCTACACGTTTACTGCCCCCCCCCCCAAATGCTACCTTGTTTAGCTGCAGCGCAGAGGACAGGGGTGCATACATGCCCTAGCTGCTTTACTTCTTGGCCATGGCAGAAATTTTACCCCCCCCCCTCATCGTTTTCAGTGGGCAGAGCACCTGCTGATTGTAGCCCATTCAAGTGAACAGGGCTGCTCTGCAAGCGTGGTTGTGGCATGCTATTGCGGGGATCAAGTGGGTAAAACAGGCAGTGAGGAGGCGATAAAACACCTCCATCATTCCTATTAAATGCTCTCTGAAAAGTGATCTGAACGTAGATGTTCAGAGAAGACCTTTAATTGCCTTAGTGTCTGTGAATTGTTCACAAATAATCAAAAGGCTGTTCTATTATGCAAAAACTGACTTCAACTAGAAAGTCAAAACTTTGGCCCAACCCCTTTTGCCTTCTGATGCCTGCTGTCTGGTGCTAAATGTGATTTGTAGTCTCATTGACCAATGGTGAGGTGTGAGAGGTGGGAGGGACAGGCCAAAGCACAAGTTTGTTACCTCCAACTAAATATAAGAGGATAAAATGAATAGTCCATTAAAAGATTAAATAACAAACCATATTTTTGCTGCAATATTCACCTTCAAGTGATTTCCCAGCAGTATTCCTTTTCTACCACTAGGTGTCCTTAGTTTGATGGCCAGCATCATTCAACCCATTTCCTGTGTGCCAAGGTTGTCCTGGACCCGCAACTAGCCTGAGACTGGACAGTGAAAGGAGAAGCAGCCAGTGCTGTTACAAGGTCATCTAGAGCCCAGGGCAAACATACAAAACTGCGCCCCCCCCCCCAAGATGTATGAGCATTATGTGTCAGCAAACCCCCATCCCAAAAAAAAAAATAGCACTAATCTGCATGCTTTCCCTCTAAACATAAAGTTCCCCTACCCCAGTACAAATACCATATCACCTCTTCTAGCACGAACCCCCCAAATCCCTCCTCCTAGCCCAAATCCTCTTCCCCCATCCCCCCTCCAAACACAAATCCCCCAAAAACACCAGTCCTAGCACATCCACCCTAAAATTCCCCTCCTAGAACAATTCTTACGCCCTGCTGCCCCCCAAATTCCCCCTCCCAACACAAATCGCCTCCCCCCAATCTCCTTGTGGCCCACCCCACCTCTCATGATACCACCACAGTGCCCAGGGCAGCCGTCCCTCCTGCCCACCCCTTGTCCTGGCCATACAGCACAGTGAGGAGCTCATCTCTCTGTCACTCTGCTCTCTCCTCCTATCAGCATGCTTCCTGTCCGCACATAAACTGACTGACTCAGTGTTCTTCTTCCTCATATGCCGCGTACACACGATCGGAATTTCGGCCCGCAAAAGACCGACGAGAGTTTTTCGTCGGAAAATGCGACTGTGTGTATGCTCCATCGGACTTTTGCTGGCTGAATTCCAGCCAGCAAAAGATTGAGAGCAGGCTCTCTATTTTTCAGTCGTAAAAAGTTCCTATTCGAAAATGCGATCGTCTGAGGCAATTCCGACGCGCAAAATTCCTACGCATGCTCGGAAACAATTCGACGCATGCTCGGAAGCATTGAACTTCGTTTTCTCGGCTCGTCGTAGTGTTGTACGTCACCGCGTTCTTGACGGTCGTAAGTTCAGCCAACTTTTGTGTGACTGTGTGTATGCAAGACAAGCTTGAGCGGAATCCCGTCGGAAAAGCCGCCATATCTTTTTCTGACGAGAAGTCCGATCGCGTGTACGCGGCATTACACTCCAGCTCTGCTAAACAGGAACTGAGGCTTATATCTGGTCAAATTCAAATATTTTCACTGCTTGCATTTAAAAAAGACATAATAATGTATTTATGAACATTCAGCTGCAATAATTGGTGTATATTAAATCTCCCTAGATGTCATCTTTAGTTTTTTTTATGAAAGATCATGTCAGGGTCATTTTAACAACAGCCTCAAATGATACATTCAAACATCTGCACTGAGGTCCAACTGCAATTTTATTTTTCCGGTAACTTCTCAGTGATACAGCAATATAGTGTCCTTTAGAGGATTCTCTATATGAAGAATTATATGAAAATTTCAGAGGATCCAGTGACAGAGATGATTAACCCTTTTGCTGCCAGAGGTGATTTTGCAGCTTTTTTGCACACACTTAAAAAAATCATTTTAGGTCTGAAGATTAGCTAAAATTTCCCAAACATATTATATACAGTGCCTTGAAAAAGTTTTCATACCCCTTGAAATTTTAAACATTTTGTCATGTTACAACTGAAAACGTAAATGTATTTTATTGGGATTTTATGTGATAAACCAACACAAAATTAAACCTAATTGTGAAATGGAAGGAAAATGATACATTTTCAAATTATTTTACAAATTATTTTACAAATAAATATGTGAAAAGTGTGGGGTACATTTGTATTCAGCCCCCCTGAGTGAATACTTTGTAGAACCACCTTTCTCTGCAATTACAGCTGAAAGTCTTTTTGGGGATGTTTCTACCAGCTTTGCACATCTAGAGAGGGACATTTTTGCTCATTCTTCTTTGCAAAATACTGGAAGCTCTGTCAGATTGGATGGAGAGCGTCTGTGAACAGCAATTTTCAAGTCTTGCCACAGATTCTCAATTGGATTTAGGTCTGGACTTTGACTGGGCCATTCTAACATGAATATGCTTTGGTCTAAACCATTCCATTGTAGCTCTGGCTGTATGTTTAGGGTCGTTGTCCTGCTAGAAGGTGAACCTCCGCTCCAGTCTTAAGTCTTTTGCAAACACTAACAGGTTTTCTTCTAAGATTATCCTGTGTTTGTCTCCATCCATCTTCCCATCAACTCTGACCAGCTTCCCTGTCCCTGCTGAAGAAAAGCATCCTCAAACATGATGCTGCCACCACCATGTCTCACGGTGGGGATGGTGTGCTCAGGGTGATGTGCAGTGTTAGTTTTCTGCCACACATAGCGTTTTGCTTTTAGGCTAAAAAGTTCAATTTTGGTCTCATCTGATCAGCTTACCTTCTTCCACATGTTTTCTGTGTCCCCCCCATGGCTTCTCGTAAACTGCAAATGGGACTTCTGATGGCTTTTTTCAACATTCGCTCTTCCATAAAGGCCAGATTTGTGGAGAGCACGACTAATAGTTGTCCTGTGGACAGATTCTCCCACCTGAGCTGTGGATCTCTGCAGCTCCTCCAGAGTTACCATGGGCCTCTTGAATGCTCTCCTTGCCCGTCAGTTTAGGTGGACGGCCATGTCTTGGTAGGTTTGCGGTTTTGCCATACTCTTTCCATTTTCGGATGATGGATTGAACAGTGCTCTGTGAGATGTTCAAAGCTTGGGATATTTTTTTATAACCTAACCCTGCTTTTAACTTCTCCACAACTTTATCCCTGACCTGTCTGGTGTGTTCCTTGGTCTTCATGATGCTGCTTGTTCAGTAAGGTTCTCTAACAAACCTCTGAGGGCTTCACAGAACAGTTGTATTTATACAGAGATTAAATTAGACACAGGTGGACTCTATTTACTAATTAGGTGACTTCTGAAGGCAATTGGTTCCATTAGATTTTAGTTAGGGGCATCAGAGTAAAGGGGTCTGACTACAAATGCACGCCACACTTTTCAGATTTTTCTTTGTAAAAAAATATGTAATAAAAATGTGAAAACCATTTATCATTTTCCTTCCACTTCACAATTATGTGCCACTTTGTGTTGGTCTATCACATAAAATCCCAATAAGATACATTTACGTTTTTGGTTGTAACATGACAAAATATGGAAAATTTCAAGGGGTGTGAATACTTTTCCAAGGCACTGTAATAAGAAAAAATATATGTTCACAAACATTGAATCTGGAATATATCACTAAGAGCCCTTGCACACTGGGGCGGGGGCGGCGCCGGCGGTAAAACGCCGCTATTATTAGCGGCGTTTTACCGTCAGTATTCGGCCGCTAGCGGGGCTGTTTTACCCCCCGCTAGCGGCCGAGAAAGGGTTAAATACCACCGCAAAGCGCCTCTGCACAGGGGCTTTGCCGGCGGTATAGCCGCGCCGTCCCATTGATTTCAATGGGCAGGAGCGGTAAAGGAGCGGTAAAGGAGCGGTATACACTCCGCTCCTTCACCGCTTCGAAGATGCTGCTGGCAGGACTTTTTTTACCGTCCTGCCAGCGCATCGCTCGAGTGTGAAAGCCCTCGGGGCTTTCACACTGGATACACAGCAGCGGCACTTTCAGGTCGGTTTGCAGGCGCTATTATTAGCACAATAGCACCTGCAAACCGCCCCAGTGTGCAAGGGCTCTAAAAAGTTGGACAACTGACCAGTTGGACATCACGCTAATCAGTTTTCCTAGAAACGGATCATATTATTTCTGCACAAACAATTCGTAGAAATAGATGTTTATTACATACTCTATTATACAATCATCTGGACAGGGGCGTTGCTAGGTGGAAAAAAGACCAGGGGCTTCAGCCCGAAGTCCAAGGCCGGAAACGGGGGGGGGGGGCGCGTGTGTACACGTGATGCAGGCCTTTTTTTTTTTTGGCTGGGCCGTGACCTACCTGACCTACATACACTGACAGTAGTGAACTACCTACACTGACATTTACATTCATTGACCTACCTACACTGACCATAGTGACCTACCTACACTGACCTACCTACACTGACCATAGTGACCTACCTACACTGACCTACCTACACTGACCGTAGTGACCTACCTACACTGACCTACCTACACTGACATTTACCTACACTGACCTACCTACACTGACCTACCTACACTGACCTACATACACTGACCTACATACACTGACATTTACATTCACTGACCTACCTGCACTGACCGTAGTGACCTACCTACACTGACATTTACCTACACTGACATTTACCTACACTGACCTACATACACTGATTTTTACCTACACTGACCTACCTACACTGACATTTACCTACACTGACCTACCTACACTGACCTGCCTGACACACATACACTGTCTGACCTACCTCAGCTCAGCCGTGGTGTGCGGTGTCACAGCAGCCAGGCAGTCAGACACACACATATATAGTCAGATTGTAGATGTGCAGTAGGCACTATACAACCAGATTGTACAATCTACATACAAACTTCTTTAGATTTATCAAAATTGTGTAACATAAGGACAAATCTGAGAAAATAATTCTGATATTTAAGATTTCAAAAGTGTGCCACATCCCATGAAGAACTTAAAAGAGAGAGAGACCCTAGGGGTGGGATTTTAAAGGCACTACCAAAAGACAATAAAAGCAAAAAAAAGGACAAATCTAAACAATCTATTCAATAGATTCAATAATTCAGGCAGGTCCTTGCACTGCATAGTTGATGGTAGATCTAAAGGAGATTGTACAACCAGATTGTATAGCATATGGCCAGCTTTAGATTTAGCTAAACTATGTAATATGAGGACACACTTAAAAAAAAATGCATTATATTTGTATGAAATCATGCAGGCCCCCCATGCTATATAGTTGATGGTAGATCTAAATGAGATTTTACAATGAGATTGCATAGTGTATGCTCAGCTTTAGCAGAGAATCAGATCCTCTTTGTCAAGTTTCTATGGGGAAAGCAGTGGTCACTATAGGCAACAGCACTGTTTGTTTTTTTTTTTACAGTTTTATATACCTGATTAAACCCCACACCTCCCTAAACTGACATTTCATTTTTCAATGACATCGGTTCTCCGGTTGCTTAAGTCACCCAGTGACTTCAAACTCGGTGTGTTCACCGCTCCTAAAGCGCTGCAAAGAAGCTGCTTGCAGGACTTTTTTTGACGTCCTGCCAGCGCAGCGCCCCATTGTGAAAGCACTCGGGTTTTCACACTGGGATTGCAGATGAGGCTTTTTTCAGGTGCTTTACAGGCGCTATTTTAAGCGCTAAAGCACCTGAAAAACACCTCCATTGTGAAAGGGGTCTTAAAGTTAGTGTTTTTATCTTACCCGTAAGCGTTTGTTGCTTACAGCTAACATTAAGACCCCTTTCACACTGAGGTGCTTTTCAGGCGCTTTCATGCTAAAAAAAGCACCTGAAAAGCTCACGAAAGCCTATTTCCATTAAAATCAATGAATGCTTTCACACTGGAGCAGTGCGCTGGCAGGGCGGTGAAAAAATGCCCCTCTCCATTGAAATTAATGGAAAGCTCTTCAAAAGCGCCTGAAAAGCTCTTCAAAAGAGCCTAAAAAGCTCTTCAAAAGCGCCTGAAAAACTCTTCAAAAGCGCTCAGTGTTTTACTGGCAGTTTAGAAGAGCCTCAGTCTGAAAGAGGCCTAAATGAAATCATGTTATAGTCACTGCTACCCAGATGCTCTTTTATATGAATATTGGTAATAAGCTCTGCATGGTTTGAGATTACCAGGTCCAGCAGAGCGTCTTTCCTAGTCGGGGCTTTAATAAACTGGACCATAAAATTGTCTTGTAATAGGTTTATAAAATTTTGCCCTTTAACTGTCCCAGCAGTGCCATTACTCCAGTCAATTTCCGGGTAGTTAAAATCCCCCATTATTATCACCATCCCAGCCCTTGCTGCCTTTTCCATCTGTGCAAGGAGCTGAGTCTCCACCTCCTCACTGGGAAGTCTAGAACAAACTCCAATGATAACATTTGTAGTGCGCACACCCATGTACAATTACACCCATAATGCTTCAGACTCATCACACTCTCCATCAACTACAGTAGGTCCTCTTTCACACTGGCTTTGAGATCACTTCTCACATAGAGACAGACAGCCCACTGCAAAGAAATTCTCATTACACTGTAAAGAAAGTCTCATTACACTGCAAAGAATGTCTCATTACACTGCAAAGAAAGTCTCATCCCACTGCAAAGAAAGTCTCATCCAAAAGGAAAAAAAAGTCTCACTCCCACTGCAAAGAAAGACTCATTGCACTGCAAAGAAAGTCGCATCTAACTGCAAAAAAAAAGTCTCATGCTGCGTACACACAAGCGGACTTTCCGGCATACTTGGTCCGGCGGACCAGAGTCTGCCGGACAATCCGACCATGTGTAGGCTCCGGCGGACTTTTCGGCCCTAGATTTGAAACATGGTTTAAATCTTTCCGTCGGACTCAGTTTCTGGCAGAAAGTCCGCTCGTCTGTGTGCTGGTCCGACGGAAAGCCCGCTCGTCTGTATGCTGGTCCAATGGACCAGATACGACGCAAGGGCAGGGTATTGCATTTCGCGTTCGCGGTAATAGGAAAAACAAACTTTCCTATTGCGGCGAGCGCGGGGCATACCAGGCCCTTAGGTCTGGTATGGATTATAAAGGGGAGCCCCTACGCCGAAAAAACGGCGTGGGGTCCCCCCTAAAATCTATACCAGACCCCGATCCGAGCACGCAGCCCGGCCGGTCAGCAAAGGGGGTGGGGACGAGCGAGCGCCCCCCCCCCCTCCTCAACCGTACCAGGCCGCATGCCCTCAACATGTGGGGTGGGTGCTTTGAGGGAGGGGGGCGCCCTGCGGGGCCCCCCCACCCAAAGCACCTCTTCCCGACATCCCTGGCCGTTGGTTGTCGGGGTCTGCGGGCGGGGGGCTTATCGGAATCCAGGAGCCCCCTATAAGAGGGCCCCCAGATCCCAGCCCCCCCACCCTATGTGAATGAGTATGAGGTACATGGTACCCCTACCCATTCACCTAGGGAAAAAGTGTCAATAATAAAACACACTACACAGTTTTTTAAAATAATTTATTAAACAGCTCCGGGGCGGGGGTCTTCCTCCGGCTTTGGGGGTCTTTTCCGGCGTCCGGTTGGTTCTTCTCCGCTCTCTCCGGCCTCTTCTCCCGGTGTTCCAGTTCTTCGGCCAGCTCCTCCGCTGTCTTCAGGCAGCTCTCTTGTCAGTGGAGGTCCGGACTTCTGGGCTTCTTGTCTTCTTCCCTCTTCTCTTCTCCAGATGTTGACAGGACGCTCTCTCCGGCTGGACTGCTCTCTGAGGGCTCCTTTGTGACTTATATAGGCGGAGACCCCGCCCCCTTATGATGTCACAGTCCCTGGGCATGCTGGGACTGTGACGTTTTAGGGGGCGTGGTCACTGGTCACTGGATGATGTTGAGGCTTAAAACTATATAAATTTATCCAGGTCTTTTTTCTTCAGAGAAAAGGTGGAGGAACTTAACCAAGCCCCCTCCACTTCCCCGCTGAACCGCATCAAACGGTGGATGTAGCCAAATTGCAGTAAATAAAATACCAGGATTGTGTTATGTGCAGAGTTCAGGAATGTGCTAATTACAGAGTGCAGAGTTCAGGGGTGCGCTACATACAGAGTGCAGGCTTCAGGGGTGCGCTGTGTACAGACTGCAATGTTCAGGAGTGCGGAGTGTATAGAGTGCAGGGTTGAAGAATGCGCTACATACAGAGTGCAGAGTTTGAGGTGTGCTAGGCACATTGTGCAGGGTTCAGCTCTCTTTCACCGGCTGATGCCCCATTCAACACTGCACTTGCAGGAGTGTGCTACATACAGAGTGCAGGGTTTGGGGTGTATTATGCACAGTGTGCAGGGTTCAGCTCTCTTTCACAGGCAGATGCCCCATCCAACACTGCACCTGCATCCTGCGCTATATACAGAGTGCAGAGTTCAGGGGTGCGCAGTGTACAGAGTGCATGTTGAGGAGTGCACTACATACAGAGTGCATAATTTAGGGTGTGCTATGCACAATGTGCAGGGTTCAGCTGTTTTGCACAGGCTGATGCCCCATCAAACACTGCACTTGCATCTCCCTTGCCCCTGAGTGCAGGGCAGGCAGGAATCTGTGAGAGCCACACAGAGAAAAGCTGTTTTTGTAAATGCAGAAGACCTCTATGTTTACAAGTGACAGTGGTGAGTGGGTAGCTGTCAGGGCTGGGCTCAGCCCTTCCCTCTCTGAGCTGGCCGCTCAGCCCGTCGGCTAATTGCCAGCTCCTATCTCTCCACAGTTACTCAGCTGTTGATGATCCTACTCGTCGGTCCTGCCTACTTAAGCCGTCCAGTCCAGAGGAGCTCTGCCTTCGCCTTGGTCACATTACAAGAAACTATCGCCTGAGTTCCTGTTTAAAGACTGGCTTTGCTGACATCCCTTCTGGCTCCAGATCCTGCTTGCTGTTCCACTACTTTGATCCCTGACTTCTGGCTTGGCTGACTATCCGTTCCGGTTACTGAACTTTGGCTATGCTTTGACTATGTTTGTTCTTTTTACTTACTTATTAAACAAGTGTGATTTAACTGTACTTCTGTCTCAGTCTGATTTCATGGTTTCTGACAGTAGCGGAGGGAGAGAGCCGGAGGTGGCAGAACAGAGTTCCACCACGTCCTGGCTAAAAAAAGCCCTAGGTGCAAGGGCCACATGAAATAGCCTGGTGGGGCGGAATAAACCCCCGGGCCTTGTTTGACACATGTGCTATATATACATGGATCATGTGAGGGCATATGTTTTATTCATTTTGAAACGATTAGTGATGGAGCAGTCATCCCGTGGGTGGAGAACTTTCTAACATTCTGTGTTTGAGGGTCAAATATGAGGGTGAGCTGCTTTCCTTTGGGTGTTGGCACCAGGCTATGTTATATTTTGACACATTTACAGTAGTGGATGAAGATATAAGGTGTTTTTGTACGCTCACTTCAATGGACTGGTTGTTCATTTATTTATGGTGTATGCCAGCCATTCTCAACCTCTTTACTGCAGAGGAACCCTTAAAATTACTTTACAGGTCCTGGGGAACCCCTGTTAAAATGAAAAGTTAGGGGGGCTGTGGGGAAGAATGTCCCTTGTCACATTTATTGATTTTTTTATAGTCTAACTCTGGGAAACCTGAAATGACTCTTTGCAGTGGGGTTGCATCAGCGCAAGGGGTAATTGCTCATCTAGGGACCATAGAACAGAAGATTTACTTACCTAATTATTCTCTCCTCTGTGCTGCTAGATCCATTCCTGCAGCATCTTCTCCTCCATCCATGTTCCAGTGGTGTATACTCCTGACATCATCAAGACCAATGCACTTACCATAGTTCTTCATTGGACGTAATGACACAGAGGGACAGTCCACCGACTGCATGGGAGGAACACTGCCTGTCAGGGGAGCAGGGGATCTGATAAGTAAAAGTGCTTTTATTCTGCCCTATATTAAACAACCGGGCACTGCAAGGGTTACCTTTCAAGTTTCCTAGAGTTTGGTTTTGATGTGTGCATATATATGAAATATCCCAGATTTACTGTATATAATATTACTTATCATTTGAGTTTTTTTGTTACAAAACAGTACAAGAAAGATATAGAGCATTAAAACTTTAAAAACTAGTATAAGATCACGCTTTATGTGTAATGAGGCCTACTTCCTCAGGGTCTGTGAAACTGAAAATCAACATATTATGCACTTTATTTCCACGCCATAGCCCAGAGGTCTCCAAACTTTCCAAACAAAGGGCCAGTTTACTGTTCTTGTGACTTTAGGGGGGCCGGACTGTGGCTATTGAGAGTAGGAAAGGTCCTGACGTCTATGGGTAAAAAAGAAAAAAAACATCTTTGGTGTCAATAGAAAGGATTATACCTCATGTTGTTGTTGGGTCCCATTGTTGGTGTCATTGGGAGGAATTGGGCCCCATTGTTGGTGTCATTAGGAGGAATTGTGCACTATTGTGGTTGTCATTGGGCCCCATTGTTGGTGTCATTAGGAGGAATTGTGCCCTATTGTTGGTGTCATTGGGAGGAATTGGGCCCCATTGTTGGCGTCATTTGGAGGATTGGGCCCCATTGTTGGTGTCATTAGGAGGAATTGTGCCCTATTGTTGGTGTAATTGGGAGGAATTGGGCCCCGTTGTTGGTGTAATTAGGAGGAATTGTGCACTATTGTGGGTGTCATTGGGCCCCATTGTTGGTGTCATTAGGAGGAATTGTGCCCTATTGTTGGTGTCATTGGGAGAAATTGGGCCCCATTGTTGGCGTCATTTGGAGGATTGGGCCCCATTGTTGGTGTCATTAGGAGGAATTGTGCCCTATTGTTGGTGTAATTGGGAGGAATTGGGCCCCGTTGTTGGTGTAATTAGGAGGAATTGTGTCCTATTGTGGGTGTCATTGGGCCCCATTGTTGGTGTCATTAGGAGGAATTGTGCCCTATTGTTGGTGTCATTGGGAGGAATTGGGTCCCATTGTTGGTGTCATTAGGAGGAATTGGGTCCCATTGATGGTGTCATTAGGAGGAATTGTGCCACTTTTTTGATGACAGTGGGGGGGGGAATTATGTTCCATTGTTGGCATCAGTAGATGAAATATTGCCCAAGGGCCGGATAAAAGCAAGCAAAGGGCCACATTTGGCCCCCTGGGCCACAGTTTGGAGACCACTGCCATAGCCAAAAGGCAGCTACAGTGTGGTTGTCTAGTTCTGAGAGAGCATCCATAGACGTCCTCCCAAAACCTCGCCCCCTGTGCAACTTCATTACCCGTGAAACGCATTGTGCAATTGCCGAACCTCCCCCCCATCTGTTCAGCATACAGAATAATGGAATATTTCTATTATGCGAACTGAGAGTAATGAAGTGTAAAAACACTGCTGACGACAAGAGGAATTGGGGCAAACTGTGAACATCTATTCTATATGTGGTTTATAGTTATTGTAACCATAGGCATGCACACGGGGTGTGCCGAGTATGCCCGAGCACACCCTAATCACCTCATGCAGTGCAGATTCCCCCCCAGCTGCCTGGTGCCGGCATCCCTCCTCTCCTCTACCACCGGCTGTTTAACCCCTGATATTTCACCAAAGTCCCCTAACAGGACTCCTAAAAAAATTGTAAAAAAATAATAAAAAGATTGTAAAAAAAATAAATTAATACAAAAAATGATTGACATTATCCACTGTCCTACTGACACCGTCCACTGCTCTACTGACATCTTCCATGTTTTAATACATTTTTAGAATGCTAGTTTACATTTATTTATATGAGTATTTGTGTATATATATATATATGTGTATATATATATATATATATATATATATATATATATATATATATATATATATATACATACAGTGCCTTGCGAAAGTATTCGGCCCCCTTGAACTTTTCAATCTTTTGACACATTTCAGGCTTCAAACATAAAGATATAAAATTTTTATTTTTTGTGAAGAATCACCAACAAGTGGGACACAATTGTGAAGTGGAACGAAATCTTATGGATTGTTGAAACTTTTTTAACTAATAAAAAAATGAAAAGTGGGGCGTGCAAAATTATTCGGCCCCCTTGCGTTAATACTTTGTAGAGCCACCTTTTGCTGCGATTACAGCTGCAAGTCGCTTGGGGTATGTCTCTATCAGTTTTGCACATCGAGAGACTGAAATTCTTGCCCACTCTTCCTTGCAAAACAGCTCGAGCTCAGTGAGGTTGGATGGAGAGCGTTTGTGAACAGCAGTTTTCAGCTCTTTCCACAGATTCTCGATTGGATTCAGGTCTGGACTTTGACTTGGCCATTCTAACACCTGGATACGTTTATTTGTGAACCATTCCTTTGTAGATTTTGCTGTATGTTTGGGATCATTGTCTTGTTGGAAGATAAATCTCCGTCCCAGTTTCAGGTCTTTTGCAGACTCCAACAGGTTTTCATCCAGAATGGTCCTGTATTTGGCTGCATCCATCTTCCCCTCAATTTTAACCATCTTCCCTGTCCCTGCTGAAGAAAAGCAGGCCCAAACCATGATGCTGCCACCACCATGTTTGACAGTGGGGATGGTGTGTTGAGTGTGATGAGCTGTGTTGCTTTTATGCCAAACATATCGTTTTGCATTGTGGCCAAAAAGTTCGATTTTGGTTTCATCGGACCAGAGCACCTTCTTCCACATGTTTGGTGTGTCTCCCAGGTGGCTTGTGGCAAACTTTAGACGAGACTTTTTATGGATATCTTTGAGAAATGGCTTTCTTCTTGCCACTCTTCCATAAAGGGCAGATTTGTGCAGTGTACGACTGAATGTTGTCCTATGGACAGACTCTCCCACCTCAGCTGTAGTTCTCTGCAGTTCATCCAGAGTGATCATGGGCCTCTTGGCTGCATCTCTGATCAGTCTTCTCCTTGTCTGAGCTGAAAGTTTAGAGGGACAGCCAGGTCTTGGTAGATTTGCAGTGGTCTGATACTCCTTCCATTTCAAAATGATCGCTTGCACAGTGCTCCTTGGGATGTTTAAAGCTTGGGAAATCTTTTTGTATCCAAATCCGGCTTTAAACTTCTCTACAACAGTATTACGAACCTGCCTGGTGTGTTCCTTGGTCTTCATGATGCTTTCTGCGCTTTCAACAGAACCCTGAGACTATCACAGAGCAGGTGCATTTATACAGAGACTTGATTACACAAAGGTGGATTCTATTTATCACCAGCAGTCATTTAGGACAACATTGGATCATTCAGAGATCCTCGCTGAACTTCTGGAGTGAGTTTTCTGCACTGAAAGTAAAGGGGCCGAATAATTTTGCACGCACCACTTTTCAGTTTTTTAATTGCTAAAAAAGTTTAAAATATCCAATAGATTTCGTTCCACTTCACAATTGTGTCCCACTTGTTGGTGATTCTTCACAAAAAATTAAAATTTTATATCTTTATGTTTGAAGCCTGAAATGTGGCAAAAAGTTGAAAAGTTCAAGGGGGCCGAATACTTTTGCAAGGCACTGTATATATATATATATATATATATATATAAAATATATACACTCACCGGCCACTATATTAGGTACACCTTGCTAGTACCGGGTTGGACCCCCTTTTGCCTTCAGAACTGCCTTTATTCTTCATTCTTCTTCCTTCTTGGAAATATTCCTGAGAGATTTTGGTCCATAGTGACATGATAGCATCACGCAGTTGCTGCAGATTTGTTGGCTGCACATCCATGATGCAAATCTCCCGTTCCACCACATCCCAAAGGTGCTCTATTGTATTGAGATCTGGTGACTGTGGAGGCCATTGGCATACAGTGAACTCAATGTTATATTTAAAAAAACAGTGGTGAGATGATCTGAGTTTTGTGACATGGTGCATTTTCCTGCTGGAAGGAAGCATCAGAAGATGGGTACACTGTAGAGGGATGGACATGGTCAGCAACAATACTCAGGTAGGCTGTGGAGTTTAAACGATGCTCAAGGGGCCCAAAGTGTGCCAAGAAAATATCCCCCACAACCATTACACCACCACCAGCCTGAACCGTTGATACAAGGCAGGATGGATCCATGCTTTTATGTTGTTTATGCCAAATTCTGACCCCACCATCTGAATGTTGCAGCTGAAATGGAGACTCATCAGATCAGGCAACGTTTTTCCAATCTTCTATTGTCCAATTTTGGTGAGCCTGTGTGAATTGTAGCCTCAGTTTCCTGTTCCTAGCGGACAGGAGTGGCACCTGGTGTGGTCTTCTGCTGCTGTAGCCCATTTGCTTTAAGGTTCGATGTGTTGTGCGTTCAGAGATAGTATTCTGCATACCTTGGTTTTAACGAGTGGTTATTTGAGTTACTTTTGCCTTTCTTTCATCTGGAACCAGTCTGTCCATTCTCCTCTGACCTCTGACATCAACAAGCCGTTTTCCTCCACACAACTGCGGCTCCCTGGATCTCTCTTTTTTGAGCCATTCTATGTAAACCGGAGAGATGGTTTTGCGTGAAAATCCCAGCCAATCAGTAGTTTTTGAAATACTCAGACCAGCCCGTCTGGCACCAACAACCATCCCACGTTCAAAGTCACTTAAGTCCCCTTTCTTCCCCATTCTGATGCTCGGTTTGAACGTCAGCAAGTCATCTTCACCACGTCTAGATGCCTAAATGCATTGAGTCGCTGCCATGTGATTGGCTGATTAGCAATTTGTGTTATCAAGCAATTGAACAGGTGTACCTAATAAAGTGTCCGGTGAGTGTATATATATTTGTACACATACACACACGCATGTGTGTTTGAGTTTTGGGGTGCACATCCTGATGCAATAGGCTGTGCACACTTGTTGTAATGTATAAAGAACAGCCTCATTGAGTCTTGTGATATGGATATCTTTATAACTAAGGAATGTTTTAAACAGATAACAATAAAATCAATGTGATCTTTCACTAGTGTTTGATATTGTCATGCTCTGTATTGGCACCCTATAAATCCCATTATTTTTTCTTGTACTGTTTGTGACATTATCGGGGACATTGGTGCCTAATTGATCAGTTTCAGCACTATTCAGAGTATCTTGAGTTTTTTATGATTGATATTTATTTTAATATAGCTATTTAGTAAGCACATCCTTATTTTTAAGCATTTATTTATTAGGTGATCCAGCTCATCAACCTATACCAATAACTGAAATATCAATTTTGGGTGAACTGACCCTTTAAAGAAAATGATGGGGGAAAAAAGGCAATGGAACATTTGTCAGGCAGTGAAGTGAAAATCTATGCATTTATGCCTAATGAAGATGAACAGGATCAGTGGTCTTTCCTGGCCCCTAGTGGGCACATGCCACATCACATCACCAGTGTGGCAGCCTGGCACACAGCGAGAGAAAGACGGAGGGGGAAACCCTGCCTAGGCTCCATCCAGAGTGCATTGCTCACCTTCTCTTTGGCTTGCATGGATAATAATGGGGGCTGCATGCTGTGTTAAAAGAGAGCATCAGTGGAGGATTACTGCTGGATGGGGAGGAGAAGAGGGGCCGGATTAATCCATTTAAATCTACCATCCATGGTCAATAGAAGGCAATTTGCGGTTGTCCTTTTGCAGAGGATGCTGTCACATTTGTAGGAAAGCAGATGAGATCACAGCTCACAAAGAGTAGCAAAGAGTGCTGCTTTTTTTTTTTTTATCATTCTCTCTGCTCCCCCAAGTCTGCATTACATCGGGAGCGCGCAGATGTTCAGGAGCGCGCATCAGGCACATAGCAAAGATGGAGTCCCAGCAGCTGCAGGGAAGGCTAGAGCCAGCCAAGTCTCCGCTGTTTTAAGAGACCTCCTTGCATCGCCAATGGCTTGGGTCCATGGCATTGCCTACTAGGCTTATTTCCAGCTGGGGGCATCTGATGGCTTGCATCTCCTTTGGCTCAAGAGGCAAATGTTGCTCCCAAGGACTCTGAACGTTGGCATCCTCCTCTCTGCATCCCCAAACTAGCATCGGAATTCCCCCCTATACCTCTGGGCTTTGCCCTTACCCACCAACTGCATGCCCAATACAAGGGTGCATGGACAGCCAGGCAGCCAGCGTTCCTAGGGATTGTGGTGGCATCTAAAGGGGGGTTTTTGATTGTTTTATTTGTCTACTACACTGTGCAGGAGGGCATCTGATCAGCTAGCCAAGATGCTGCCATCTCAAGAAGCCTCCAAGCTTTACCATGACAATTACATGAGAAACTCAAGAGCCATAGGCGTGCTTTGGGCCATCTTCACCATCTGCTTTGCCATCATCAACGTGGTGGTCTTTATACAACCCTACTGGATAGGGGACAGCGTCAATACACCCAAGCCCGGTTACTTTGGGCTCTTCCACTACTGTGTGGGCAATGGAGGGGGGAACAGGGAGTTTACCTGCCGGGGGTCCTTCACCGATTTCAGCACCATCCCCTCTGGAGCCTTCAAAGCAGCCGCCTTCTTCGTGCTGCTGTCCATGGTGCTGATCCTGGGCTGCATTACCTGTTTCGCCCTGTTCTTCTTCTGCAACACGGCCACTGTGTACAAGATCTGCGCCTGGATGCAGCTGTGTGCAGGTAAATGGGGGGGAAGGGGTGGGGGGTGGTAAATTGTAGGTAGTGAGCGACCAGACATGGCATCTGGCCATAAGGAGCAAGGGTCTTTTCTGGAATGCAGCCACTTGCTCCCGAAGGTTTCCACACACCTACTATGCTTATTTTGTCAGTCAAAACCTTATTGCTTTATCTTGTCTTGCCTGAGAGTTTTTGAGTGTTTAAGATGTCTCCAAAATTTCAGTGAAAATCTAGTAAATTTTGCAATTTGGCGAAAAAGCATTGGTGGCAAATGGAGAAAATAAAATAAAATGAACCTGGTTTTGGTGGGTTTTAAGACTAGATAGAGGGTGACCAGACATGAAATCTCTTGTCTGCCAGGAGGAATGGTCTTCTATAGAATGTAGTCACTGGCTCCCAAAGGATTCCAAGCACCTACTATGCTCATTCTGGCAGTCAAAATATGTGTGCCATTGGTGGTAATAGAGAAGGCAAAATGAAGGTGGTTTTGGTGGGTTTTAAGACTAGGTAGAGGGTGACCAGACATTAAATCTCTGGTCTGGCAGGAGGAAGGGTCTTCTCTAGAATGTAGTTACTGGCTCCCAAAGGTTTCCAAGCACCTACTATGCTTATTCTGGCAGTCAAAACCTTATTGCTATATCTTGCCTGTTAAGGATGAGCAAAATTTTGAGTTTTTATGTCTCCAAAATTTCAGTGAAAATTGAAAAATGTTAGTAAAATTTCACCATTTCATTTTGGTGAAATTTTGCCTTTTTTGGGAAACAGCATTGGCGCAATAGGCAAGGCAAAATGAAGGTGCTTTTAGTGGGTTTTAGGAATAGGTAGAGGGTGACCAGTCATGAAATCTCTTGGCTGCCAGAAGGAAAGAATGTAATCACTGGCTCATAAAGATTTCCAAGCACCTACTATGCTTATTCTAGCATGCAAAAACTTATTGCTATATCATGCATATTAGGCATGAGCAAAATTGAGAGTTTTCATGTTCCCAAAATTTCAGCAAAAATCAAAAGAGTTCAGTGAAGTTTCGCCATTTTTGGAAAAAGCATTGGCGGCAATGGGGAAGGCGAAATGATGGTGGTTTTGGTGGGTTCTAACAATAGGTAGAGGGTGAACAGACATGAAATCTCTTGTCTGCCACAAGGAAAGGTCTTCTCTAGAATGCAGTCACTGGCTCCCAAAGTATTCCAAGTACCTATTATGCTTATTCTGGCAGTCAAAACCTATTGCTAGATCATGCCTGTTAGGGATGAGCGAAATTGAGAGTTTTCATGTCTCCAAAATTTCAGCAAAAATCAAATGATTTTGCTGAAATTTTGGTGAAACTGCCATTTTGGGAAAAAGCATTGGCGGTACGGGAGTAGGTGAAACTAAGGTGGTTTTGGTGGGTTTTAAAGGTAGGCAGAGTGTGACCAAGCACAAAATCTCTTGGCTGCCAAGAGAAAGGGTCTTTCCTAGAATGTAGTCACTGGCTCCCAAAGGTTTCCAAGCACCTACTATGCTTATTCTGTCAGTCAAAACCTTATTGCTATATCTTGCCTGTTAGGAATGAGCGAAATCGAGAGTTTCCATGTCTCTAAATATTCTGCAAAAATTTTGGTGAAATTTTGCCATTTCGGGAAAAAGCGTTGGCAGCAATGGAGAAGGCAAAATTATGGCAAATGATCTTTTTTGAGTGGTTTTGATGGGTTTAAGGATAGACAGCGGGTGACCAGACATGAAATCTATTGGCTGCTGAATGGTACGATCTTCTCTAGAATGTAGTCACTGGTTCCCAAAGGTTTACAGGCACTTTATATGCTTAGTCTGAGTCAGTCAGAACTTCAGAAATTTTAGCATTATAGTTTCCCAAAAATTGTGATTTCTGAGAAGTTGTGCCATCTTGGCCAAAAGCATTGGAGTTAATAGAGAAGGGAAAATGAAAGTTAAAGGGTTTAAGGGTAAAGTGGGCATTAAATGGCTTAGGTTATACAATGGTAATAATGAGTATTGAGGGTTACAAAAGCTCCTTATAACTATCTTGGACATATTCCTGTGCCATGGCTACAGTTGGCATGAAATAGCTCAGGTTATAGCATGGTTTTAATGACTTCTGAGGGTTACAAAAGCTTTATTTAGCTGTCCTGGACATGTTATTGAGCCCTGGCTACAAATGGCATTAAATGGCTCAGATTATAGCATGGTTTTAAAGACTCCTGAGGGTCACATAAGCTCCTTTTAGGTGGACATGTTCTTGTGCCTTGGCTACAGTGGGCATTAAATGGCTTAGATTATAGCATAGTTTTAATGGCTCCTGAGGGTACAAAAGGTCATTTTAGCTGTCCAGGACATGTTCTTGTGCCCTGGCAACAGTGGGCATTAAATGGCTTAGGTTATAGCATAGTTTTAATGGCTTCTGAGGGTTACAGAAGCTCGTTTTAGCTGCCCAGGACATGTTCTGCTGCCCCGGCTACAAGTATTCTGGACCTGTTCTTGTACCTTGGGTACAATGGGCATTAAATGGCTTCAGTTTAAGCAAGGTTTTAATGGTTCCTTAGGGTTACAAAAGCCCCTTCTAAATATCTTGGACCTATTCTTGTGCCTGGTCACCTCTAGCCTCATTATTTCGCTCAACCCCAAATACAGCCTTAAAAACATAAATTAACAAAACAAAAGAAAAAAGAGTAGATTTTTTTTCAAGTAAATGTTGCCTAAGCAGCTCTAAGAGTGAAACAGAGAATTTCCACTTTTGTGAAATTAGCACCACTAAATCAATTTTGCCAAAATCACTCTGTTTATCCCTAATGCCTATGTATTCATGTTTACACCGGGCTGAAGTTCAGAGACTTACCACCATTCAGCAGCAAAGTGGATTGTAGATGATGGATGGTTTTCATTATGGGAGCCTTAGTGTAGAGACAAGGTGCATGCCTGTAGTAATGTCCAATAAGACAGTACGTTTTTTTCTCCTTCTTGTGTCTAGGCACCGTCATTAGTCATAACACTTTAGATGGAGGATATGGTTTTCTATGAAGGTCTCTTTGACATGCAGTCAAACTGGGCAGCTGCCCTTGGGCTGCTTTGCTGATGGGGCAGATAGCAAGTATCCTTTGATAACTTATGGTTCATTTTTGGAGAGGAGGAAGAAAAGTGTTGTAGATCAAGAATGAAATGCTAATGGGGGTGCCTAATTACCAACCAGGGCTTATTTTGCCACACATCATAATGTTACATCAGCTTACAATACAGTCCTGCCAATATAGGAATGAGAGTTGCAGAGGAGAGTTTAATTACAAGGTATTACGCATCCTCTGGGATGTGTGAATGCTATTTTAATAAGAGGGGACAATAACTGAGAGAAAAATCTGCCTCTTGGCAGCAATAGGATACAATTGTATTACGGAACCTTTGATAACCTAAAAATAGCACATTGGTGCCCTCTGTACTAGAAGGAGTGATCCTTTATGAGCTGTATTTATCTATGGGCTGCTATGCAGCTAAGACAGCCATGCTTTGTTCATTAATCACAGGCATTCTGACACTAATATGGCTGTACACTTTTTATTTTTATTGTTACATAGAGAACAGATGCATCGCAACAGATTGGATGGCAAAGTGTCTGCTGCCCACACATTTGGTTGCTTAATTGTTACTATAAGGAGTCATGTATAATCTCTGTGTATCTAATAAAAGATCAGTCTACTTATAGCCATAGATAGGGGATGAGAGATTAGATGGATGATACAGAAACTGAGATAGATAGATAGATAGATAGATAGATAGATAGATAGATAGATAGATAGATAGATAGATAGATAGATAGATAGATAGATAGATAGATTTTTTTAAATCTTTTTTTTAATCTAATTTATTTTTTTCTATGCTTGCTTATAATAATTTCTAACTTTTTTTTAGCTTTTTTTTAAGATATATATATATATATATATATATATATATATATATATATATATATATATATATATATATATATATATATATATATATATATATATATATATATATAATATAAAAAAAAATCTATCTTTCTATCTATCTATCTATCTATCTATCTATCTATCTATCTATATCTATCTATCTATCTATCTATATATAGATATGTATATTTTTTTCTATGCTTGCTTTATATTAGTTTCTAACTTTTTTTTTTTATCTTTTGTTAGATATCTATCTATCTATCTATCTATCTATCTATCTATCTATCTATCTATCTATCTATCTATCTATCTATCTATCTATCGATAGATATATCTAGATGTATCTAGATATATATATATATATATATTTTCTATGCTTGCTTTATATTAATTTCTAACTTTTTTTTAGACAAATAGGTGGGTAGATAGATAGATAGATAGATAGATAGA
The DNA here is from genome assembly GCA_037952835.1 of Lithobates septentrionalis. Lineage (NCBI taxonomy): Eukaryota > Metazoa > Chordata > Amphibia > Anura > Ranidae > Lithobates > Lithobates septentrionalis. The sequence continues at coordinate 139,887 of JBBDGP010003747.1, forward strand.
TAGATAGATAGATAGATAGATAGATAGATAGATAGATAGATAGATAGATGGATAGATAGATATATAGATAGATAGATAGATAGATAGATAGATAGATAGATAGATAGATAGATAGATAGATAGATAGATAGATAGATAGATAGATAGATAGATAGATAGATAGATAGATAGATAGATAGGATATATATGTCCATTATCTGTGTCTCTTTTTTTGTAATCTGTTTTGTATATGTGTTTTGTATTATGTTAACTTAGTTAAAGGTAGAGTGCATGATTGGTAAAATGATCACTTGGTTTAAAAATGATTCTATTTTAAGTAGATATATCCTGGACACTGATATGGATTATTTAACATATTCTCCAGCTTATCAGAATTTAAAAGAAAGTCCTGTTTTTATAAGCTTTAGCCCCCATTTCTACTTCATTAGCCTTAAAATATATTTTGGTCATATATTTTATTTTGGTAATATATTATATATTTTTTATTTAAGAGAGTCTAGATGAGTCTAGATGCTCACTGCTCTCGTGTACTTACTGTCTGCTTTATATACTACACCCAGCGTACAATGTGTTTACCATCTCAGTGTTTTATGTCATGTTGGGGTGTGGGTAAAGTCAGTTTTGGGAAATACCCCTCTTGCATTAGCTATGTATGAATGCATCTCCTTTGCAAGCGAGGTACCTGGATATTGCAATCACGTTAGTAACCGTGGTTTAGGGAGGGAGAATTTCCCACACTGCACTCGGCTCACATAGGAAAGACACTTGTAATCAATAGAGCATCAACATATTTATGTGTCTTTAAGGTATACACTTTAGTAGCTCATTAGGAGGATGCATAAACACATGCATTTTTAATGAACAATTTAAATAATATTCACGACTATGGCATAGTGGTCTGTAAATGGAAAATCCATTTTGCTGCATAAGCCAATTCGCTGTTCTGATGGCTTCTTTGCATTATGTTTTTATCCCGTCATTATCTGATATATAGATGTGCCAATTGGAATGCAATTTAGTAATGATGTCCATCTTGAATCCATCAGAAATGGACATTAGCTGTGGAGTAGGAAAGCAATCACATACATACCAAATGTACAGCACAAAGCGTTTTTTTTTTATAAAGTCATTACACAGATATGTTAAAATGTTAAAACGCTAAAACGTATTTTAAATTTTAATCATCTCGTGGCACCTGGGCAATATTCTGAAAGTGGTATTAAACACAAAAACATAAACGTATTCTATTGCAGTTCACCAGATCTTAGATGTGGTAGCTGCATTCATTTTTTTAAGCTTTTTTCCCTTTTTTTTTTTTTACCTGGTGATCTGGCCAGTAAATCTGTTATTTTTCAGCAGACCCAGCTGTCCAGAAAAGTGACAGTAATGCCCCGTACACACGATCGGAAATTCGTCCAGCAAAAGACCAATGAGAGCTTTTGGTCGGAAAATGTGACCGTGTGTATGCTTCATTGGTCTTTTGCTGATCGAGTTCCAGCCAGCAAAAGATTGAGAGCATGTTCTCAATTTTTCGGTCGTAAAAAGTTCCCATCCGAAAATGCGATCGTCTGTAGCAATTCTGACGCGCAAAATTCCTCTGCATGCTCGGAAACAATCCGACGCATGCTCGGAAGCGGTCTTTTGCTGGTCGAAAATTTTTCGGTCGGAAAAAGTTCCCATCCGAAAATGCGATCGTCTGTGGCAATTCTGACGCGCAAAATTCCTCTGCATGCTCGGAAACAATCCGACGCATGCTCGGAAGCGGTCTTTTGCTGGTCGAGTTCCAGCCAGCAAAAGATTGAGAGCATGTACTCAATTTTTCGGTCGGAAAAAGTTCCCATCCGAAAATGCGATCGTCTGTAGCAATTCTGACGCGCAAAATTCCTCTGCATGCTCGGAAACAATCCGACGCATGCTCGGAAGCATTGAACTTCATTTTCTTGGCTCGTCGTAGTGTTGTACGTCACCGCGTTCTTGATGGTCGAAAGTTCAGAGAACTTTTGTGTGACCGTGGGTATGCAAGGCAAGCTTGAGCGCAATCCCGTCAGAAAAGCCATCATATCTTTTTCCGACCAAAATCCCGATCGTGTGTAGGCGGCATTAGAGGGTTGAGACTAAACATTTACTATTGACAGAGGTGCTTACAACAGTCAGCTTTTATTTATTTATGTAAAATCTTTATAGAAAAGAAACACAGTGGTCCGTCGAGTCTGCCCATTTTTATTTTTTATTTACATGTTTTGTCTGTTTAGGGTTTTTTTTGTTTGTTTTTTTGTTTTGTTTGTTTTTTTTTTACCCCCCCCCCCCCCCCAAAAAAAAACTGTTGATGTAACTTCTTAAAAAGCGTTAGCTGGAGTTTCGGCTTTAATTTGTTAGTCAAGTCCATCTAAATCTGCTAGTCTAACACTGCCCATCCCCTAGCCCAGGGATCTTTAAACTACGGGCCCTCCAGTTGTTGTGGAACTACACATCCCATGAGGCATTGTAAAACTCTGACATTCACAGACATGACTAGGCATGATGGGAGTTGTAGTTCCTGAACACCTGGAGGGCCGCAGTTTGAAGATCCCTGCCCTAGATTGACAAGGTGTCTCCGTTGCTCCTCCATCCAGAGTGGAGACTCTCTTAAACAGGAAGTGTGTTACTGGCAGGATTAACAGGTGAAAATAAAGGAAAAAAGCCATGCTGTCTTACTGTTTGCAACACCACATGTCCCGGGTCTGCATTTCTTTCTGTATGTGTTTTTACAATCCTAACACTTGGTTGAACTCTGCCTCAGTTTCATTGCCATTTCAGCATGCAGGTGCTATCATTGTCAGATGAAATAAAATTTCAGCAGATGTGCAGGAGTGTTAAAAATGTGATGTAAATGAGGTTTGGAGACAGCTTAACCCACTAAGTTATAGTGATAATCATTTGCCATAACAGTTGTCATTTTCAGCAGTGAGACATGTACTATAGCTTAGTGAATTAAGCCCACAACTTTTATTTTGTAAAGTAATTGGGACTTTAAATGAGACACATATATAGTCATGTGTCTCCATCCCTACATCTGTAATAAAAGGGGGGAGGGGGGTGGGACTTTGAATGAGGCAGAAGACCAAACCTTGTTAAAAAAAAAAAAAATCTGACACGTTTATTGACATAAATAATTTCCATATCCCATTGTAATAAGTATATACATGTAGGAAATAAATAATTTCATATATCTACATGACATCAAAATCATAATTCATATACTGTATTTATCGGCGTATAACACGCACTTTTCCCCCCTTAAAATAGGGGGAAAATCGCGTGTGGGTGTCATACGCCGATATAGGCTGCCACCGAGGGGAAGGAGGGCACGAGCGCTGCTGAAATAGAGCCGGATCTCCTGTGTACTCGGCTCGCAGTCACGCTCAGTCCCGCCCCCTGGACGGCTCCTAGCATGGACGTCCCGGCATTGGACCGGGGTTATGTCCATCATAGGATCCGGGCCAAGGGGCGGGACTGGGCGTTACGCCGAGCCAAGTACACAGGAGATCCGGCTCTATTTCGCCAGCGCTCGTCCCCACCTATCCCTCGATGGCAATATATATAACGGCTGCAGATGGACACTGAGCAATGCTGCAGGTGGGCACTGATTAGACTGCATATGGGCACAGATCAGGCTGCAGATGGGCACAGATCAGGCTGCACTGAAGCTGCAGATGGGCACTAATCAGGCTGCATTGATGCTCACTGACCATTATTTTGCTTCAAAGTGGTTTATTTAAAAAAAAAGTTTTTTTTCCTGAAACTTCCCTCTTAAATTGGGGTGCGTGTTATACGCCGGCACGTGTTATACGCCGATAAATACGGTATATATACACAACCATATAAATAAGCAGCATATTGGCGTTACCAAATTGATTTATTGAAACTGCACATGCCATCTATTGTTCTATTTCATATTACTACAAGGATGCATGAGTAGCACATTACAGTTGCCCGGGTATAGAATATTAGGATAGTAATGCTCCATAAAGTAAAATAATGACAATAACAAGAAAGTACATGGTATATTAAGAAATGATAACATAGCTGCATCCTAGTGCTCGACGTGTTTCGTGGATATAACCACTTCATCAGGAGAAGATATATTCAAATATCTGCAAAAAACATAAATATCAGTAAAATTTTGTGTCTTACATAAAAGAAATATTATGGCTAGGGAAAGGAAAAGTTTCCAATACTATATACTTACATGGAGTGAGGGGTATAGGAACCTGTGGTATTGCAATATAAGGAGCGCTAAAACGTCTGCATCGGGAGCTGGGGTCACGTGGACCCACTTATGAATCGGGCACATATACATAATCCCCAGAAAAAGGAATACCTCCATGTTCAATATTCTATACCCGGGCAACTAGAATATGCTGCTTATTTTCTCCTTGTGTATATATATGAATTATGAGTTTGATGTCATGTAGATACTTGAAATAATTTATTTCCCACATGTATATACTTATCTCAATGGGATATTGAAATTGTTTATGTCAATAAATGTGTCAGGAAATGTTTTTTTACCAAATTTTGGTCTTCTGCCTCTTTCAAAGCCCCCCCCTCCCCCTTTTATCAGAACTTTTATTTTGGGGTTCAGAAAGCATTGGGTTTGCAGCAAATTAAACATCCCTGAAAATAGTGGTAACTAGAGATGTTTAGATAAGTTTGCTTGAACCAAGTCCCAATCCAGTTACAAGAGGTCTGCCTGAGACATGGGGTGCAGCAATTGATTCGCCTTACTGGTAAGAGGAGCCATTAGGACTATTTACCAGTAGGGATCAGAGAATTTTAGAAAATCTAAAACATGTTTAGGTTTTGGTTGATATTTGATACATTGAGTGATTCACTACTTGTCTGTTACTTAGTAAGCAAGTAAAGACCTAATTCAGACCCTTCACTAGCTCAACAGGATGACCATGCTCCACTCCGGACTGCCAATTCTCTGCACCTCATTGCATATATATATATATATATATATATATATATATATATATATATATATATATATATATATATATATATATATATAGTAATAACTGAGTTTGCAAAGGCATTTAGTGCACAGAAGTGGATTTATATCCTTTTGTGTCTATTGAGGAATATACAGCATTTCAATGAAGGCTTTTGTGCCTGGAGTTCAGCTTTAATCGTAGCAATAGCTCCTGATTTTCAACATGTGCACATTTTCTCCTTTTGGTTAGACAGGGTTCTGTCCTTATGTTACTGGAAGGTTTCTGTATCACTTGACATATAGAAAGGTGTAATAAAATAAAGGCATTTTAAACATTAGCTTTACAGAGAGCAATGTTCTTCATAGTGCTCGTTAGGCCCCGTAGTGACACCACTGCCAATGCTGCTTAGAAGAACTCTAATTTTCTTGCCAGCCGTGTTCTAAGTATAGTGTGCTACGGCAGTTCATGCATTTTAATGGACAAGCACAACCTTAAAAGGATATTGTGCGTTATTTTAAAACATTGTCCACCCATGCGTGTATTTGTGTTTCATGTGTATTTTTAAACTATATAGCAGAAGTCCACACGTATTTAAAGACCTCATATCTGGTTCTGTAAAACGATTGCAGATCTTTGAATCATCTGAAGTGACCATGTCAGAGTGTGTGTGTTCCACTTCCAACATTGTTCCATCCCCTGACTCCATCAGTACAGGACACAGCAGTGCTGTAGGGGTTGGAGAACTACAGAGTGTGATGAAAGACGTGGGCATTCAATGATCTCAGAAGTGTTGAATGTTTCAAGTAAATCTAAAGGCTTCTGTATAAGTCTAAACCAGCGTTTCTGCCATCCGGGCTGGTCAGGGATGCCTCACTGTATACTAAATTTTTACATAGCGTCATGAATTTCCATGCAGTCGATGTACCAGCCGAGGGCTCTGATGTGAGGGGGGAGAATGAGGACTCTGATGTGAGGGGGAAGAATGAGGACTCTGATGTGAAGGGGGAGAATGAGGACTGTGATGTGAAGGGGGAGAATGAGGACTCTGATGTGAGGGGGGAGAATGAGGACTCTGATGTGAGGGGGAGAATGAGGACTTTGATGTGAAGGGGGAGAATGAGGAATCTCATGTGGGGGGGAATGAGGACTCTGATGTGAGGGGGGAGAATGAGGACTCTGATGTGAGGGGGAGAATGAGGACTCTGATGTGAAGGGGGAAAATGAGGACTTTGATGTGAAGGGGGAGAATGAGGAATCTCATGTGGGGGGGAATGAGGACTCTGATGTGAGGGGGGAGAATGAGGACTCTGATGTGAGGGGGGAGAATGAGGACTCTGATGTGAGGGGTGAGAATGAGGACTCTGATGTGAGGGGGGAGAATGAGGACTCTGATGTGAAGAGAGAGAATGAGGACTCTGATGTGAAGGGGGAGAATGAGGACTCTGATGTGAGGGGGAGAATGAGGACTCTGATGTGAAGGGGGAGAATGAGGACTTTGATGTGAAGGGGGAGAATGAGGAATCTCATGTGGGGGGGGGGAATGAGGACTCTGATCTGAGGGGGGAGAATGAGGACTCTGATGTGAGGGGGAGAATGAGGACTCTGATGTGAAGGGGGAGAATGGGGACTTTGATGTGAAGGGGGAGAATGAGGAATCTCATGTGGGGGGGGAATGAGGACTCTGATGTGAGGGGGAGAATGAGGACTCTGATGTGAAGGGGAGAATGAGGACTTTGATGTGAAGGGGGAGAATGAGGAATCTCATGTGGGGGGGAATGAGGACTCTGATGTGAGGGGGAGAATGAGGACTCTGATGTGAGGGGGGAGAATGAGGACTCTGATGTGAGGGGGGGAGAATGAGGACTCTGATGTGAGGGGGGAGAATAAGGACTCTGATGTGAGGAGGGAGAATGAGGACTCTGATGTGAGGGGGGAGAATGAGGACTCTAATGTGAGGGGGGGAATGTGAGGGGGAGAATGAGGACTCTGATGTGAGGAGGGGAGAATGAGGACTCTGATGTGAGGGGGGAGAATGAGGACTCTAATGTGAGGAGGGGAATGTGAGGGGGGAGAATGAGGACTCTGATGTGAGGGGGGAATGAGGACTCTGATGTGAAGGGGGAGAATGAGGACTTTGATGTGAAGGGGGAGAATGAGGAATCTCATGTGGGGGGGGAATGAGGACTCTGATGTGAGGGGGGAGAATGAGGACTCTGATGTGAGGGGGGAGAATGAGGACTCTGATGTGAGGGGTGGGAGAATGAGGACTCTGATGTGAGGGGGGAGGAATAAGGACTCTGATGTGAGGAGGGAGAATGAGGACTCTGATGTGAGGGGGGAGAATGAGGACTCTAATGTAAGGGGGGGATGTGAGGGGGAGAATGAGAACTCTGATGTGAGGAGGGAGAATGAGGACTCTGATGTGAGGGGGGAGAATGAGGACTCTAATGTGAGGAGGGGAATGTGAGGGGGGAGAATGAGGACTCTGATGTGAGGGGGGAGAATGAGGACTCTGATGTGAAGGGGGAGAATGAGGACTTTGATGTGAAGGGGAGAATGAGGAATCTCATGTGGGGGGGGGGGGAATGAGGACTCTGATGTGAGGGGGGAGAATGAGGACTCTGATGTGAGGGGGGGGAGGAATGTGTACTCTGATGTGAGGGGGGAGAATGAGGACTCTAATGTGAGGAGGGGAATGTGAGGGGGGAGAATGAGGACTCTGATGTGAGGGGGGAGAATGAGGACTCTAATGTGAGGGGGGAATGTGAGGGGGGAGAATGAGGACTCTGATGTGAGGGGGGAGAATGAGGACTCTGATGTGAGGGGGGAGAATGAGGACTCTAATGTGAGGAGGGAAATGTGAGGGGGGAGAATGAGGACTCTGATGTGAGGGGGGGAGAATGAGGACTCTGATGTGAGGGGGAGAATGAGGACTCTGATTTAAAATATGGGGGGGGGGATGAGGACTCTGTTTTGAAAGGGGGAAACTGAGAACTCTGATGTGAAACAGGGGGACTTAGAACTCTGATGTTGAAGTGATTCTAAAGAAAATAATATAAAAAAATATATAACAAATATGTTATGGTTTTGCACAGAGCAAAACTTATCTTTGTGTCCCGGCTGCCCCCCCCCCCCCCCCTGCAGAGTGCCCCCAATAGCAAGCCTTTTTCTATGGGAGCATTCAAGTAGGCTCGCTCCCAAGCCACACTCTGTGTGCCGATTCACTTATTGTCTCACTGGCTGTGATTGACATCAACAGTGAGCCAATGAGGAGAGAGAGAGACCCGGGAGAGCCGCTGCTCCCATGCACATTACTGGATTGAGATGGGGCTCAGGTAAGTATAAGGGGGGCTGGAGGGGGGAGCTGCACCCAGAAGGTTTTTTACCTTAAAGCGGAGTTCCAGCCTCAAAGTTTTTTTTTTCAAAAGTCAGCAGCTACAAATTTGCGGGCTTACCTGTCCAGGGAGCCTGCGATGTCAGCCCCCCCCCCCCCCATGCCAATCCATCCATCGGCTCGCGTACAGGCACTGCCATTGTAACTAAGGGAAACAGGCAGTGGAGCCTTCAGGCTTCACAGCCGTTTTCCTACTGCGCATGCACGAGATATGCAGCGCTTTTTGAATGGCCACCTCGTCTTCTGGGGGACACACACAGGCCCCAGAAGGCAGCAGGGGAAAAGGAGGAAGTTACGTACTTTGCACTCTAGTGCAGCAGGTACAGCCTCCATGTGAGTGGCAACTCTGCTCTGTATTCAGGAGCAGAGCAGCATCGTTGTCACCCAATCATAGAAAGCTGCATTAGATAAACTTCACTGGCAGGATCAACAGGTTATTGTGGAGCTTTGCAGAACTGTGCAGGTGCCCTTATGCTGAGTTAGGCCTCTTGCACACTGCAGCGTGAAAAAGCTCAGAACAGGGGGATTTTGCTCAGTCAGGGAAGGCAAGGGAAATTTTTTGGTACTTGGTAGATTTGGTACTTGTTTAGCCCAGTGTTTTCAACTTTTTTTGGCCAGGGCACTCTTTAAAAGTATGCAAAATCCTAAGGCATCTATTCGAAAATGGGGTCCCTCCACCGCATCAGAATCCTCAGTCTTCATCCCATTTCACATTATAGTTTGTAGCCCCTCCCTTTAAAGTGCTTCAAAGGCTTTAGTTTTTTTCAAAGCATTAAAGCGGAGTTCCACCCACTTTTACACGGTAGCCTTAAACTAAAGACCACCCACCGCCTCCAAAGAAAAAAACACCAACCACCACTGTGCAGGCCTAGCAGGGACCAGGTAGCATGCAGAGGTGGACGGGGTGGATAATTGGATGCAAGGTCAGACGAGCCAGGTCAGCAACAGATGGTCAGATACAGGCATGGATGGCAGGCAGAGAATGGTCAGGATACAAGCAAAAGTCAGCACGTAGAATCAGACAGATGAGCAGAAGGCAGAACAAATCCAGAGACATGCCAAGGTCAGGGCAGGTAGCGTTCAAGCAGGGTCAGGGCAAGCCAGGTTAATAACAAAAGACAGCACAGAAACAGATACAGAACAGGTAATAGCTGTAGATCAGACAGCACTGGCTAATAGAACTTCCCCAGTTTAAATAGTCCCACTGGCTCCAACATTAGCAATGGCCGCACGAGTGCTCATGTGCATCCGCAAACGGTTATTTACGGACAAATGGGCAACTGTACATCTGCGCAACTGTGTATGTCTTGAGGCTTCATCTGTACTATGCTTATTGCCTTCCTGACAAGTACATATCAGTGCTCCTATTGTTTTCAATGGTGCATGCCCTACCATTACTGTGGGGGGGGGGGGCTCTCCACAAATAACGTTGGCCTTTTGATCCCCCTACATTTTGCAGCAGGATAGGCTTGCCTTTACAATTGTGCGCCCCCCTAGAGGCCATTATGGTACATTAAAACTGCACGCGTGTGCTCCCCCTGCCCCAGCTGAGCTCGGTAGCGGTCAGTCTGAGCTGTTCAAGCTGCATGCGTGTCTTCTCTCCTTCTCTAACTGAGTCCAGATCTTGAGTGGATGCCGGGGGGCGAACAAATGTAATGCCCAGCCTGTCCTGCAAACAGCAGGACACGGGGGGATTAACGGGTCAGCAGTTTTTGTAGAGAGGTCCCCTCAAAAGCTGTATGTGTAATGGGAGGATGTGCACCATTTATACCAGGAGAAGTGCTGGTCTGTACTATTTAGAGCATTTGGATTTGCATGGGGGGACTTGGGGAAAATATTACTGAATTGAAAGTGAACTAGCACTTTTATGTAATTATTGTGACTTTAGTACTCCTTTAAAGGGAAAATTTGGAACATTTGTTTCTAGTAAATATGCCAGCTCATGTTTGGCTTGATTAGTAATTTTTAAAGTGAACATTTCCAAATTCATCATTATGTCTTTCAGCAATTATAGTGACATTTTTATGCGATCCATTGGAAGGCAATCACACAAACTAAAATTTTAATTCAGGATGACAGTGGGAGTGTCTGTACCGACTCCTGAAATGACAGCGGGGGTGATTGTCATAACAGTCTATTTATCTTCTGGTTATGTCATATGTCATGTACTGGGAGTTAATGATTGTGGTAATTTGAGATCCTCAAAGTTCATGTAATTATTCCCTCCCCTGCAGTACATACTCATCATCCCACTCTCATAAAATCTGTTTGACTTACTATATGTGTAGCGCTACCCCATAGAGGCCGCTGGATGATACTTGTCTTCTGGTGCTGCCTTTGCCCTGTAAACCCCTCAACCCTTCTGACACTCTAGGTTCAGACATATTCTGCACACACAACAGCTGTCTTATAGCTAAGTGGAAGAATAACACACAGATCCAGCACAATAAATACTATATTGAAAGAAGTTGAGCATGTGATTTGATAGGATAGCAGTTAAACAATTGACAGGTCAACTTCAGGGAACATTCAAAAGACACCAACAGTTAGATAGCACTAGAATAGCACTAGAATAGCACTAGCAATATGATAATGAGGATGCAAATCTGGATATGTAGTTAGCTGTAGAGATGCAGGACAATGATGTTATAAATGGACAAAATTCCCTTGAAGAGTATGATCAAGTGCAACACTGATTCAAGGGGAAGAGACTCCAGAGAATGTCAACTCCCTCTGGACCACATAAAACACTGAGCAAGCCCTCTAATACAACACCAGTGATAGAACGGAGTTCCCCTTTAAAATATCCACAAACCGTCAATAGTAATATAAGGACAGTTCAGATTTAGATGCAAGGTGGTATATTGTAGCAAGTAGGGGCCCATGAACAAGATAGTGCCAGGAAAAGGATGACCGAAATAATGCTGTAGTGGTTTCTTTAAAGCATCCCAAGTATGATGTCTTCATGCAGTGTCTCTAAGCAAAAGAAAGACAGGATGAAGAGTTTTGGTTATTCACCCGCTCACCAATATGGTTATAAAGACAACCTCTGTGAGAACAGGAACAAGTGGTACAGGCTCCACAATCTAGCTGAGTAATGAATGCTTGGCTGACCTGCCGGGTGAAGAAGTCATCAGTCCCCGTAAAAAGCCCACTATGATGCTCTCAGGCTGTCGAGCAGCTTACCAAGTGGTGGCAAGTGGATCTACCGTTGGAAGCATGGCTGTAGCCAGCAAAGCCACGACAGTGCGCTGTCACTGTGTGCAGGTCAGCTGTCCAACTGTTCTGTAGAGGGTCCCGGGCCAAGAGAGCGAGCCCACCAGTCGCAGTGTAATTCATATCCTCTAACATAGTCTTTTTCGCTCGCAGTTTCTCTGGGAAGTGTAGTCTAGAAGTGATTCAGAAATACAAGAATGGTTAACTGCAGGAGTACAAGTCCCAAGGTCATCTGCTCTGGTCCAGGAAGAGGGACTCCCCTGCTCTATAGTCAGGAAATGAAATAAGGGTTCAAGTGCAAGCACAAGAGGGGAACTATGTAGTTGGTCTATGGTCCCAAGGATTATGTCTTGCAGTAGCCAGCACCTGGCTACATCTGTGACCATGGCGGCTAAACAAACAATCGCCAAATCATGGAAAACCCGTCCTTTTGTGTCATGGAAACTAAACACAGGATCACACAGGCCATGGTGCATGCCAAAACCGAGATAGCATTATATGGCAGAGTTGGCAAATATCAGAGGGTTTGGCAGCTGTGGATCGATGATTTTCTACCTCCTGACTTTGAAACATCCTTATTGGAGCCTTGAGATACAACAACTCTTTGTCCTTCGCAATACCTTTCACTGTGAAAACCCATTTACCATATACTGTCCCCCCTTCCCCTATCCCCCCCCCCCCCTCTACGTTCTTTCTGGCACCCCCTGAGATCTATGCAGTGGTGGCTGGTGCTCCAAGTTCTGGGGGGGGGGAGCGGCAAACAAACTCAGAGGGAACATGTCAGCTCCCTCAGCGGTGCAGGGCTTCGTTCTAAGGTAAGTATTTCATAATGTGCTAGTATGCGGTGTATACTAGCACATTATGCTATTGTCTTGCAGGTATTTTTATTTTTTTATTTTTTCAGCGGTTTACTACCGCTTTAACAACACCAACTGGGCAAAAGGCAGAAGCCCATGGTAACTAACCAATCTGATGTCTGCTTTCAGCAGTCTAGCATGGACAAGCTTTTGACAGCAGATTCCTGATTGGCTCCAGTCGCTTATTGATTTTCACTGCTCTTTACAATTCTATGATGTATATTTGTTCCCCCCCCCCCCCCTCCCTGATTGCGATGAAGTAACAAGTCTGTGCTTCAGATATATTTAAGATGCAATCCACACATTCACGGAGTATCTCTAGCAATGTACGTGTATCATAACCTTTGTTGACACATTATGAATCATAGACGTATTTGCAAATGCAGATTCTAATTACATTTTGTTAGAGAAAAACAATGCAGCTTTCTGGAATATTTAACAGGTACTAATTATCTCTGTTATGAGATTGCCTGTTTTTTTTTTTTTTTTTTATAATTGAGTGTTGTTGTGGCTCTTCAACACATTGATGCAACTACTTGTGAATGTCTGAAATATTACACTCTTCCTAAGGGTTAAAGTGAACCTATCATTCATCAAAAAAAAAAGCCATACTGTATAATAAATTCCGCTCACAAAGTATATCTAAAACTTTTTGTTTTGAAGTTAGTAGGAAGTGTTTTTTTTTTCTACTGTTCAGTTAGGGTGATTTTTCTTCAGTTCTAGTCTTGAGACACTTGAGTGCCGGTTCACACAGGGGCGACTTGTCAGGCGACCTAGCCGCCTGACAAGTCGCCGTGGAAGTCGTGTGCAGTTTGCCTCGGTGAGGCGACCTGCAAGTCGTGCCGCCCCTGTGTGAACCGGGGCTAAGAAGTGAAATGACGATTGTGACCCCTGCAACCCCTTATGCTACGCCCATGCCACTAGCCCCCTTTAGCTGTCAACTCAGCGGCCCGGGGATGTACACATTCCACAGCCACAATGCTGTGTTTCGTGGGTGCGTCAAGAGAGTGAATGGGGTCATTCTGCAAGCTCCCTGCAACCTCGTGCAATGCGCACAACTACAGTGCACACATGCAGGCATCAAGGGCTTAAAGCAGGCGATACAATAGTTAGATAGTTATTAGTTCAGAGCACTGCGTCCTGAGCCCACCCAGTTGTGTGACAATAGCGAATTAATATTCACTATTGTCTTCCTGATTCTCCTCCCAGCCAATCAAGAAGCGAGTCCTGAGACCCACTCTCAGGACCCACTTCCTGTTTGGCTGAGAGGAGAAGCAACAGCCCCGGAGCAAGGAGTAGCAGCAAGGAGCAGAAGCCCTACCCCGGATCCTTGTCATCTGCCTCCTAAGGTAAGGAGGACTCTGATCGTCTGTTTCCCGCGAGGGGGGTGATCGCCGCCTTCCCGTCCATCTCACGCGTGGGGGTGCATACTTACCAACTGTCCCGGATTTCCCGGGACATTCCCGGGATTTAGACTCTATTCCCGCTTCCCCGGAAATGTCCCGAGAAATCATTTTTTTGCGAATTTTCGCCGCCGCCTGCCGCCGCTAGAGGTCTAGCGGTCACCTGATGTACGAAGGGGCTCCGCTGGGGACACCTGATGTAAGGGGGGCACTGCTGGGGACACCTGATGTAAGGGGGGGCTCCGCTGGGGACACCTGATGTAAGGGGGGCTCCGCTAGGGACACCTGATGTAAGGGGGCTCCGCTGGGGACACCTGATGTAAGAGGGGTCTCCGCTGGGGATACCTGATGTAAGGGGGGCACCGCTGGGGACACCTGATGTAAGGGGGGGCTCCGCTGGGGACACCTGATGTAAGAGGGGGCTCCGCTGGGGACACCTGATGTAGGAGGGGGCTCCGCTGGGGACATCTGATGTAAGGGAGGGCACCGCTGGGGACACCTGATGTAAGGGGGGGCTCCGCTGGGGACATCTGATGTAAGGGGGGCACCGCTGGGGTCACCTGATGTAAGGGGGGGCTCCGCTGGGGACACCTGATGAAGGGGAGCACCGCTGGGGACACCTGATGTAAGAGGGGGCTCCGCTGGGGACATCTGCTGTAAGAGGGGGCTCCGCTGGGGACACCTGATGTAAGGGGGGGCACCGCTGGGGACACCTGAGGTAAGAGGGGGCTCCGCTGGGGACATCTTATGTAAGGGGGGCACCGCTGGGGACACCTAATGTAAGAGGGGGCTCCGCTGGGGACACCTGATGTAAGGGGGGGCTCCGCTGGGGACATCTGATGAAGGAGGGGGCTCTGCTGGGGACTCCTGATGTAAGGGGGGCTCTGCTGGGGACATCTGATGTAAGGGGGGCTCCGCTGGGGACATCTGATGTAAGGGGGGGCTCCTCTGGGGACATCTGATGTAAGGGAGGGCTCCGCTGGGGACATCTGATGTAAGGGGGGGCTCCGCTGGGGACACCTGATGTAAGGGGGGCTCCGCTGGGGACACCTGATGTAAGGGGGGGCTCCGCTGGGGACACCTGATGTAAGGGGGGCTCCGCTGGGGACATCTGGTGTAAGGTGGGCACAGCTGGGGACACCTGATGTAAGGGGGGCACCTCTGGGGACATCTGATGTAAGGGGGGCTCCGCTGGGGACACCTGATGTAAGGGGGGCTCCGCTAGGGACACCTGATGTAAGAGGGCTCCGCTGGGGACACCTGATGTAAGGGGGGCCTCCGCTGGGGACACCTGATGTAAGGGGGGCTCCGCTGGGGACACCTGATGTAAGGGGGGCTCCGCTGGGGACATCTGATGTAAGGGGGGCTCCGCTGGGGACATCTGGTGCAAGGGGGGTTCCGCTGGGGGCACCTGATGCAAGGACGGACTCTGCTAGGGGCACCTAATGCAAGGACGGACTCTGCTGGGACACCTGATGCAAGGACGGACTCTGCTGGGACACCTGATGAAAGGACGGACTCTGCTGGCACACCTGATGCAAGGATGGACTCTGCTGGGACACCTGATGCAAGGACGGACTCTGCTAGGGGCACCTGATGCAAGGACGGACTCTGCTAGGGGCACCTGATGCAAGGACGGGCGGCTGGTGGCAGGCGACGTGGCAGGTGACACGCTCAGGGATCCCACTGATTCGGCATTATGGTGGTATGCACTTCAATCATCCTGACACCATAACAACCATGGTGTCGGGATGATTGAAGTGCTAACACTAGGTGTTTGGAGTATCTTTATCTGCTGATTGTTAAACTTTTTAGAATACACATATTTCCATTATTGTGTAGGATCTGGGGCTGCTGTCCCTCCATCCCTCTCCCCCCCTTTCCCTCTCCATCCCTCATTCATCTCAGACTCTAACCACACCCCCTTTGAGCCACGCCCATTTAAGACACGCCCACTATTCGCATAAACCACGCCCATCTTTCGCTGCGTCGCTTTTTGCGCGCCGCATTTTTATTTTTCCCCTATACCACGCCCGCAAACGCATGCCCCCCTCTAATTATAACAAGACTCCGCCTACAGCCAAAAAAGTGTCCCTAAATTTTTTTCTACAATGTTAACAACTATGGGGGTGGGAGGATCGGAACCTTTCCGTTCATCCCCCTCAAGGGGTCGCGTTGGTTTACCGCCCCCCCCCCCCCCCCCCAAAAAAAATATTGAGAACCAGCTGCCACTGCTTTATAATGCAGCTAAAATAACCATGGTGTTGCCATTGTAGATGAATATATTGCTTTGGAGATCTCCTTTAATATCGGACATGTTACTGAGATGTTAGCAGCTCAGAAAATCTTGTTTACAACCAATCGATCTAGATATAGATAAATCTTGTCCATGTTATTATAGATTGCTGACGATCGAGCTCCAATCCCCCCCCCCCCCCCACCTCTTCCCTTGTGGGATGCCTGCATTATTCGTTAGTCACAAACGTATCACGGAATATGTTAATCAAGCCTTTTCCGACACTCATTCTTAATTGGTCTTGGCATTTTAAGTGCCTCTTCTTTGCACACATTCTGATAGAGAGGAACC
The DNA here is from genome assembly GCA_037952835.1 of Lithobates septentrionalis. NCBI lineage: Eukaryota > Metazoa > Chordata > Amphibia > Anura > Ranidae > Lithobates > Lithobates septentrionalis. The sequence continues at coordinate 156,323 of JBBDGP010003747.1, forward strand.
ATACGGGAACTTGCGTAATGAACAACCAGATGAATTACATTTCGGCACATACCTGCCAGTAAAGTAGAGCGATCGGGAGAGGCGAAGGGTGTAATGAGCCACACACTGTCCTGTGGGATAAATGATGATATCGACTATTTTCGAGAGAAGGTCAGACGGGCCATCCGGGATGAAACATAAATCTCCCGACGGAACAGATAGGAGTCAATCGGAATGAGAAAAGTTTTGAAAAGTTTTGAAAAATAACCTTTTTTTTTTGCAATGAAATTGGAAACTCGAAGCGCATGAGAAAAGAAAACATGAAAACACGGCCAAGGGAATAGAGGAGGTAGCTAATTACAGAGAGCATATTGCTTTTAATTTGAAGGTAATGGCAATTAAGCAGCGGCGTAAATGAAGCTATTGAATGCAAGATCAATCTCACTAGCTTAGCTTTCCTGTGGCTCTCAGATATGGTTCTCAAGGGCCCCTCAGAGGCCAGGAGAATGCAGATAATCCTGCTTGAATGCAGGTGAATTAATTAGTGGCACAGTCTTATTTTTTTTTTTTATATCTCTAGACATATGCAGCAGTAAGAATTACATTTGAAAAAAAAAATTGTTGTATATTTATAGTATAGTATTTAAAGCACAATTCCAATCCCTATTACTTTTTTAAATCTGTTGCCAATCACTTCTAAGAATTGCACTGAAATGCTCCTCCCTCCCCATTGAAGCACCGGTCCTCTCCTGGTTTGAATGACCCCCCCCCCCCCCCGAATTTCACCGTCTCTCTCTCTCTCTCTCTCTCTCTCTCTCTCTCTATATATATATTAGGGCTGTTACTGATTAAAATTTTCGTGTTTGATTAATCAATTTTTTTAATCGATTAATTGATTAATTTTGATTAATTATAACGCACATACAGATCCAACTACTTTTAGCTGATTTAACACCGTTGTTATGGCAACGGCCGAAGCCCGACATAGCGGGGCACGGCTAGGATGTCACACGTCATAAACTCAGCCTCACTGTGCCCATAATCTCAGCCTTACCGTGCCCATAATTGCAGCCTCACTGTGCCCATAATCGCAGCCTTACCGTGCCCATAATCACAGCCTTACCGTGCCCATAATCGCAGCCTTACCGTGCCCATAATCGCAGCCTCACCGTGCCCATAATGCAGTCTCACATGCCCATAATCGCAGCCTCACCGTGCCCATAATGCTGTCTCTCCGTGCCCATAATCGCAGCCTTGGCATGCCTATAATTACAGCCTCACCGTGCCCATAATGCTGTCTCACCGTGCCCATAATCGCAGCCTCGCCGTGCGTATAATGGGAGCCTCACCGTGCCCATAATGCAGTCTCACCATGCCCATAATCGCAGACTCACTGTAGTCAGTGCCTGTGCCTGGATTACACAGTCTGCAGGCATCTCCCGCTGTGTGTCTCGGAGCTGAGTGTGAAAACTTTGGCCACGCTGTGAGAAAAGTCCCGCCCTCCTCCTAGATCAGCTCGTGTGATAGACAGAACACTGCGTCTATCACACGAGCTGATCTAGGAGGAGGGCGGGACTTTTCTCACGGCGCGCCCAAAGTTTTCACACTCAGCTCAGAGACCCACAGCGGGAGATGCCCGCAGACTGTGTATGACGTATAGTGGAGGACGAGGAGGAGGGAGCGGAGCGCTGCGCTGCAGCCAGAGCTTGGCCCAAAGCGAGGAATTGTTAATTTCCGCAGCCCTAATATATATATATATATATATATATATATATACACTACCGTTCAAAAGTTTGGGGTCACCCAAACAATTTTGTGTTTTCCATGAAAAGTCACACTTATTCACCACCATACGTTGTGAAATGAATAGAAAATAGAGTCAAGACATTGACAAGGTTAGAAATAATGATTTGTATTTGAAATAACATTGTTTTTACATCAAACTTTGCTTTCATCAAAGAATCCTCCTTTTGCAGCAATTACAGCATTGCACACCTTTGGCATTCTAGCTGTTAATTTATTGAGGTAAGCTGGAGAAATTGCACCCCACGCTTCTAGAAGCAGCTCCCACAAGTTGGATTGGTTGGATGGGCACTTCTGGCGTACCATACGGTCAAGCTGCTCCCACAACAGCTCAATGGGGTTCAGATCTGGTGACTGTGCTGGCCACTCCATTACCGATAGAATACCAGCTGCCTGCTTCTGCTGTAAATAGTTCTTGCACAATTTGGAGGTGTGTTTAGGGTCATTGTCCGGTTGTAGGATGAAATTGGCTCCAATCAAGCGCTGTCCACTGGGTATGGCATGGCGTTGCAAAATGGAGTGATAGCCTTCCTTAGCTTTTACCCTGTACAAAGCTCCCACCTTACCAGCACCAAAGCAACCCCAGACCATCACATTACCTCCACCATGCTTAACAGATGGCGTCAGGCATTCTTCCAGCATCTTTTCATTTGTTCTGCGTCTCACAAACGTTCTTCTTTGTGATCCATACACCTCAAACTTGGATTCATCCGTCCACAACACTTTTTTCCAGTCTTCCTCTGTCCAATGTCTGTGTTCTTTTGCCCATCTTAATCTTTTTCTTTTATTGGCCAGTCTCAGATATGGCTTTTTCTTTGCCACTCTGCCCTGAAGCCCAAAATCCCGCAGCCGCCTCTTCACTGTAGATGTTGACACTAGTGTTTTGCGGGTACTATTTAATGAAGATGCCAGTTGGGGACCTGTGAGGCGTCTGTTTCTCAAACTAGAGACTCTAATGTGCTTATCTTCTTGCTTAGTTGTGCAACGCGGCCTCCCACTTCTTTTTCTACTCTGGTTAGAGCCTGTTTGTGCTGTCCTCTGAATGGAGTAGTACACACCGTTGTAGGAAATCTTCAATTTCTTTGCAATTTCTCGCATGGAATAGCCTTCATTTCTAAGAACAAGAATAGACTGTCAAGTTTCAGATGAAAGTTCTCTTTTTCTGGCCATTTTGAGCGTTTAATTGACCCCACAAATGTGATGCTCCAGAAACTCAATCTGCTCACAGGAAGGTCAGTTTTGTAGCTTCTGGAAGGAGCTAGACTGTTTTTAGATGTGTGAACATGATTGCACAAGGGTTTGCTAATCATCAATTAGCCTTCTGAGCCAATGAGCAAACACATTGTACCATTAGAACACTGGAGTGATAGTTGCTGGAAATGGGCCTCTATACACCTATGTAGATATTGCACCAAAAACTAGACATTTGCAGTTAGAATAGTCATTTACCACATTAGCAATGTATAGAGTATATTTGTTTAAAGTTAGGACTAGTTTAAAGTTAGCTTCATTTAAAAGTACAGTGCTTTTCCTTCAAAAATAAGGACATTTCAATGTGACCCCAAACTTTTGAACGGTAGTGTATATATATATATATACATACATACACTGATCAGCCATGACTTTTTGACCATGACCACCCACCTAATATTGAGTAGGTCCCCCTTTTCCACCAAAACAGCCCTTACCTGTCAAGAGATAGATGCCACTAGACCTCTGGAGGTATGCTGTGGTATCTGACACTAAGCTGTCAGTAGCAGACCCTTTAAGTCCTCTAAGTTGTGAGGTGGGGCCTTCATGGGTTGGACTTGTTTTTCTAGCACACCCCACAGATGCTCGATTGGATTGAGATCTGGAGAGTTTGGAGGCCAGGTCAACACCTCAAACTTGTTGTTGTGTTCCTCACACCATTCTTAACCACTTGCTTACTGGGCACTTAAACCCCCCTCCTGTCCAGACCAATTTTCAGCTTTCAGCGCTGTTGCACTTTGAATGACAATTGCGCGGTCATACAACACTGTCCCCAAATGAAATTTTTATCATGTTTTTACCACAAATAGAGCTTTCTTTTGGTGGTATTTGATCACCTCTGCGGTTTTTATTTTTTGTTAAAAAAATTTAGAAAACCGAAAAAAAAGAAATTATATATTTTTATATTTTGTTATAAAATTTTGCAAACAGGTAATTTTCCTCCTTCATTAATGTACGCTGATGAGGCTGCACTTATGGGCACCGATAGGCTGCACTGATGGGCACCGATGGGCTGCACTGATGAGCACCGATAGGGCGGCACTGGTGGGCACTGATAGGCGACACTGGTGTGCACTGAGAGCTGACACTGAGAGGTGGCACTGATGGGTGGCACTGAAGGGCATTGATAGGTGGCATTGGTGGGCACTGAGAAGTGGCACTAATAGGTGGCACTGATATGTGGCAGTGATGGGCACTGATAGGTGGCAGTGATAGGCACTAATGGGTGGCAGTGATGGGCACTGATGGGTTACACTGAAAGCAGCACTGCTAGGTGGCACTGATGAGGTACTGATGGGCACCACTGGTGGGCATTTATAGGTGGCACTTGTGGGCACTTGTGGGCATTGATAAGTGGCACTTGTGGGCATTAATAGGTGGCACTCATGGGCATTGATAGGTGGCACTGTGGCACTGGCAGGTGGCAATGGCAGGTGGCACTGGCAGGCACAGAGGAGGAGGCAGATGTGCCTCCTTCCTCTTCGGGACCAATGTCCCTTGAGCATAAGCCGGTGATTGGCTTTTTTTTCTCCTCACGCTATTACCAAACTTTTGTTTACACAAGTGATCAGCTGTCATTGGCTGACAGCTGATCACGTAGTAAGGGGGGATCGGCCCCTTACTCGGATCGGTGATCACCTGAGTCTCGGTGACTCGGTGATCACAGCATACGCCGCCCGCGCCCTGCAGGGGGTCGCGGGGAGTGCGCAAAGGGGAGGACGTCCTATGACCGCCTCCCGGAAATACAGGCCTGCGCTGTGGCCGTCATTCGGCTATAGCGCAGACCTCAAGTGGTTAAACCATTTTTGCAGTGTGGCAGAGCGTATTAACCTGCTGTAAGAGGTCACCTCTTCATCAGGGAATACCGTTTCAATGAAGGCGTGTATGTAGGTAGGTGCAGTCTATTTTCTCCACTGCAGGTGGGGCTCATTTACAGTGGCAATGCAGGTGAAGGAGGAAGTCGAGATGCACCTAGTTCCTCTATGGTTTCTCCGATCCCAGAGAGGCCGCAACCGATTGGATGTTGGCACCCCATGTGACTTTGGCGGCCATCTTGGCTCAGCAGAGCCTATTTAAGACCCTGGCTCCCATGTTTGGTATGCCTTTTGCCGGTGGCTAGAGTAGAAACAGGTCACCCACCTGTCAGGGACACTGCTTAGCATCAGGGAGAGATTCCAGAAGAATAGGGAAAGTATAGGGACACACCATTCTTCCTGGAAACTTCCCCATTCAGGTACAAATCAGCCAGGCTGCATTCCATTCCTCGAGACAGATGCTGTCAACTTCCCTGTGACTACCATTTTCTGTCACATTGCTGTTACTTTATTTGAGTGTTCCCGCTGGGTCTGTTGTGTAATGCTAAACTTCTGTTACAATAAATTCCTATTTTTGCACTTGGACTCTGAGTGTTTTCTGCCTTCCGCACCACGCTGCACCTACCCACATGTACATGGTCAGCAACAATGTTTAGGTAGGTGGTATGTGCCAAGTGACATCCCAACCGAACATTGGCCAAAGCATCACGCTGCCTCTATCTGCTTACCTTCTTCCCATACTGCATCCTGGGGCCATCTCTTCTCCAGGTATGCGATGCACACACACCTGGCCATCCACATGATGTAACAGAAAACATGATTCATCAGACAAGGCCACCATCTTCCATTGCTCCATGGTCCAGTCCTGATGCTCACATGCCCATTGTAGGCACTTTTAGTTGTGGACATGGATCAGCATGGGCAGCCTGACAGGTCTGCGGCTACACAGTCCCATACACAAACTGCAATGCTCATTTTTTCTGCTTTCAACACCTCAACTTCAGGGACAACATGTTCACGTTCTGCCTAAAATATCCCACTGACTTTCAGATGCCATTGAAACAAGATAAAATAATGTTATTTATTTAACCTGTCAGTGGTCATAAAGTTATGGCTGATCGGTGTATACAGTATATGTTTATATACACAGTATCTTTATTTCATCGGTCTTCTGGCCAGTCTGGTGACATCACAGGTTAATGCTTTTACATAGTGGGGGGGGAGGGGTCTTTACTCCTGCCCTGTATTCAGTGCAGTAGTACTCTAGGCCCAAGCTGTGCATTGACACCATCCTAGGGGGTGAGTCCATTAAGGGGCCAGAGCACAGCGGAGGTAGGTGGAATGGCTGTCATTCAACCAGAAGACTGAAGACATAGTTACATAGTAGTTGAGGTTGAAAAAAGACACAAGTCCATCAAGTCCAACCTATGTGACATCTAGTATCAGGAATTACTGCAGGGGACAGGTTCGGTTTCTGTGTTTTGTAGAAAATTTTACCTTTCTATTTGAAATAATGCTGGCCTCTTGAGAAAACAAAACAAAACACGGAAGCTTTAAAAAAAGAAAAAAAAAAAAGGGCAAACACTACCTTCTCCAATGGACTGCAATGCATTTCAGAAAAATGGTGATATTTGGCCAAAATCTTCCAGTTTTCAGCCATTTTTTGGGGGGAATAGAAGAGGAACCGAAGCTGTACCCCAAAATAAATGTAGGCAGATGGCAAACAACTAGTCTCCAGTGTTGCTTTTGGTCTTCCTGCAGCTTATGTTTTTCCCCATTACTTACTTACCATGCCTTGCTCTGCATTATGTTTCTGTATGGGGGCAGCCATCTTGACAAAAACAGGGCTTTGCTTCCGCATGCCAGAATCTTCAGCAAGGATAACAACGAGCAGCACAGAAGTGACTTCGCCAAGTTTCACTGCAAATATCCTGAGACTAGCAGTCAAAGGCAGCAGTACTTTAAATTCCACACAGATATATGGTGACCAGATTGTGAAATCCGGTGACCTATTTTTTATTTTTTTTTATTGGCAAATGGTAAACTATTTTATACGCATATCTTCCTCAAATTATATATGCAGTGTATGTGGTATGTGTTTATGGGACATATATTCACACACATAGGTTGTACTTGATGGACTTGTCTTTTTTCAACCTCAACTACTATGTAACGATTTAACTAGGTATATACGTTATTTCTCACATTTCGTCCATGAGATAAAAAAATATATACTTCTTGGAATTTTTGGGGATCTGACTACCAAATGTTAAGACGATAAGAGAAAAAAAACTTTTATTGTACAAAGGGTTTTATTGAAAATACAGTGGTGGACACATCATGTATACACAGTTGCATAAACTTCGGGTGTCAAAAATGCTAGTCCGGGACACAGAGATTTGTACAAGCTCCTAAGGATTCAGGGGCGGTCGTGTGTGGTCAGCAAATCCTGATAGTATGATAGCACGCTAAACTACGTTTTTCGGGTAAGTAATTTTACAGAGCCATATGTAGTACATGTGTCGAAAGAAGAATGTAAAACATGACATTTCAAAAAGAGAAGACAAAACTAAAGAGAATACATAAGACTAGGCAGTATATACCTGTAATCAATAAAAACGTTTTCTCACCATGTGTCCGATCCCAACAGGAGCTAGGCCTGTGGGCCAGAGAGACATAAAAGGAGAAAGTAGGGAGAAGGCGTGAGAAGAAGAAAGGCTGGAAGAAGAATAGAATAGATATATAGGATAGAAAAAGAGGGGAAGATGCAGAAGAAGAAAGAGAAGTGAGAAGAGGGGGAAGTCCCTGGGGTGGGGAGAGTGGAGGCATACTAGAGAGAGAGTAGCGCTGGGTCGAATCTGGAAGGGTGGATATGTGCCACTCAGGGTTGCCATGTCCGGAGGAATTTGTCATATGTATCTGATAGCACGGCTGTCAGCTTCTCATTGACCATGATATTATTTACATGGTTTTTAACTGCTTCGAAGCTGAGAGCCAGAATTTTCCAAGCTTTTGCTATGGTCAATTTAGTTGCAGTAAAAATATGCAATGCCAAGGGCCTCAAAAGGGTCCCTCTTAATGCTAGTGTTGAAGAGGTTGCGAAGAAGTGCATAGATTCTGACCCACAATCTGCATACCCTGGGACAATTCCACCAGATGTGCGCCATTGTGCCCTCTTGAGAACACCCAGGGAAACACAAGGGGGAATATGATGGAATAAAACCCGCCAATCTGCTCGGCGTATAATACCATCTATAGAGCACTTTATAAGCGTTTTCCAAGAAGAGTACGTTCTTGGAGCACTTGGACAGTGCAGTAGTCATGATCGGCCAATCCTCTGGGTCCAGTCGCTACCCCAATTCTGCCTCCCACTGGAGATGGTATGGTCTCAAGGGTGTTTTTTTTAGAGCCTATTATAGCTGCATATATTAAAGAGATTAAACTCGAGGATTGGAGTCGTGATCTAAAAAGGCTTTCAAAAGGGGTTAAAGTATAAGGGGTTGGTCGAGATTTAATAAGATGTTGAAGAAAATGTCGGAGTTGCATATAACTGTAGTGCTCCCTAAGGGGAATGTCATGGGAGGATTGTAAGAATGCAAATGGGATAATTTTAGTGGGTGTAAACATGGAGTGGATATCCACAAAGCCGTTCTCGGTCCATCATGTGAACTGCAACGGATTATCACATCCTGGTGGGAATTATGGACACTGAAGAAGGTGGAGTAGGGGGAGATGGGGGGAGATCAAGCCCGCGGAGTATTTGACCGAGTCCCACAACCGAAGTGAATGGGCCAGACATGGGCCGATATTGTTTGGGCAGTGGACTCGAGAGAGCCAAGGGAGGGAGGCTAATGGTATCGGGTGAGAGTCCACTAGATCAATGGCGGCCCACAACGGCATTTGCTGTTTCTCATGGAGATGGGATAATGGGGCGATAGCCGCTGCTGTATAGTAAGCGTGTAAGTTGGGGACTGAGAGGCCACCATTGATCCTGCGGGCATACAGAACCTGCTTTTTGATCCTGGTTCTCGTAGAACCCCAGCTAAACTGCATGATTTTGCGCTGGTGTATACGCAGAATGTGAGAAGGGACCTGGACTGATAAGACCCGGAAAAAATAAAGCAGCTTGGGAGAGGTCATACGGACGGGTGCTATCCTTCCGAACCAGGACAATGGAATCGTAGACCAGGAGGCGTGCATAGCTGCCAGCTTCCCAAAAAGTAAGGGGAAGTTGGCTTGATATAGGCCCGAGCATCTTGGGGTAAGCCTGATCCCCAGGTAGGGTAATGAGTTTAGCCATTGGAAGGAGAATGCAGATCGTAGGGCATCCAGCTCAGAAGACGAGAGATTGATCAACATTTCTTTGGATTTAGCGGGATTGACTGATAGGCCTGAAAACGTGGCAAATTGTTTAAGAGAGAAAGCAAGTTAGGGAGGGTGAGTCTAGGTTTGGTAATGGTGAGCAGAATATCATCCGCAAACAAGAACAACTTGTGCGAAGTACCTGCTATTTCCACCCCCCCGATATATCCGGGTGGGATCGGATGGCCTCCGCCAAGGTTTCCAGTGCCAGGATAAATAGGAGTGGGGAAAGTGGGCAACCTTGACGGGTTCCCCTTTTAATAGGGAAGGTAGGCGACTCAAACCCATAGTATTTCACTTTGGCCTGGGGGAAGGGAAAAAACTTTTCAATGCATATTTTGTATTTTATTCTTACCAAAGAATTTTGGTTCAACAATAACAATATAAATTGACAATTCAGAACAGTAAAAGATTGCATGGTATTAACACTGTACCCATAAGACATTTTTATCATTTTTTTTTACAAAAATAGAGATTTCTTTTGGTGGTATTTAATTGCCACTGGGGTTTTTAATTTTTCATCACGAAAAAAGGCCGAAAATTTAGGGGAAAAAAATGTTTTTCTTAGTTTCTGTTATACAATTTTGTAATTAAGTAATTTTTCTCCTTCACTGATGTGCGCTGATGAGGCTGCACTGATGGGCACTGATAGGCGGTACTGATGAGGTGGCACTGATGAGGCGGCACTGAACAGCACTGATGAGGAGGCACTAATATGCAACACTGATGGGCACTGATAGGTGGCACTGATATGTGGCAATGATGGGCACTGATAGGTGGCAATGATGGGCACTAATAGGCGGCAATGATGAGCACTGACAGGCAGCACTGATATGCGGCAATGATGGGCACTCAAAGGTGGCAATGATGGGCCCTGATAGGCCGCAATGATGGGCCCTGATAGGCGGCACTGATATGCGGCAATGATGGGCACTGATAGGTGGCAATAATGGGCACTGACAGGCAGCACTGATATGCGGCAATGATGGGCACTCAAAGGTGGCAATGATGGGCCCTGATAGGCGGCACTGATATGTGCCAATGATGGGCACTGATAGGCGGCACTGATATGCGACAATGATGGGCACTGATAGGCAGCAATGATATGCGGCAATGTTGGGCACTGATAGGCATCACTGATATGCGATAATGATGGTCATTGATAGGCAGCACTGATATGCGGCAGTGATGGGCACTGATATGCGACAATGATGGGCACTGATAGGCAGCACTGATATGTGGCAATGATTGCCACTGATATGTGGCAATGATAGCCACTGATAGGCGGCACTGATAGGCGGCAATGATGGGCACTGATAGGCGACACTGATATGTGGCAATGATGGGCACTGATCGGCGGCAATGATATGCGGCAATGATGGGCACTGAGAGGCGGCAATGATATGCAGCAATGATAGGCACTGATAGGCATCACTGATATGCGACAATGATAGTTACTGATAGGCAGCACTGATATGTGGCAGTGATGGGCGCTGATATGCGACAATGATGGGCACTGATAGGCAGCACTGATACGTGGCAATGATATGTGGCAATGATGGGCACTGATAGGTGGCAATGATGGGCACTGATAGGCGACACTGATATGTGGCAATGATGAGCACTGATAGGCGGCAATGATATGCGACAATGATGGGCACTGATAGGCGGCAATGATGGGCACTGATGGGCAAGATATTTCCCATGGGACTTTGTTGCAGCAATAGAAATAACACAATTAGAGTATATGTATAAAAATAGAACATCTTTATTGGACAATGAATTAAAAGTTGGCTGGTCTATACAATTCACGTCCTGCTCTGTAAAATATTCCTATTAAACACACAAGAAGAAGGAATACATTGTAATTAAAATAAATTGCATATCCATCAAATCAACCCAATGCGTTTCAACTTATACAAAGTCTTCATCGGGGGATAAGAAGATGGAAGCAATCCTACATACATAAGAAAGGAAAAAATACACAATGAAATTCTCATTAACTTTATATATTGATTTGTGTTTTCATGCAACATTTATAGAAATATTTTGCACGTACAGAAATATGGACGTGACCGAATGTCCAGACCAGCAGGAAATGGCTTAGTGGTGCAAAGCGTTCGGGTCTCAGCCCAAAATGGGCTCCGAGTCCCACAGAGGATCAGTGGTCACCAGGAAGGGACAACAGAGACAAATTACTCTTTACTTTTTTTTTTTTAACCCCTTTGTGCTGCATCAGTGGCTGTGGTGACAGTGTTAATTAACCCCTTCATTATGCAGCATGAAGGGGTTAATAAACACTGACACCACTGCCACTAATACAGCACAAAGGGGTTAATTAACCGCCACTAGTCACTAATGCACTAGTGACCAATGGCAATACATTAACCCCCTGCATGCTGCATATTACAAATAGCATTATAGATGAATTACCCCCCCCCCCCCCCCCACTAAAACAAAACAAAAAAACACTTCAGTAACATCACACATTTAAGACAAAGCAGGGCAGCATTTTTATGAGCCTCACTCACTTTGCCACAGTAGTGGACGATCCCCGCAGGTCGAAGCGGCAGCACTCCTCCTTTTCCATCCCGCCTCCCGGCCTCTTACTGATGTCACGATGGGCGGGGCCTAGGAAGCTCCTGTCGGGCTGGGTGGAGATTCCTGACAGGGAAGGGACAGTGTACCGCTCTGCTGCAGCTCTGCAAGTGTAGCACTGTGCAGCGGCGGCCGTCTATAGTGTCTTGCTGCTGTCTTTTTACCGGACATCAGAGTGGCCCAGTGCCCGGACTGAGGACACTGTCCCCTGCCCAGTCCGCCCCTGCTATCCGGGGAAAAAACCGGGGACAGATTTGGTCCGGGGACAGTGTCCTCAGTCCAGGGACTGTCTCTGGAAAACAGGGACATCTGGTCACTGTACACAGATATAAAGCCATGAAACTGTAGCAACAGGAGTGCCTACTGCCTAGGCACACTACCAGGGAAGAAGTGCTCTGATATTATTCAGGAGGACTTCCAGGCAAGATATACATTTTTCAGGGCACTGTTTAGGCACAATATACATTTCAAAAAATAGCAAATCTCTACTTCTTGAGTTCAGTACCACTTTAATTTTGCTCCATCCCATTAGACAGCCCATCTTTTAGAGCAAATGCACCAATGCTGGTTGCAGCTGATGCATATAGGGGCTTTAAAAAGGTTGTAAATCCTGAAGTGACTGGCCTCATGTGATACGCAGAGATGAAACAAATCCTCCTACATAAGTTGTACCTCTTTATCTGCAGTCTTCTCTTCTCTACATCTGTTCAAAGTCTAGAATTGATAAAGCTTGCCTGAGCTGTCAGAAAGAAAGGGGCGGAGAGCTAAAGTTGCACTCTGCAGAGCTCAGTGAGGAGAGCTGAATGGAGGGAAGGTACACCCCCCCCCCCTTTCACACAGCACACAGGAACAGAGCTGAGACTGTCAATCTGCTGGAGATCCCTACCCTGTCACCTTTTTTCTCTTGGTGTCAGGAAAACCTGTCAGAAGGAACTCATGCAGATTGCTCTTCATTGGGACAAAAACACACTATAGAGCAGGGATATGCAATTAGCGGACCTCCAGCTGTTGCAACACTACAAGTCCCATCCAGGAGCGGACTGACCATTGAGCCACTCGGGCACTGCCCGAGGGCCCTGGGCCACTAGGGGGCCCCATCAGGGTTGCCAGCCTCAGTAAAACCAAGGACAGTATGTATAAATCTGTTTTTTTTTTACATCTGTCTGTGTATACTGTGTGTACATGTATGTGTATACTGTGTGATTGTATACTGTGTGTGTGTATACTATGTGGCCCCATAATCTCTGATTGCCTGGGGGCCCCATAATCTCCTATTGCCCAGGGGCCCCATGAGTTATCAGTCCGCCCCTGGTCCCATCATGCTCTGCCTCTGGGTGTCATGCTTGTGGCTGTCAGAGTCTTGCTATGCATCATGGGACTTGTAGTTCTGCAACAGCTGGAGGTCCACTAATTGCATATCCCTGCTATAGAGGGACATGCTTTGTTCATATTCCAAGAGAAACTGCAGTTTGCACACATAATTCGTAATAAAAACATCTTTGCCATTCTGAAGCTTCCCTCCAACTATTTTGCATATTATTTTATATATACTGTGATTCTGTACTTGCCAAATATGCTACAGAAATCTCCCTCCACTGAGTCTGGCTGCATCCATTTTAACTGAACAGGCATCTGCTGTCTGTTCACTTCCTGGATTTACACAGACACACAGAGGCACACCTCCAGCTCTGCAGCTCTAATTGGCCCTCTTATGACTCATTCCCCCCTCCCTTGCCGGCAAACTCTCATGAGAGTGAGAGAGCGAGCTGTGCATGATGTTTATTTTTTTTCAAAATTGTTGAAATCCCCCAAAAAACGCAGAGCTGATCAAATACCACCAAAAGAAAGCTCTATTTGTGGGGGGAAAAAAGGACATCAATTTTATTTGGGTACAGCGTCGTACAAATGCGCAATTGGCCTGGTCATGAAGGGGGGTAAATCGTCCAGACCTGAAGTGGCTAAAGCAGCCATTTTGGGGCCTGAACCAATATTTCATCCACTGACACAGTCACCTTCCTGTTCTTGCACATATAGTATATATGAAAAGGTCACATCTTCATTGGTAAACCAAGCCGAGTCGGCTGACACATTCAATGGATTGATTTGAGCCCAGAGCAAAAAATAGATTTCAATATTCATAACATGATTCCCAGCGGCCAGAAAATATTGGGGATATGTTTATTGTCTTATGAGAAATGAAATACATTTATTCATCTTGAACGATCGGGATAATTGAATTGGCTCCCACTTCATTGCATTAAAACATCACGACGATGGCGCAAAGGCCCCTGGATTCTCTCAGCTGTTCGCGCGTGTGCGTCTAATTCAATTTAATACAGAGAGGGCAATAAAACTGCAGTTTTTCTTTATCTGGCGTATTGATGATTTATATTTTTTCTTGGTGTGTCAGAGAAAGAAATTCTTTTTTTATATTCTGAAGACAGAAGAGCGGGGCAACGGGCAGAGTTATCTTTATTTGTGTCACGGCTTTGGCAGATGTGCTTAGAGACAATACAACCACCGAAGGGTGCGCACAGCGATTCGCTTTCTTTCTGTATTGTTTTCTTTAACATTTTAAATTAACCATTTAAAGACCAGGCCTCTTTTTCAGACTCAGTGTTTACAAGTTAAAAACAAGCTTTTTTTGCTAGAAAAATTACTTAGAACCCCCAAACATTATCTTTTTTTTTTTTCCGAACACCCTAGACAATAAAATGGCAATACTTTTTGTCACATTTGCGCAGCGGTCTTACAAGCACACTTTTTTTGGAAAAAATTCACTTTTTTTGAATAAAAGAATAAGACAACAGTAAAGTTAGTCCAATTTTTTTATATTTTTTTTTATATTGTGAACGATAATGTTACGCCGAGTAAATTGATACCCAACATGTCACGCTTCAAAATTACGCCCGCTCGTGGAATGGCATCAAACTTTTACCCTTAAAAATCTCCATAGGCGATGTTTAAAAAATTCTACAGGTTGCATGTTTTGAGTTACAGAGGAGGGATAGAATTATTGCTCTCGCTCTAACGATTGTGGCGATACCTCACATGTGTGGTTTGACCACCGTTTTCATATGCGGTCGCTACTCACGTATGCGAGCTTGTCAGGACGGGGCGCTTAAAATTTAAAAAAAAAAAATTCTTATTTATTTTACTTTTTTATTTATTTTTTCAAAAAAATATTGTGTCACTATTATTCCTATAATAGCAATGTAAACATCCCTTGTAATAGAAAAAAAGCATGACAGGTCCTCTTAAATATGAGATCTGGGGTCAAAAAGTCCTCAGATCTCATATTTGGACTTAAATGCAAAAAAAAAAAAAAATATTCATTTGAAAAAATGACAACAGAAAAATGTGCCTTTAAGACGTATGGGCGGAAGTGACTTTTGATGTCGCTTCCGCCCTGCTATAGTATGGAGACGGTGGGGGCCATCTTCCCCTCACTCATCTCCATACCCAGCCACGGACAGATCCCCATCACCTCCGCCGCTGCCGACGGCTCCGGTAAGCGGTAGAGGGCGCGGGAGAGTGGCGGTAGGGGGGGTGGCACCTCTCCCGCCGTCGATAACGGTGATTCGCCGCAGAGACCACCATTATCATAAACAGAACTGCCGGCTTTAAAGATGGATATGAGCAGCTGCTGCCGTTACCGAGATATCCATCTTCAAACTGCCGACGTATATGTACAGGAGCCGGTTGGCAATAAGATTTCAAAATGTAATTATTTTTTTTTTATATAGATTTAACCACTTTAAGACCAAGCCTATTTCTGACGCTTGTTGTTTACAAGTTAAAATCTGTATTTTTTGCTAGAAAATTACTTTGAGCCCCCAAATATTATATATAATTTTTTTAGCACAGACCCAAGAGATTAAATGGCGGATGTTGCAATTTTTTATGTCACACGGTATTTGTGCAGCGGTCTTTTAAACACAATTTTTTTGGGGGGAAAAAATACACTTCACTGAATTAAAAAACAAACAAACAGTAAGGTTAGCCCAATTTTTTCTATATTTTGAAAGATGATGTTACGCCAGAGTAAGTAGATGCCAAACATGTCACACTTTAAAATTGCACGCATTCGTGGAATGACGACAAACTACGATACTTAAAAAATCTCCATAGGCGACGCTTTCAATTTTTTTTACGGTTATGAGTTTAGAGGTACACAGGGGGTCTTGTGCTAGAATTATTGCTCTCGCTGTAATGACACAGAACCCCCCCTGCCCCAAAGCACCCACCCCCCTATGTTGAGGGCATGCATCCTGGCACGGTTCAGGAGGGGGGGGATGCTTGCTTGTCCTTGCCCCCTTTCCTGACCTTCAGGGCTGTTTGCTCAGATAAGGGTCTGGTATGGATTTTTGGGGGGACCCCCACGCCATTTTTTCAACATGGGTTCCCCTTAAAATCCATACCAGACCGAAGGGCCTGGTATGCTCTTGGAGGGGGAACCCATGCCGTTTTTTTTTTACATTGTGCGTGGAGTTCCCCCTAAAGATTCATACCAGACAGTGCCTGGTATTGTCGGAGATCAAAGTCGGATCCCTGTTCATTGAAGTCGGACTTCAAGTCGCAGGGCAAAGTAGGATCCACAGTCGTACGACTGTCGTGTCCAGCAGAGGAGGGTCCTGCCATCCTAGGCTACAGAGATGTGTGACCAGGCTTTTTTTTCGATACGGCACTGCGTCATTTTTAACTGACAATTGCGCGATCGTGCGACGCTGTAACCAAATAAAATTGATGTCCTTTTTTTTCCCACAAATAAGGCTTTCTTTTGGTGGTATTTTATCACCTCTGCGTTTTTTATTCTTTGCGCTATAAACAAAAAAAGACTGACAATTTTGAACAAAAAAAGAAATATTTTTTACTTTCTGCTATAAAACATATCTAAAAAAATAAATAAAATTTCTTTATCAATTTAGGCCAATGTGTATTCTGCTACATATTTTTGGTAAAAAAAAATCAGCACGATCTGTGATTTTTAGCAGGACTGTGACATTGCGGCAGACAAATCTGACACTGACTGACACTTTTTGGGGACCAGTGACACCAATACAGTGATCAGTGCTATAAAAATGCACTGATTACTGTATAAATGGCACTGGCGGGGAAGGGGTTAACACTAGGGGTGATCAAAGGGTTAAATGTTCCCTAGGGAGGTGCTTACTAACTGTGTGGGGCAGTGTCACACTGAAGGAAAACAGAGATCCGTGATTCAGCTTAGCTGAATCACAAGATCTCTCTTTCCCTTCGCCCTGGTTCACACTGGAGCGTTTTGACATGCGATTTGACATGTCAAAATCGCATGTCAAATCAGGTACGTGATTTTGCGCAGCAAGGCCGCCTTGCCGCAGTAAATTTACGTGGGGTGGTCCAGAAGCGGTTATTGCACACAGTGTAGGAAGACAATTCTAGTCCCTGCATGCAAGGGGGGCTCCATAGGATGCTGGAAGAGAAAGGAGCCACCCTGGAGCAAGAAGCCTTGGGCAGCAGTCAGATTTTGACAGGCAAACTCACCTATTGAGATCAATGGAGTCGCACCACAACCACTTACTTGCGGAATGGTATAAAATTGCCATTAAGCAAGTAAATTAAACAAAAAAAAAAAAAACAGGCAGCCTGCCTGCTGCTGCTATACCACAAGCCATACCTCCAGTGTGAAAGAGCCCATAGAGAGGCTGAATTCCCAGCTTAGGCAAAGAACCTGGACTGGAACTGATGGGCTGATTTTTTTATATGTATATAATAACACGTCAGAAAATTCAGGGCCGTCTTTAAGGCAGGGCAAAAGGGGCAGCTGCCCTGGGTCCTGTCATTGTTGTGGGGCCCAAAGCAGCTGCCTCATACTTGCCAGCTATCCCAGTTTAAATTTCCTTATCCTTTGAAGTTTAAGTCCTGTGCTGTGTCCCAATATCTCAGTGTGAAGTGCTGGTATTAATGCTGCCCAGCTCTATCTTATTGTTGTGTACAGATAACTCACATGCAGACCCTATGTTTACATGTAAATAACTGGCATTCATATGTAAATAGCGGCGGCATTCATAAGTAAATAGCTCTGGCCGGTGACATTGATATGTAAATAAAGGCGGCATTTATATGTATATCATGCTCCCCCTGCAGTGAAGAGATGATGTGCTGTAACCTCTAGCAACCAATCAGTGAGCAGTATTACTGTACAGTAATCTCTAGCAACCAATTAACAAGCAGAAATCATTTTCTGTAACCTCTAGCAACTAATCAGTGAGCCGTAATGTGTGCTATAACCTCTAGCAATCAGTCAGTGAGCAGTAATGATATGCTGTAGCCGCTGGCAACCAATCACAATTGCTGCCTGATCTGATACAGTAAACTAATTTTAAGTCTAGCTGCTATTTATTGTATGTCTCAGAGCAGGTGGAGAGTGAAATTGCATGGGGGTGGGGCCAAGAAAATTTTTGCCCAGGGTCCAATCAATATTAAAGACGGTCCTGAGGAAATTATTCATGCGGACTTGAAAAATTACTGAAATCTGGTCAATCCTTATACAGTGGAACCCCAGATTACGAGCATGCTCCGTTCCAGGAGTATGCTCGTAATCCAAAGTACTCGCATATCAAAGCGAGTTTTCCCATTGAAGTCAATGGAAACGAAAATAATTAGTTCCGCATTGACTTCAATGGGATGCAATACCGCATGCGGCCAGAGGCGGGGGAAGCGCCGGAGAGCTTCGGAAACGGCCGAAAAGCCCAGAGGACACTTCGACTGACCTCAGCAAACCTCGGAAAGACTTCCTACCCGAGATTTTCCAAGGTCAGCCAAAGTGTCCTCGGGACTTTCCGTGCATTTCCGAGGCTCTCCGGCGCTTCCCCCGCCTCTGGCCGCATGCGGTATTGCATCCCATTGAAGTCAATGCGGAACAAATTATTTTTGTTTCCATTGACTTCAATGGGAAAACTTTGCTTGGCTCCGGCGCCCCCCCCCCACCTTAGGCCAAAAGCGGCACTGCACACCGCTTTGGCCTGAATCGTGCTCGTTTTGCGAAACAACACTCGCAAACCGAGTTACGATTTTTAAAAATACAGTGCTCGTATTGTGAAACGCTCGTTAACCGCGTTACTCGGAATCCGCGGTTCCTCTGTATATATTTTGGATATTGGCATGGTGAGGGTCCTCCCTACCTACTGAAAGGTCAACTTTCAGCTCATCTTTGCGCTGGCGAAGAAAGTCAAGACCTGTGCGCTCTAGAAGATGAATGCCAGCCAGTACATGCCTGCTCTCAACATCTCAGCTCGGTTTTAATGAGCTAGTTTTACAGCAGATACGCTTTAAGTCGAAACCTATACTACATTATTAGTCCGGTAATGCAATTCCCCTCTACTTTATGAAGATGCATTAGTTCACATTAAAATATTTAAAATTCCATTTACCACTCTTGAAATTCCCCAGATGTCACGCCACAAATACTGCACGTATCTCAGCCGCCAGAATCTCATTCTGCGTACATGAAAACTTGGAACGTATTGACTCTCCATTGAAGCTGCTCCTGTGTCTGTTCTCCCTGGTGGGAATAGATTGCAACTCATTAGCTGTGTGTGGGGTGGCACAAAATATGCACAAAGAAACATAAGCAGCAGGAGGAATATTAATGACATACCCGGCACTGCGGAGACCTAGGCTGCCATCATCGGGAGACGCATATCAGTATCCCGTCCTCTTCTGTACTCATTACTGTACGCTGTGCCAGCCACCCGGTATCTGCAAATATTTGTTCTGAATTGTTTTTTCCATTGTCATTTTCCAGGTCTCATGAGATTAGGGAAGGAGTTTTAAACTTATTTCTTCACGCTGTATTGTTGAATCTTACGGGTTTCCCAAATGTAAAGGTAATAATACCGCCAAGTCAGAAACTCCACTCGATTTAAAGAAGAATTCCAGGTATGGATATTTTTAGATTGGTCCAGTTGGAACCAATGTAACTATGTAGATATATATCATACCTGGGGGGATCCATCTAGAAGAGTGGTGGTCAACTTTCCTGTTATGGGGGACCTCAAGTGCGACCCTCAACATAACCAAAGGGCTGCACATAAAATTCTGTAAATATCTAGTGTCAGAGACAGCAGACATACGACAGGATAGAGTCAAAACGATGGGAATGAGACTGCAGATATAATGCAAGAGATGGTCAGAGACTGGCGAATCAACACTGGCCATAGGCTTCTGGCTTTCCGCCCCAGCCAATCAGGACAGGAGGCTGAAGACCCAGAAAGAAGACCGGGTCAATACAGAAACCGCGGCACCGTGCACCAGGGGAGTCATGACCTCTGGAGGGCTCCGCCCGTAGGTTAAGTGCGGACCTGGAGGGGCCCATCTGTGCCCCCCCCAAAAAAAAATCCTCCAGCACCTGCCGCTATTGCTCTTCTCTCCCGTAGTGAAATGACTGCAACATTGTAACTTTCTACCAATTACAAAGTGAGAGGCTGCAGCAGGCACTGATATGTGTCAGTCATTACTAAACACCCCCAAGAACTACACAAGCACCGGGATTTTAATGATTTTGCAAGGAAGAAGATGCTGGCCCTTGATGATGCCTGAAAAAAAGATGGCTCTGTCCCTCTAGTGAGAAAAGCAGATGAAGACATTGTCAGGGGAAGTACTGTGATCTCAATGAGAGGTAATACATACCTGGAAATCAGATAACTTTGCATGCATGAGCATAACATGAAAAATGTATGTGTTGCTAAGTCTGTTTTATCTTCAGCAACAATCGATTGGTGTTTTTTTTTTTTATGATAGAGTTTCTTTAAGCCTTATTCCCATGCTGCTTAGGCAGAAGGCTCCATTGTGTATGCATATTACCATGGTAGCAGGAGATAAGTTCACAACTGGCAATGGTGTTCTGGAAGATAGAAGGGAAGAGAGCGGGAGGCGAAGAAAGAAAGAAAGACTAAATCTGGACACCAGATCCCAAATGTCATCATTCTTCTGTCTCTGCAGCTTTATCTCAGCAGCTGAGCTAGATCACACGAATAGTTACCGCTCTAAGTGGGTCCACAGGAAGCTGCTGCAGTTTAACCGGGGACGCCTTCCTGGTTCCTCAACGCCAACAGATACATCCAAAAAACTGATGTGGAAACCTTGCAAGTACATCTGAAACAAATTAATGGGGTGGGCAACTACATGGCAAATGAGGTTTAATGTGGAAAAATTTTAAATAATGCATTTGGGTGGCAAAAATATAAATGCAATCTATACATGGGGGGGGGGGATTGGGGAATCAAGGATGGAAAAGGATGTTAGGGTCCTAGTAGATGATAGGCTCAGCAATGGCATGCAATGACAAGCTGCTGCTAAAAAAGCAAACAGAATATTGGCATTAAAAAGGGGATCAACTCCAGAGATAAAACGATAATTCTCCCGCTCTACAAGACTCTGGTCCAGCCGCACCTGGATTATGCTGTCCAGTTCTGGGCACCAGTCCTCAGGAGGGATGTACTGGAAATGGAGCGAGTACAAAGAAGGGCAACAAAGCTAATAAAGGGTCTGGAGGATATTAGTTATGAGAAAAGGTTGCGAGCACTGAACTTATTCTCTCTGGAGAAGAGACGCTTGAGAGGGGAAATGATTTCAATATACAAATACCGTACTGGTGACCCCACAATAGGGATAAAACGTTTATGCAGAAGAGAGTTTAATAAGACACGTGGCCACTCATTAAAATTAGAAGAAAAGAGGTTTAACGTAGAGGTTTTTTTACTGTAAGAGCGTCAAGGATGTGGAATTTCCTTCCACAGGCGGTGGATTCAGCGGGGAGCATCGATAGTTTAAAAAACGTTTAGATAAGCACCTGAACGACCACAACATACAGGGATATACAATGTAATCCGGACATATAATCACACACATAGGTTGGACTTGATGGACTTGTGTCTTTTTTCAACCTCACCTACTATATGTAACTATGTATTCATGATTAGGTGCAAAATAGATCCTCAATGCAGAAGGCTTTATTAAATCAAAAAAGTACATTGGAAATCAAGATTATACTCCTATACATGCTGTATAAGGCATAAACCCAGGACCCTGCATTCACTATATCTGGTCTCCCACAGTACACAGAACACAGAAATGCTTTTTTTAGTAAATATAAACTGCTAAATACCTTTTCTCATCAGCTATAGCAGTCTTGTGATTTCTATCAGTGTCTGGTTAAAGCTTGCAAGAGGAGTTTTCAAAGCAAGGTCCATAAAGACATGGATGAGCGAGTTTGGGGTGGAGTCCTGACCTCAACCTGTTAGAACACCTTTGGGTTGAATTAGAGTGGAGACTGCGAGCCAGGCCTTCTCGTCCACATCAGTGCCTGACCTCACAAATGCGCTTCTGGGAGAATGGTCAAACATTCCCATAAACACACTCCTAAACCTTGTGAACAGCCTTCCCAGAAGAGTTGAAGCTGTTATAGCTGCAAAAGGTGGACCAACTCAATATTGAACCCTACGGTTCTAAGACTAATGCCGCATACACACGATAGGATTTTCCGACAACAAAACTGTGGATTTATTTCTGACGGATATTGGCTGAAACTTGTCTTGCATACACACGGTCGCACAAATGTTGTCGGAAATTCCAAATGTCAAGAACGCGGTGACGTACAACACGTACGACAAGCCGAGAAAAATGAAGTTCAATAGCCAGTGCGGCTCTTCTGCTTGATTCCGAGCATGCTTTGAATTTTGTGCGTCGGAATTGTGTACACACGATCGGAATTTCCGACAACGGATTTTGTTGTCGGAAAATTTGAGAACCAGCTCTCAAATTTTTGTTGTCGGAAATTCCGACAACAAATGTCCGATGGAGCCTACACACGGTCAAAATTTCCGTCAACAAGCTCACATCGAACATTTGTTGTCGGAAATTCCGACCGTGTGTACATAGCATAAGACTGGGATGCCATTAAAGTTAATGTGCGTGTAAAGGCAGGTGTCCCAATACTTGGTATTGGTAATATAGTGTATATTGGGGACAGTGGAAGAGGAGAGGATCAGAGAAGACAGGATCAAACAGCTTTTTTTTACACAAAGCAGAGGATTAACCCCTTAGGTTCCTACCTACCTATTATGCATAACCTTTACAAAGATATATATTTATCTACATTTATTGTGCTCCAGTCCGGTCATGTGACCCTGCAGCTCTCCAGTGTCAGTGAGCGGCTGCTGCAGGGGAGAGGAGGAAGCACTGGCAACAGCTGGGCTATGGGAGCTTATGATGCCATGGCTCACAGCTGTCGTCAAGTGCTCCCTGACCGACCAGAGCAGATTGAAAATAGGTAAGTACGCACATCTTTTTTTTTTACAGGTTAGGCAGGATAGGTGGGGGTGGGGGGCATAGTTGGGCTTTTCGTCCATTTCAAAGTTGAACTCCAGGAATTATATTTTTTGCCTGCATACATTGGGTCAACTTGGCTCGATGTAAGTATGTATATCTGATATCCAGAGGGCCTCTGGGGATGCTATACTATAGTAGTCCATACTACATACAGCGATAGCCGCGGTCTTCTGGGTTCTGGGCAAGCGACCTCCCCATGATGACAAGGGGTTGCTCACATTTAGAGATCACCTTGTATTTTTTTTTCTTGTGAACACAAGGGGGTTTATTTACTAAAACTGGAGAGTGCATGGTAGCCAATAAGCTTCTAACGTCAGCTTGTTCAGTTAAGCGATGAAAAAAGAAAACTGAACTCTGAGCTGAACCAGATTTGTACTCTCCAGTTTTAGTAAATCAACCCCAAGAGAATGGCATCTGTTCGCTGAAAACAATACAAAGTGATCTATGGATGGGCGGAGATGCCAAGAGAGCGACAACCCTGTGTGACTGACCAAAAAAAAAAAAAGAAACACCAAAAAAAACACCTTAAATTTGCCTTCCAAGTGGACTGCAATGCAGTTTCAACAAAATGGCAAACTTTTGCCAAAATCTCTCCGTTTTTACAGAAATTTCAGGAAACGAAAAACTCAATTTCGATCACCCCTTTTTAAAATATTTTTGGCATTAGCTGCAGTGGTAGCGCTAGTATGTTTCACTGTTGCACAGTGTTGTGTAAACTCAGCAGGTATAAAGGTCAAAGGACCCTGCCTTTCACCAGAAAGCGCAATGAGAAATCTATTACGAAGTGATTTAAGGCATTGCAATTTTTTTTTCGATCATTAATTCTTACATAAATTACAGACCCTATTTAACATGAAAAGTGCACTTTTAATGATTGCTTCTCCCAAATATGTTCTAATAGGTTTTCTGTTGGAAGGTATCATAATGTCTTCTTCCAAGAAGTTCAGGAATTCTTCTCCCCAGGGGTCCACACGCTGATTACAGGATGTGAGGGGAAGCTGGTGCCGAAAAGGTCACAGACTTGAATGGGAACCTTGTGGAGTGCTCTTGGGCTTGAGTCTAATTAGAGAAACAGCATTGAGGTTACAGATCTATTATTGTGAGCTGAGAATAATAGGCAGCCTCCATGTGTCCAGAAAGCCCACCTGGCAGGACCTTACACTGTTCGGTAGAAGCTATAGGGCGTTGTTTGAAGTGTGAGCCGTTTGAAGTTAGACATTTTATTTTACTTTATTTTTTCTAACATTGCAATTAGTCAATGTATCACAGTTGAAATAAGTAGACAGATATAGTACTGCTTTGTTCATCTTTTTTTTCTACTGTAAAGCGTTTTGTGCTGTGCTTTTGAAAAAGTACACTTTATAGGCAAAAACTTATGGAAACCTGACCATCTTGGTAGGTATGCCTTTCCAAAACCATAGAGCTGATGAATTCTTACTAAAACTGGATCACTCATCTCATGTGACAGTCTATTTGCATTTACCTGCTAGTGCCCGATCAATGGCGTCCCTAGGGGGGGCCAGAGGGGGCCCTGACCCCCCCAACATTATGCTGTGCCCCACCATGTGCCCCCCCCCCCCCCCCAATAAAAAAATTTTTTTTTTACAAAAAATCAATGTCTTATGCCGCGTACACACGGTCGTACTTTTCGTCTACAAAAGTCGGACAGCCTGTCCGACAGACTTCCGGCAGACTTTCGGTGGACTTGCGGCGGACTTGCGGCCTACTTTCTAACGAACGGACTTGCCTACACACGACCACACAAAAGTCTAACGGATTCGTACGTGATGACGTACACCGGACTAAAATAAGGAAGTTCATAGCCAGTAGCCAATAGGTGCCCTAGCGTGGCTTTTTGTCCGTCGGACTAGCACACAGACGAGCGGATTTCGGGGTCCGTCGTAGTTACGAAGTAAAGTTTTAAAACATGTTTCAAATCTAAAGTACGTCGGATTTGAGGCTAAAAAAGTCAGTTGAAAGTCCGGAGAAGCCCACACACGATCGGATTACCAGCCAGCTTTAGTCCATCAGCGTCCGTTGGACTTTTGTAGACGAAAAGTAGGACCGTGTGTACGCGGCATAAGAGTGAGAGAGTCCCCAGTCAGCTCCTGCGGGTGATTCCTCCCCCCTCCCTCTGCTTGCTGACACTGCATAATGCGAGCGCTCACACAACCACGGCCGCCCGATCTGCTCCTTCCCCTGCATCCTCATTGGCAGGGAGAAGAGCGAGTTGCAGGAAGGACTCCACCAGGACTCCCAGTTACTGAAAAAACAGACTGATTTCTCCCGTCCTTAGGACAGGAGAACCAGCCTGTAAATTCCAAGAGATGCCAGACCAGCGCTGTCAATAGCAGGGGCAGGACAGCAAGAGGAGGCTGGGGAACCCCACAGTGGCAGAACACCAGGGCCCGGAGGCAAGACAACCTTTGCAACCCTGATAGTTCTCCCACTGCTTTGGATCCTTATATTTTCTTGGTATGCTGGTGACATATATATCTTGTTTTCTGCCACCCTGGGGGACCCCAATACAGTAGGAAGGGAGCTCACTGCAGAACATGTGAAAGGGCCGTTGTGGGGTCGTAGTAAAGGGCCCCAGTATATATTTATATATCTATATATAGATATATCTATATCTATATATAGATATATCTATATCTATATAGATATATATATATATGCATTTTATAGTTGCCCCCCTAGTTTTGTCCCTGTCCCCCCATGTGCCCCCCCTAAATATGAAAGCTGGAGACGCCACTGTGCCCGATTGGGTTCATAGGTCAATAAAGTTACACAATAAAGAAGCAATTCTCAAACTAAGGTTCTATAGAACCCTCCAGAGATTTCTTATGGGGCGTACACACGGTCGGACTTTTCAGCTACAAAAGTCCAACGGACGCTGACGGACTAAAGCTGGCTGGTAATCCGATCGTGTGTGGGCTTCTCCGGACTTTCAACTGACTTTTTCAGCCTCAAATCCGACGGACTTTAGATTTGAAACATGCTTCAAATCTTTCCGACGGATTCAAGTCTGGTCGAAAAATCCGCTCGTCTGTATGCTAGTCCGACGGACAAAAACCCACGCTAGGGCAGCTATTGGCTACTGGCTATGAACTTCCTTATTTTAGTCCGGTGTACGTCATCACGTAAGAATTCGACGGACTTTTGTGTGATCGTGTGTAGGCAAGTCTGTTCGTTAGAAAGTCCGCCGCAAGTCCGTCGAAAGTCCGCCAAAAGTCCGTCGAAAGTCTGTCTGACAGGCTGTCGGACTTTTGTAGCTGAAAAGTCCGACCGTGTGTACGCCCCATAATGCCGCGTACACACGAGCGGACTTTACGGCGGACTTTGCCCGGCGGACTTTGCCCGGCGGACTGGATTTTGTCGGACAATTCGATGTGTGTGGGCTCCAGCGGACTTTGTTTTCTCAAAAGTTGGACGGACTTATGCCGCGTACACACGGTCGGACTTTTCGTCTACAAAAGTCAGACAGCCTGTCCGACAGACTTCCGGCAGACTTCCGGCAGACTTTCGGCGGACTTGCGGCAGACTTTCTAACGAACGGACTTGCC
The DNA here is from genome assembly GCA_037952835.1 of Lithobates septentrionalis. Lineage (NCBI taxonomy): Eukaryota > Metazoa > Chordata > Amphibia > Anura > Ranidae > Lithobates > Lithobates septentrionalis. The sequence goes on from JBBDGP010003747.1 coordinate 183,066, forward strand.
TACACACGACCACACAAAAGTCTGACGGATTCGTACGTGATGACGTACACCGGACTAAAATAAGGAAGTTCATAGCCAGTAGCCAATAGGTGCCCTAGCGTGGCTTTTTGTCCGTCGGACTAGCACACAGACGAGCGGATTTCGGGGTCCGTCATAGTTACGAAGTAAAAATTTAAAGCATGTTTCAAATCTAAAGTACGTCGGATTTGAGGCTAAAAAAGTACGTTGAAAGTCCGGAGAAGCCCACACACGATCGGATTACCAGCCAGCTTTAGTCCGTCAGCGTCCGTTGGACTTTTGTAGACGAAAAGTACGACCGTGTGTACGCGGCATTAGATTTGAAACTTGTTTAAAATTTATCCGTTGAAATCGAGTCCGGTCGAAAAGTCCGCCGTCTGTATGCTAGTTCGACGGACAAAAAGCCACGCTAGGGCAGCTATTGGCTACTGGCTATGAACTTCCTTGTTTTAGTCCGGTCGTACGTCATCACGTACGAATTCGACGGACTTTGGTGGATTGTGTGTAGGCAAGTCCGTTCATTCAGAAAGTCCGTCGGAAAGTACGTAGAAAAGTCCGCCGGGCAAAGTCCGCCGTAAAGTCCGCTCGTGTGTACGCAGCATAAGGGTTATAGATGATTGACCTCTGCTTTCAAAGTACCTGTAAACTTCCAGATCCAACATCACTTGGCAGAGCAGCAGGATGACAGCAGTGATCTTTTTAGCTGTCGTGTTGTCGGAAATTCCGACCGTGTGTGGGCTCCATCGGACATTTTCCATTGGATTTTCCGACACACAAAGTTTGAGAGCAGGATATAAAATTTTCCGACAACAAAATCGAGATTCTTTAAAAAGATTTTGTTGTCGGAAATTCCGATCGTGTGTACACAAATCCGACGGACAAAGTGCCACGCATGCTCAGAATAAATAAAGAGATGAAAGCTATTGGCCACTGCCCCGTTTATAGTCCCGACGTACGCGTTGTACGTCACCGCGTTCAAAACGATCGGATTTTCCGACAACTTTGTGTGACCGTGTGTATGCAAGACAAGTTTGAGCCAACATCCGTCGGAAAAAATCCTAGGATCTTGTTGTCGGAATGTCCGAACAAAGTCCGACCGTGTGTACGGGGCATAAGACCGTCAATCTCAAACCAGGGTTCCTCCAAGGGGTTAAAGGGTTCTTTGAGTTTTCGCTGTTTGAACTCTGATCTGGAGGTGCTTCTTTAGTCCTGGGTCCAACACCATTTGGCTGAGCCAGCGGAATTACAGCAATGATCTTTTTTAGCTGTCTGCAAGGGTGGCATTTTCACTGGATGGGAGCATTCTTCCCACTGACCACCAATGTAAGGGGTATTTTTCCAATGACACCCAGCCAATACATTTTAGCATTGGTTCCCTAAGACCTGAAAATTATTTCAGGGGTTCCTCTGGGGTAAAGGGGTTAAAAAAAAGGCTGCTTTAAAGGGTATACCTGTCATGACAGTAGCATGTGAAAATCAACAATATGTGAGTGTGCTGTTATGATCTCCAAGACTCCTACATAATTTTGGCTAAAGTCAAGCAGTATCTACATTTAGGGGGTGGATTTACTAAAGGCAAATAGGCTGTGCACTTTGTTGCTTTGCAAGTGCAGTTGCTCCAGAGCTTAGTAAATGAGCAAAAGCTCTGCTGACTTCCATCATCCAATCATGTGCAAGCAAAAATGTGTTTTTTTTTTTTTTTTAATTTTCCTTGCATGTGATTGGGTACTTTTGGCAAATGTAAAGGATAGGAAATCTATAAATATAAAAAAAGGAAATCTATAAAATAGATGATATATGATTATTGATCTGCACTATCTTTTTTTATATATTTATCCTCCTGAAGACGCGGTCCTATGAGGACTGTATACATCTGTGAACGTACTCTTTAACTATTTATCAGCCTGGAAGTCTACAAGTATTGTATTGCTGTATTGACCTTCCTATTGCTTTACTAAACTAATGTTGTGATTATGTTTTTTTGTAATAAACAAAATTTTATGATAACTAAACCTTGTGGTTAGTGCCGAGATAGTCCATTTCTTTCGGAGGTTATAGTTGACAGCCTAAGCAACTGTCCCTATTTCTCTCCCTCCTTCCTATACATAGCAGGGCATGAATGCCGAACAGATTGTATTGCAAATATTCTCAGTACAGGTCTCCTTTACAATTCGAAGCTCCATAGGCGGGTTAGGCTTCAAAGAGGACATTTTGTGCTGAGCAGTTAGACTAAGCAGACAGCGATTAAATTATGAAATAAATGTTTTATAATTGGGCAGCGCCTGCTTTCGGAAAGTGCCTCTTTCACTCCATTACTTCATCAATATACCTTGCTCTGGCTAAGTGGAAGCGACTGATTTAAAGGATCTGCAAAAATGATAGCGCTAATCATTCTGCCCTAGGAAATAATTCATAGACAGTTATTAGATAGCTTGGATTCTACATGATAATGTTACGGTATTAAGTACCTAGAGTCCGCAAGATGTAATTATCAGACGTGGAATTCCCTGTGTCTAATACTTGTTCAGAAAATCGTGAAAATGGGAGTTAATTGCTCTTTCAAATGAGAAATCGTCATTCTGGAAAGTGTCACCCAAACACAACTTAGGAAGCAACCGTATTTGATGAGCCAGGTTCCAGAAATGAAAGAAGAAATGCCATAAACTGACATCAGTGCAATTATAATGTTTATGGAGAATAAACAGAGTTGGTAACCTAAAGAAGATGTAAACCCCTAAAATCCGATATCAGCTTGATACATTAAAGTCATTTCTTAAGTTGTTTGCAATCTTTTTAAATCTGTAGATCATCTGGTGATCCTGCCGTGAATGCCCTTGATCAGGCACTTCCTGTTATGGGTTGACAACTTCCTTTTCTATCTCCATCTCTTGTGGAGACTGCACATGGGGAAGGTTACATAGGTTGCAAAGAAGACCTGTCCATCTAGTTTTGTCTACAGTTTAGTCTGTAGTTTAGTCTACAGTACAAATAAATAAATAAATTATAGACTAAAGCCCCATACACACTAATAGATTTTCTGCAGATTTTTGTCTTCAGATTTACCAAAACCATATAATATGAGGTCAAACCATAAGAATTTCAATTTGTTTGCAATCAGGCAGACCCTTGAACTACATAGTTTTGGTAAATCTGAAGACAAAAATCTGCAGAAAATCGAACAGTGTGTATGGGGCTTAAGGGAGGGTTATAACCCCATTCATTTTGTTGTCATCTGTATCCCATTGGGAGGATTTCCCTTCACTTCCTGTCCCATAGCCACAACAGGAAGTGAGAGAGAATCCGTTGTTGTCACCAGGGTGACAAGAACCTCATTGGAAGATTTCCCCTCTATTCCTGTTCTGGTGACAATTCAAAATTTTGAATTTTCTTGCACTCTTATGCCTCGCACACACGATCAGACTTACCGCCAACAAGCTCACATCCAACATTTCCCGTCGGAAAATCAGATTCTGTGTACGCAGCATTACTCTTGGTGATAATGGTCACCAGGACAAGTAGAGAGCCAAAGCCTAAAAATTTATATTCGCTATACTTTAGGAAAAACAAAATACCGAAAATGTCCTTGGCTTACCAATCACGTGCGCACTATGGTTGGCTGCCATAGTGATCATGTGATTGGGAGTCTGTTCTACCAATCAATGCTGAGTGTCAACATGGCCAAGGTGATGAAGGCACACGATTGAACTTATAAAGTGAGGTCCAATTTTCTCCAACTGGAGGGAGCAATGATGTTCAGCCAAGCCTGGAGCGGGTGCATGTGGACAAGACGTGGTTGAAAAGGGTCCAAGAGATCAGCAGCACTGAAATGATAAAAAATATTAAAAAAAAGAAAAAATCATTTAAAAAATACAAAAAACATGGCATTTTTTAATAATACTTAAATCTTTAGCACAGTAAATGTCACCCAATTACGGTTTAGATCTAATGCCCACCCCCCCCCCCCCCCAATAACCTCCTAGACAGCTACGTTTTCATAATCCAGTGTGATCTTTGCTGTAGGACTGCTTGTTGCTGTACAACATCTCTGTGGAAAGTATCCAGGCTGGGTCACACATACTCAGTAGATTACCCATTGATTATTAATATTATTACACAGGATTTTTGTAATTTGTGCACAGTTTGTGCAGCGCTTTACAACATGAGGGCAGACAGTACACTTACAATACAAATCAATACAGGAGGAATCAGAGGGCCCTGCTCGTTAGAGCTTACAATCTAGAAGGGAGGGTCAAGTGGAAACAAAAAGGTAATAACTGTGGGGGATGAGCTGATGGAGAAAATGAAAATACAGTTGTTAGGTGTGGGTAGGGTAGGCTTCTCTGAAGAGGAGGGTTTTCAGGGATCGTCTAAAAGCTAATAGAGTAGGAGATAAGCGGACAGATTGGGGTAAGGCATTCCATAGGATTGGAGAGGCTTTGGAAAAGTCCTGGAGGCGAGCATGGGAGGAGGTGACAAGGGAGCTAGAGAGCAAGAGGTCTTGAGAGGAACGAAAAGAACGAGTAGGTTGGTATTTAGAGACTAGGCTAGTGATGTAGCTGGGGGCGAAATTGTGGATGGCTTTGTAAGTAGTTAGTATTTTGAATTGAATTCGTTGGGTGAGCGGAAGCCAGTGGAGGGACTGACAGAGAGGAGTGGCAGACACAGAGCGATTGGTAAGGTGGACGAGTCTGGCAGCAGCATTCATGATGGATTGAAGAGGTGATAGACTATGTAGAGATAAGCCAATGAGAAGGGAGTTGCAGTAGTCGAGGCGAGAGATGACCAGCGAGTGAATTAAGAGCTTTGTTGTGTCATTGGTTAGAAAGGGGAGTATTTTGGAGATGTTGCGGAGGTTGAGGCGGCAAGATTTGAACAGCGATTGGACGTGGTGCTTAAAGGAGAGTTCAGAGTCCAGGATTACACCTAGAACCTTGGCATGCGGGGATGGGCTTATAGTTGTGCCATCAATTTTGACAGAGAGATCAGGGGAAGGGGCAAGGGGCATATGGGGGATGAAAATTATAAATTATAATTATTACATTGATCGCTGATTGGTTCAAGGACAGGTTAATGGTAAAAGTTATGCCGCGTACACACGGTCGGACTTTCTAGAAAGCTAGGTCCGACGTACTTGCCGCCAGACTTCCGGCGGACTACCGCCGGACTTTCTGAACGGCCGGACTTGCCTACACACGGCCGGACTTTCCGGAATCCGGTCTTCCCGACGGACTTCCGCCGGACTTTCAGAATGAACGGACTTTCCCACACACGGACAAGTCCGTTCATTTTGAACGTGACTCGGGTACGACGGGACTAGAAAAGGAATTCAATCTCGCCGCTTTTTTTGGCGAGATTGAAACCTTGCGAGCCCCGTCGCAGGCCCTTAGGTCTGGTATGGAACTTTAAGGGGAACCCCCTACGCCGAAAAACCGGCGTGGGGGTCCCCCCCAAAATCCATACCAGACCCCGATCCGAGCACGCAGCCCGGCCGGTCAGGAAAGGGGGTGGGGACGAGCGAGCGCCCCCCCGCCTCCTGAACCGTACCAGGCCGCATGCCCTCAACATGGGGGGGTGCTTTGGGGGAGGGGGCACCTTACGGTGCCCCCCCACCACAAAGCACCTTGTCCCCATGTTGATGAGGACAAGGGCCTCTTCCCGACAACCCTGGCCGTTGGTTGTCGGGGTCTGCGGGCGGGGGGCTTATCGGAATCCGGGAGCCCCCTATAATAAGAGGGCCCCCAGATCCCGGCCCCCCCACCCTATGTGAATGAATATGGGGTACATGGTACCCCTACCCATTCACCTAGGTAAAAAGTGTTAATAATAAAACACAACACAGGTTTTTAAAATAATTTATTAAACTGCTCCGGGGGGGGTCTTCTTCCGTCTTCGGGGGTCCCTCCGCTTCATCTTCTCCCGGCGTCCGGTTGGTTCTTCTCCGCTCTCTTCTACCGGTGTTCCAGTTCTTCGGCCGGCTCCTCTGCTGTGTTCAGGTAGCTCTCTTGCCAGCAGAGGTCCGGACTTCTGAGCTGCTGGGCTTCTTGTCTTGTCTTGTCTTGTCTTGTCTTGTCTTCTCTTCTCTTCTCTTCTCTTCCCCCAGATGTTGACACGACGCTCTCTCCGGCTGGACTGGTCTCTGAGGGCTGCGTTGTGACTTATATAGGCGGAGACCCCGCCCCCATATGATGTCACAGGCCCTGGGCATGCTGGGACTGTGACGTTTTAGGGGGCGTGGTCGACCACGCCCCCTAAAACGTCACAGTCCCAGCATGCCCAGGGCCTGTGACATCATATGGGGGCGGGGTCTCCGCCTATATAAGTCACAACGCAGCCCTCAGAGACCAGTCCAGCCGGAGAGAGCGTCGTGTCAACATCTGGGGGAAGAGAAGAGAAGAGAAGACAAGACAAGACAAGAAGCCCAGCAGCTCAGAAGTCCGGACCTCTGCTGGCAAGAGAGCTACCTGAACACAGCAGAGGAGCCGGCCGAAGAACTGGAACACCGGGAGAAGAGAGCGGAGAAGAACCAACCGGACGCCGGGAGAAGATGAAGCGGAGGGACCCCCGAAGACGGAAGAAGACCCCCCCGGAGCAGTTTAATAAATTATTTTAAAAGCCTGTGTTGTGTTTTATTATTAACACTTTTTACCTAGGTGAATGGGTAGGGGTACCATGTACCCCATATTCATTCACATAGGGTGGGGGGGCCGGGATCTGGGGCCCTCTTATTATAGGGGGCTCCCGGATTCCGATAAGCCCCCCGCCCGCAGACCCCGACAACCAACGGCCAGGGTTGTCGGGAAGAGGCCCTTGTCCTCATCAACATGGGGACAAGGTGCTTTGTGGTGGGGGGGCACCGTAAGGCGCCCCCTCCCCCAAAGCACCCCCCCATGTTGAGGGCATGCGGCCTGGTACGGTTCAGGAGGGGGGGGCGCTCGCTCGTCCCCACCCCCTTTCCTGACCGGCCGGGCTGCGTGCTCGGATCGGGGTCTGGTATGGATTTTGGGGGGACCCCCACGCCGGTTTTTCGGCGTAGGGGGGTTCTCCTTAAAGTTCCATACCAGACCTAAGGGCCTGGGATGCTCGCCGCAATGGGAAAATTTTTTTTCCTATTGCAGCGAGCGCGAGATGCAGTAACCTGCTCCTCCGTCGTATCTGGTCCTTCGGACCAGCATACAGACGAACGGGCTTTCCGTCAGGAACTGAGTCCGGCGGAGGTACGACGTAAAGATTTGAAGCAGGCTTCAAATCTAAAGTACGTCGGATTTCCGCCCGAAACGGTCCGTCGGAAGTCCGATGGAGACCACACACGGTCGGATTTTCCGCCGGACTTGGTCCGGCGGCGTCCGTCGGACTTTTGCAGGTGAAAAGTCCGACCGTGTGTACGCGGCATTAGAGTTTTTATGTCTTTTAACTATACTGTTTCTGTGTGACATGTCAGGAAATGATTTAGGTGTATTGGTTGTATCAAAGAATAGGAGCGCCACATCGAAAGGCTGAAATCCAAACAGGGGGTTAATATGTAGCCACCTCAATATCAAACGCGTTTTTGAGGGCCTGACTCTGCCCACTTCATCAAGGTATATGTTTAAAATCTCAGTCTGCTTCAGCAGCTGGTGAATGCTGCAAGCCTGCGTATGAAAGCAGCCTACACACCACCCAGATGCCCCATCGGGAGAACAGTAGTGGAGTTTTTTGACAGTACCAATCAAAGGTACCCACTAGGTTCCCAGCGCCATTAAATCTACTATCTCAAGGTACCCACTAGGATCCCAGCGCCATTAAATCTACTATCTCAAGGTATCCACTAGGATCACAGAGCCATTAAATCTACTATCTCAAGGTACCCACTAGGATCCCAGCGCCATTAAATCTACTATCTCAAGGTACCCACTAGGATCCCAGCGCCATTAAATCTACTATCTCAAGGTACCCACTAGGATCCCAGCGCCATTAAATCTACTATCTCAAGGTACCCACTAGGATCCCAGCGCCATTAAATCTACTATCTCAAGGTACCCACTAGGATCCCAGCGCCATTAAATCTACTATCTCAAGGAAATGAGATTGTACACATTTAAAAAGATACTGAGAGATCCACTTTAAGTGACCTTTCTACTTGCATCCCAATGGTTAATGTGTCTGCTTTTGGTCTAGCTACCAAAATTAGAGGTAAATGGCAGAACAGAGGTGATGAGCATGAGTTGTGTTACATTTCTTCTTTCTGACGCTTCTTAAAGTGTCAAGATTCATACCCTAAATGCAGGGAATATTTAGATAGCATACAGAGTTCAGGCAAGCTTCAGATGGTTAAGGTGCCTGCAGAGATCAATCTGCTAAATTATTGATTTTTGCCTTGCTAGTCTTGAAAGTTCATATAAAAAATAGGCATTGTGAATTTAGCGGCTACATTTTTGGTCTGATTTAGCAAGGATGGACACAAGGTTCACTTTTAAAGGACAGCCGGAAAGGATATCACAGAGCCTGTGTGACCCTGATTGGGCCTTAATATGATTTTAAGACACTCTGGGAGGTCACGTGTGTGAACATAGCTGGCTGAGAGCTGCCACTGTCACTACATGTGTGACCTTTAGATACATGCTCTCCGTTTTCTTTTTTTTTTTTTACAGGAGCGCCTGCTCGACATTTGACAAAGGTCATGTCTGAAAACACTGTCTCATTTAGACATACATGCACTGCCTCCGCTGATTAACCCTTTAAGAGCCTCCTTAACCACTTAACCCCCCGGACCATTTGGCTGGCAAAAGACCAGAGCACTTTTTGAGATTCGGCACTGCGTCGCTTTAACTGACAATTGCGCGGTTGTGCGACGTCCTTTTTTCCCCACAAAAACAGCTTTCTTTTGGTTGTATTTGATCACCTCTGCGGTTTTTATCTTTTGCGCTATAAACCAAAAAATAGAGACAATTTTGTAAGAAACGCATTATTTTTTACTCTTTGCTATAATAAATATCCCCAAAAAATATATAAAAAAACTATTTTTTTCCTCAGTTTAGGCTGATACGTATTCTTCTACAAATTTTGGTAAAAAAAATCGCAATAAGCGTTTATTGATTGGTTTGCGCAAAAGTTATAGCACCTACAAAATAGAGGATAGTTTTTACTAGTAATGGCGGCGATCAGCGCTTTTTATCGTGACTGCGACATTATGGCGGACAGATCGGACACTTTTGGCGCTATTTTGTGACCATTCACATTTATACAGCGATCAGTGCGATTAAAAAATGCATTGACTACTGTGTAAATGTGACTGGCAGTGAGGGGGTTAACCACTAGGGGGCAGTGAAGGGGTTAAGTGTGTCCTAGGGAGTGATTCTAACTGTAGGGGGGAGGGGCTATATGTGACACCACACTGATCACCGCTCCCGATTACAGGGAGCGGTGATCAGTGTCCTGTCACTAGGCAGAATGGGGAAATGCTTGTTTACATCAGTATTTCCCCGTTCTTCCTCTCCGTGAGACGATCGCGGGTACCCCCGCGGACATCGAGTCCGCGGGACCCGCGATCACACTCGCATGCGCCCGCAAACCGCTTCTGAAAGGGCGACGTACAGGTACGTTAGTATGCCTGTACGTGCCCTTCTGCCGACGTATATCGGCGTGAGCGGGTCGGCAAGTGGTTAAAGTGACTTTTTTTTTTTTTTTTCAAAGATTTTATTCAGATTTTTTCAAATAAAAAAATGTATACATAATGAAATTCATTGAATAGTACAGCAAGGGTACAATATCTAATAGTTTATACAAATATATTGTAAATACTAAAAATAAATAAATAAATGTTTTCAAATTTTGCAAGTAAAATAATATACTGTAACATGGAAACTTAATAGATATATTTTATATAAGATATAAGTTTTCAAACTCTGCTAAAGAAAAGTACCCTTAAATGTACATGAAGTCTAATAAGCTTTTGTAAACAAATGAGGAAGAGTTTGTCAGCCTAATATTGTAGGTGAATATTACAATAGGTCCTTACGGGGCCAAAATAAAAAAAAGAAAGAGAAAAAAGAGATAAGAAAGGAAAAAGGTTAAAGATATAAGGTATCTTGTGCCGACTTTTCTATTATTGAAGTAATTTCAAGCGGAACTAGTTCTAGAACCATCAATTTGATATTTAGTCCATGGATCCCAGGATTTCTCAAATAATTGAACCTTATCATTTAATATGGCTGAAAGATGATCATTAATCATAATCCAGGACAATTTAGTTTTTAGGATGTCAAAGGGTAGGGTTGATGTTTTCCAAGATCTGGCTATAGGGATTTTTGCTGCTATAAATATATAATTTAACAATCTTCTAAAGTGTTTAGGGATCTTTTCTGACTGGTTGTTTAAAAATTCTTAAATGGACAGCAGCATAGCGTGTGCACAGGGTGTGCCAGGTGTGCCTGGGCACACCCTAATCGCCTTGTGTGGTGCATATTCCCCCCTGTTTAGACCACTGATATTTCATCCCCAAAAAAAATGTTACAAAATAAAATAATTTATTTAAAAATAAAATAAAACTACTGACACTGTCCACTGCCCTACTGACACCATCAGCACATACACACATGCATATGTATTTGAGCTTTGGGGTGCACACCCTAACGCAAGAGGCTGCGCACACCTATGGACAGCAGTGATAAAAATCAGGCATATCAAGGTGCCTGCACATACTGTATGTATGGAGCCCTAAAGCCTATAGTGTCCTTGATATTTTGATTAGCGTCTTTGCTTGATGACTCCACACCCACTAGCGCCTCTCTACGGGCCATAGCGATGATAGTAAGCCTTGTGGATTCATAAGGAGGCAATGGAGTCAGGAGAGAACAGGACCAAGTTCTTCACCCCAGATACTGGTGGAGATTAGTTTTCCAGGGTCACTCTGTGGGCGGGGCCTACTTGTGCCGAATGTGGGGGTACATTTCGCTGGTGGGCGCACTCATCAATGCCCACTTCATCAAGGGGTATGTCTAAAATCTCAGTCTGCTTCAGCAGCTGGCGAATGCTGCAAGCCTGCATATATGGAAGCAGCCCACACATCACCCAGATGCAGAGAATAGTAGTGGAGTTTTTGGACAGTAGCAATCATCGTTCCAGGCTGAGCCCGGTTTATGTGTAAGTCAAACATTATGGCAGTACCCCGGAGGTGAGCCGTACATTGAGCAGTAGTTAAAAGTACAAAGTTCTTCTGTGAAGCATTCCATCCCATGTTACTACACACCTTCTTCGATGTATGTTGCATTTAGGAAGGACACTGCTGAGCCCGTGCCCTCTCCACTAGTCCAGCGTGCCTCTACCACCTCACTCTCAGTGACAGAATGGGGTCCCGCCGAGCACTACCACGGACCTCATGTGTGCTCTCACTTAACTCCTTTTCTCTGTACCATGCGGCTAGGTATATGGAGTTCCCATACTGTGAGTTCGCTCCCAATTAGTTTTGGGGGACTGACCGCTAGAGAGGGAGCCAGATCTCCAACCCCCTCGCTACCGGAGGACCTATGACCTTCGCCAGGTATCACGCTTTATGACCAGCTGCTTTACACTTCCCACTAGTTTTTGGTTGCACACCATATGTGCTTTACATTCCCTGGGGCAGGACTCAAAAAGCCAAGGAAAAGGTTTGAACAAAGTTAACTCCTTCCCATCCTGGGCAGCCTGTAAGTGTCTGTATAATTACACAGTGCAATGAATACAACATCAGAAATACATTACACCCCACAAGCTTACAAATCAAAGCTTCCAGGATGTTGTACAAGGTCTGTAAGCATGCATATAGACATCTCTCAGTATCTGCTGCCCATTTAAAACTTTTTAAAACTACCAGAGGGTCACTTTAAAGGGTCAGCCAACCTTCCGTTTTCTCATGGATGCAGGAGAATTAAATCACCTTTTAGACATGTGCAATTCGTTTTGTTCCGAGATTACTTTGCTTTATGATTATTTTAATTGTAGGTGTTCCTTGTGAGATCCCTGAAGAAGCAGCAATCACCCTGCAAAACATGTTGGGCTAAGTCAGCAGGAACATACAAGACATCTAGTGTTGTATCTATGCAGAACCCTTTATGGTTTTAATGTTGTTTTGTTATATTGTGGAAGTATACACTATATTACCAAAAAGTATTGGGACGCCTGCTTTACATGCGCATGAATGTTAATGGCATCCCAGTCTTAGTCCGTAGGGTTCAATATTGAGTTGGCCCATCCTTTGCAGCTACAACAGCTTCAACTCTTCTGGGAAGGCTGTCCACAAGGTTTAGGAGTGTGTCTATGGGAATGTTTGACCATTCTTCCAGAAGCGTATTTGTGAGATCAGGCACTGATGTTGGTTCGCAGTCTCTGCTCAAATTCATCCCAATGATGTTCTATCAGGTTAAGCTCCTCCACCCCAAACTTTTTCATTAATGTCTTTATAGACCTTGCTTTGTGCACTAATCCAAATCATTTGGTGGAGGGGGGGATTATAATGTGGGTTGTTTTTCAGGAGTTGGGCTTGGCCCCTTAGTTTCAGTGAAGGCGACTCTTAAGGCGTCAGCATACCAAGACATTTTGGACAATTTCATGCTCCCAACTTTATGGGAACAATTTGGGGATGGCCCCTTCTTGTTCCAACATAACAGTGCACCAGTGCACAAAGCAAGGTCCATAAAGACCTGGATGAGCGGGTTTTTGGTGGAGGAACTTGACTGGCCTGACCTCAACCCGTTAAAACACCTTTGGGATGAATTAGAGTGGAGAAGGCCTTCTCATCCGACATCAGTGCCTGACCCCACAAATATGCTTCTGGAAAAATGGTCAAACATTCCCATAGACGCACTCCTAAACCTTGTGGACCACATTCCCAGAAGAGTTGAAGCTGTTATAGCTGCAAAGGGTGGGCCAACTCAATATTGAACCCTACGGACGAAGACTGGGATTCCATTAAAGGTCATGTGCGTTTAAAAGCAGGTGTCACAATACTTTTGGTAATATCGTGTATATGGTCATAAAGGCCAAACCCTTTTAAAACATTTATATATGATGCAATAAAATACTGTATTCTTTTATGGAAACTGATTGTGTTTTTGCCTTGAGTACTGAGCCTTTAAAGTCCCTTTATTACTATAAGAAATGTTTCATTCCAATTGTCACGATTTTTTTGGATGCGGCATCGTACGTTTATCCCAAGACCTAGTTTAATCTTGTTTACTTTGCAGTGAATGTGAAAACACTCCTTCCTTCTAAATAAGATTACTGCACTTGTGCTCAGTGGCGGCCCATCCATAGAGGACGCACGGGCCCCCCATCCATGAGTCCGGCCCCCTGATCTACATATCAGACCGCCAGACTATGGATTCCAATGCGGGGTGGGTGTTTTTTTTTAAGCACGTGATTAGAGCCAGAGGCTTTGGCTGCACCCTTCCGCATGCACGGTGGACGGTCCGCGGTCACCTGCTTGTGCTTATTCACTAAAACATTGCTAATTGGTCAGTTGAACTACCTTTGTTATCAAACAATTGGATTCCATTTAATTGAAATCAGGGGATTAATAAGATGACAAGTTGCTATAGGTTACTGCATTTTGCACTTTGCTCTTTGTCTCACTATATAAGACTGGGTATGTGTTGATACGAATCCCAGAAAAGCCTTTCCTGCTACTGAGTCTCCTATCTCATCCTCCCTCCTTGTGCAGGGATGCCTCTGCAGGTTTATTTATGACTGTGGTGAGGAAGAAATTCCCTGTGCGTCACAGCCCTCCGGAGAGCACGCAGGGAGCCCTCGTATGCAGTTGTGGATCAACAACTTGCATAGTTTAGCAGATTCTTGTTTTACATTCAATTTAGCCAGGGAGGAGGAGAGAACGCCTTGCAGGGAAATTTGCTGCAGTCAGCACTTTAGCCTGCGGAGGCAGCAAGAAAGAATAAATGGGATGACAAGTAGTCTGTGGGGCACCAAGACCTTTCTCTACGTGAACTAATTTAGCCACATTATCCAGCTTTACCTATAAATCACAGATGCGATTTGTTTCTTTACTCAGCAGCCAATGACGATTGCCCCAATTGTTCCAGGCGGCGGTTGACAAGAGAGATCTAGGACTGCGCCGTAAGGAAAACGCAGATCTGGAGAAAGGGAGTTTCTGGGGGTTGCGGATCAGCCTAGCTGAGCATCTGCATTCATTTACTTTGGCTCCAGAAACTTTTGAGGGCCAACAGCAAATTTACCTTGATTTCCAAGTCATTTTAAGGACAGTACAAAGCTAAGCTGGGAAATATTAGGCCATAGCCTGCAGTGTAGACTCAAATAAACTGCAGTATGATTTACACTACCGGTCAAACATGATAAAACACCCCCCTTTATGCAGTTTAATGTCTCAATGTATTATCAGGGGCGGACTGATAACTCATGGGGCCCCTGGGCAATAGGAGATTATGGGGCCCCCAGGCAATCAGAGATTATGGGGCCACACAGTATACACACACACAGTATACAATCACACAGTATACACATACATGTACACACAGTATACACAGACAGATGTAAAAAAAACCACAGATTTATACATACTGTCCCTGGTTTTACTGAGGCTGGCAACCCTGATGGGGCCCCCTAGTGGCCCAGGGCCTTTGGGCAGTGCCCGAGTGACTCAATGGTCAGTCCACCCCTGTGTATTATGAATCTAAAGCTGAACTCCAGATATCCTTTAAAATTCACCTTGCAGTAGGGCTTTATCCACACTGCAAAGGTTAAATGCATGTTTAATCTAAGGCAACCTTTCTCGAACCAGGGTTGCATGGAGCCTCAGGGTTCCTACAGAGGTTGCTAGAGGCTCCATAAGCTGTGACTAATTGACCTCCCATCTGATGGTGTCTACATAGTTATGGGACCAACACCACTTGGTAGAGCCAGAGGCATGACATCAATGATCATTTTAGCTATCTTCTGGGTATGTGCTTAGGAGCAAACTTCTTTTTTGCTTGAAACTAATTAAAAATGTGTTAACAACATCAGATACTGCCTATGTGTTTCAGGGGAAAAGGATCCTTTCTTCAGGGACTGAATAAGGATTTGTAAATCAATCTGGATGAAATAACATAGAAAGTCTGAATTGGGGCTAGATTGAAGCTAGCTTGTCCTCTCAGCAATGTAAACAGACCTTTTAGCTGTCTGTAAGGATAGAATTCTGACTAGTACAATCCTATTGCTATCAACGTAGGGGGCATTGTTCCCACTAAGCCTGATAAATTGGCTTTAGCAAGGGTTCCCTGAGACCGGAAAATTATTTCAAGGGTTCCGCTTGAACAGTGGTCTCCAAACTGTGGCCCGCAGGCCAGATGCGGCCCTTTGCTTGCCTTTATCCGACCCTTGGGACACTATTTTTCCCACTGATACAAGGCGTTTTTCATCCCACTGACTCCAACGATGAGGCACTTTTCCTCCAATTGACGCCAACAATGGGGCACTTTTCTTCCAATTGACACCAACAATGGGGCACTTTTCCTCCCACTGACACCAATGATGTGGCACTATTTCTGTCATTGATACCAACACTTGGCAGTATTCCTCTCACCAGTACCAATGATGGGACACTATTTCTCTTCCCACTGATAACCAAGCCTATACATTGCTTAGACTAAGGAATTTTCTACTCCCAGTGACCACAGTCCAGCCCTCCTAAAGTCTAAAATACAGTAATCTAGCCCTTTGTTTAGAAAGTTTGGAGACCCCTGTTCTAGGGTATTAAGATTGAGAAAGGCCGACAATCCCGGGATGTGAGGGGACCCTTTATTTATGTGATAACGTGAGCAAGCAGCAAAAAGGAATGGTGGGTTCGGGGGACCTGTTGTGCAGTGGGATGGAAGCCTGCGGGAGCAAGCAATAAGGTAAGTATCTGACCTCATTTCTTGACTCTGAAAAAAAAACAAGTAATTTATATTTACAGATTAGCGTTTTAAAGCTAAACTACAAGTATGGTATTAATACCCTTTACAATTTTGTTTTAAAGAATGAGCAGTACAGTTATTTACAAGGATACACTAAAAGCTAATGCCTTTTTACACCATTTGGACCTTAAAGAGGGAAGATTGACAAATGGAAATGGGTCCAAAAGATGGACAATCAGGAACCATGCCATTGACCAAAGGGGGGGATTGTGACCAGATGGTGCCCAGAAACTAGGCAAGAAAGGAAAGCATTTCCATGAACCACCGGGTATGTATTTTCTAGCCCTGTGTACTGGCCAGCAGTTCTAATAATCTATCATTTCCCATGTTGAGAGATGAAGGCTTAGTGGAATTCAACTCTATTATCACTGAGAGGCTTCCAGTTAATAAGACAATTAAAACCAGAAGAGACAATGCCACTTCAACAAAGAAATGCTAATTTAGATTCTTGTTCTCAGTAGTGGAATTATTCCTATGAATATATGGGAGGAAGGGCTATTATAAGAGGAGATAGCTGAACCTATATTTATCCACCCACAGACTGACTGGCCCCTTGGCAATATCATGTGCCGCAGACTGTCTCCTGCTTTACATATGGTATCCTCCTTCAGAGCATAAACAACAGCAGTCATCGTGATCGTCACAGCTCTGTGTGCAGGAACATTCACGATGGCAGAAATGGCGACTCTGAAAACCAAAATGGACGGCTACATTCCATAATGCCAGCTTAATTAGGTCGATGGCACTTAATGAAATGATATTGTGCGTAACCCAGGCTGGCTGGTTTGATGTATGCAGATTGAAGTGTGTGTGAACCCTAACAATGGACTTCTCTTCTTTGCTCCATTTTGATCTGAACATATTACATAGAGAGCAAAATCATTGAGTCTTCTATAGAGAGCATTTTGTTATCTATGTTCAAAACCTGTTAATTCTGCCAGAAATCCAGTGAGTTGATAACTACCTGTTCTCTCTGACTGGGCAGTTAGTATTAATCCCATTTCTTTCTGTGCATTTGTAGGCAGGTGCCTAAAATATTATTGTTATGGGGTTATTGTCTGGTGACTCAGGGTTAAAATGTAATGGTGTGTTCGTCGTTGGCCCATGATACTTTCCATAGCTGGTGATAATTTAGCAGGAAGGGGTTGGGCTGGTGAGTCACTGGGAGGTGGAAGGACCATACACAAGAAGATGTCGTGCTACACCTAAGTAGGGTTGTCCCTTGGTGGGACCCTGAAACGGGACTGTGAAGGACTCGGGTCTGAACCTGCAACCTCTGCTGTGTCTGGCAAAGTCTCTACTTGCTGAGCCATGCCTTTGCACTTCCTGTTTGCCAGATTATTGTGCTCTCTCCAGACAATATCTCACTCGTGTCACTCCTGCTGCCGTCCATATCATGATTTTTGTCTTGTTCCTCAACTACGCTTCTGCTTAATCCCAACCTGCGACCACATGTTACTGACCTTTGGCCTGTTTACTGACTACGCTTCTGCTTCATCCCTACCTGTTATATCTGCTACTGGAGCCCGGCTTGCACACCTTCTGTTGGGGTGATCCTGAGAAACATGCCCTGGTACTAACATGCAGCAAAACCATCAGGAACTCTGGTGAACGCTGTTTAGTACTTAGTCTCCTCACTTCAGGTAAGCCTGTGTCATCTGCCAGGATGACCTGCTTGTGTACTCATCCAGCTGGTGGGTGGGAGCCTCTCCCCTGCTATAGCTACTGGCCTCCAAGCTTGACCCCTGACCATGACAAGCTGAGCCATATTACCACCGGTTGGAAACTACTGCAAGCTAAAGGTCTAAGCATCACCACATACCCCCAGGTCCAGTATAGTAAACAAAGAGGGGAAGAAGGAACATCATTGTGTTTGTAATCTGTACACTGACATGTAACTAATGGGAACTGTAATGTGGAGATGAAAAGGTACTGTTGGTTATGCCTTAATAACCCTACCCCTATGGTGAATGGGAATGGGGGAATGAAGTGTAAACCTTCATATTGACCTTATGGGTAATGAAGTAAAAAGTAAAAGGAAGAAAGAGCAGCCAGTTTGGGAGAGGAGGAAAGAGAGATGATGTTTCTGTTGGAGGGGTAGATTGGTGGCTGTATGGTCTACTAAGTGGTAGGGTTCCTATGTTAGGGCCGCGCTGCATAACAGAAACCTCCTAAGGACTGGATCACAAGAGTGAGAGGCTTCAAATAATAATACAAAAATACACAGAAATATACAGTAGCTTCCCTCTATGCCTTCGGGCTGAAGAATAGATTGTATCATCTAACGTGTGAAAAGAACTGATGGAGGAAAAATCAACACTGTTTCCCTTAAAATTACTCTGTAGACAGTTTGGGGACAGGAGCCACTGACAGGTGAAAGGACATTATCCCTCAAGTATGGGGCCTGATGAAGTGATTGGGCCTCTGGCCATGAGGAGTTCTAACTCATTAACCACTTGCCTACCGGGCACTTTTACCTCCTTCCTGGGTTTTTTTATTTTTTGTTAAACAAATGAAACAAGGATGAAAATTTTGAAAAAAAATGTTTTTCTTATGCCGCGTACACACGGTCGGACTTTTCGGCTACAAAAGTCCGACAGCCCGTCCGACAGACTTTCGACGGACTTTTGGCGGACTTGCGGCAGACTTTCTAATGAACGGACTTGCCTACATACGATCACACAAAAGTCAGACGGATTCGTACGTGATGACGTACACCGGACTAAAATAAGGAAGTTGATAGCCAGTAGCCAATAGCTGCCCTAGCGTGGGTTTTTGTCCATCGGTCTAGCAGACAGACGAGCGGATTTCTGGGTCCGGCGTAGTTACGACGTAAAGATTTGAAGCATGTTTCAAATCTAAAGCCCGTCAGATTTGCTGCTGGAAAAGTCCGCTGAAAGTCCGGGGAAGCCCACACACGATCGGATTGTCAGCCGGCTTTGGTCCGTCGGCGTCCGTCGGACTTTTGTAGACGAAAAGTCCGACCGTGTGTAGGCTGCATTAGTTTCTGTTATAAAATTTTGCAAACAAGTAATTTTACTTCTTCAATGATGTGTGCTGATGAAGCTCCACTGATGGGCACGGATGAGGTGGCACTGATGGGCACTGATAGGTGGCACCGATGGGCACTAATGTGAAGGGCACTGATAGGCTGCACTGAAGGGCACTAATTGGCACTGAAGGGGCTGCACTGATCATCAGGGCACTGATTATCAGCGTAAACGTTGTGCTGACAGGCTTACCAGTTAACAGCTCTCCTTTCTTTCCACAGACACTCAGTGGGAGGAAGGGACTGCCGATAACCGGCAAGTCTGTTTACATGTGATCAGCTGTGATTGGACACAGCTGATCACATGGTAAAGGGCCGTTGTGATTGTTACTTTACCCCCAACTGTGATAAGCTGTGTCACAACACAATGGTCACAAAGCACGCCCAATGAGCGGCGTAGGAGGTGTGCAAGGGGCGGAATTCTGGGTGGACGTATATTGACGCCCTCCCAAAACTGAATGACCGCGCTGTAGCTGTCTTTCGACTTGAGTGCGATCAGCAGGTGGTTAAAGCAGTACCGTCATGCTAAAACTTGACTTAAAGTGGTTGTAAACCCAAAAAGAAAAAAAAAATCCCGCAAGACAAAGGCATAATGAGCTAGTATGCATTATGTATTACTTACCTTAGATCGAAGCCCCCGCAGCGGTCCTCGTTCACCGCTCCGGCCGGCGACATCGCTCCCGGAGTTACTTCCGGGTATCGTGGGGTCTGGCGCTGTGATTGGCCGGAGACGTGATTACGTCACTCCGCATGCGTGCGGGAGCCACCGGTAACGTCACAGTCTAACTGAAGCAATGGCACGTACCCGTTGCTTCAGTGCGCATGTGCCGATGATGTCGGCACATGCAAATACAGGGATATCTCCTACACCGTGTAGGTGTAGGAGATATCCAGGTGTGTGTAAGGGTTGTTGTAAGGGTTTACAACCACTTTAAGTAATTATACAACTGACAGCTTACGTCTTCCCCATGCTGTCAGCACACTATAGACCCCCTCCCTCCCCTTCCATGTTATGGGGATGAGAAGAATTCTATAGTCCTAACACACTTCCTGTCCTAGGGTGACAACACTGTTCTTCTGTAGATAAAGTATAGTGAATGAGTGCTGTCGCCCCTAGGACAGGGAGTGTGTTACTGGTAGGCAGGGGCGGACTGACCATTGGGCGACTCGGGCACTGCCCGAGGGCCCTGGGCCACTAGGGGGCCCCATCAGGGTTGCCAGCCTCAGTAAAACCAGGGACAGTATGTATAAATCTGTATTTTTTTTACATCTGTCTGTGAATACTGTGTGTACATGTATGTGTATACTGTGTGATTGCATACTGTGTGTGTGTGTATACTGTGTGGCCCCATAATCTCTGATTGCCTGGGGGCCCCATAATCTCCTATTGCCCGGGGGCCCCATGAGTTATCAGTCCGCCCCTGCTGGCAGGGTTACAAGGTGAACATAACCCTGAAATAAAATGGTGCCACCACATTTGGTTTGGACATGCTTAAAAGAGACCCATTGCCAGACTATTATTTTAACAACTATCTTCCCTTAAATTATAATTAAATGCAACGTTTTTTTTTTTTTTTTCATTTCAGATAAAGTAAGGGAGAGTTATAACCCCTCTTTTTTTTTTTTTTTTTTTGGTTTTTGTGCCATCTGTGTTCCATTGGAGAGATTTCACGTCACTTCCTGTCCCCACAACAGGAAGTGAGTGAAAATCCCTGGTTGTCATCTGAACGAGTGTCTCCATTGGAAGTTTTCCCGTCTATTCCTGTCCTCGGGGACAACTCTAAATTTGGGATTTTCTTTCACCATTGGTGATAATGGTAAGCAAGACAAATAGGGTGAATCTCCCTAACAAGGGCACAGACAGAAATAAAAACTAACAGGTGTTTTAATCCCTCTCTACTCTATCCAAAACTAAAAAAAAAAGTTTTGCCTTTAGTTATACATTAAGATTATGTGTGCATTTCATGTTTTTTATGCACGTTATTTACCTGCAAAAGCCTCTCTTGTGTAGACATTTAAAAGTCCTGAGACTGCTGCTGGGTGCGTCCATCTTGAATGGGATGTAAGCAGTCCCTTAGTGGCCATAGATGCTTTGATTTTTTTTATCTGATCAAGCAGTTTGATCAAAATAATTGAGTTTGCAAACAATTGAACAGTCATAACTTTTCTTCAAAATTGATTTAGACTCAAGTTGGATCAGATTCGAGTCAGTCAGTCGGGGGGGATATTATCAGTCATTTTGCATCAATTGGCAGCACTGAGATACTTTGCTCATTAATATTATCGAATTTCAATCGACCAAATTATGAGTATACTGTACAAACAAGGATGTTCATGATTTATGATGCATTATTATTCGAATGGGTTGTTGACTATAGATCGATTATTCCTAAAGAAAAGAAATTGATAATTAATTGAAGTGTTTATGACCATCACAATGTTTGTACCTTAACGACTTGCCTAATGGGCACTTTCACATCCTTCCTGCCCAGGCCAATTTTCAGTTTTCAGCGCTGTCGCACTTTGAATGACAATTGCGCGGTCATGCAACGCTCTACCCAAATGATATTTTCATCATATTTTCACACAAATAGAACTTTCTTTTGGTGGTATTCTGCCTTGTGACTAGGCACTGCTGTGTCACACATTTCACAGAGCCTACCTTCTGAACCACAGAGGTGATGAGGGGAGGAGTTTCAGGAGGCGGAGTCAGTACAGGAATCACTGATTGCAGGCAGCAAGGTACCATGGGATATCTAGTCCTGTAGAAGTTAGAGGAGAAGCTGCAAAGCATGCAGGGAATCCAGGTAGTTGTGGAAAGTGACGGCCAGCAGACATGCAGA
The DNA here is from genome assembly GCA_037952835.1 of Lithobates septentrionalis. NCBI lineage: Eukaryota > Metazoa > Chordata > Amphibia > Anura > Ranidae > Lithobates > Lithobates septentrionalis. The sequence goes on from JBBDGP010003747.1 coordinate 204,896, forward strand.
ACTCACAAAATGGAAAAAGTTTTTCAAGTAAGCTTATATTGAATTATCAGCAATAACTATTGTTTGTATTCTTATTACAATGCTGATGTTATAAAATGAAAGTGTATGCTGTGACCTGAGATTTCCTGTAGGATTGTATCTTCACTTTCAATCTAAATCCACTTCCCCATGTGTAGCATATGAATGAATGGATTGTCAACTATAGATCGATTATTCCTATCAGAAGAGATCGATCAGAAAAGAAACTGATCATTTATTGAATCGTGTATGGTCACCATTAGCCTTGGTTTACATCTATGCATGCGCAGGTCGCGAGTAGGGCAGCCCATTCATTTCATTGCACTTCCGTGCCTGCAAAAGTCCCCAACCCTTTGGTAAAATGTGGCACCAAGTGGTTTGGTATGCACATTTACTGGTGTATGGGGGGGCATTAAGAATTTGTAATTTTTTTAGGTTGGTGACAGGGTCTCTTCAAGTCTGACAGGCATTCTTTAAAGGGTAACTCCACTTTCATGGGAAAAAAATAGCAAATAAAAAATAATAATATAGCATATACAATTGCTACATAAGTCATATTGTAATTGAATGTTATAAAAAAATTACATTTCCTTTTCAATCTGCATCTCTGTAATATTCTGTAAATGCAATATACACAGATAATGTACAGAACATCCCCTGGAAACATCATTTCCTACTTGTGTGATTGGCTCACTGACTTTCCCAGAAGTCTGCACTAAGATACAAGTTAGATTTTTGGCATCCCCTGCAACAAAAATGTAATTTTTGATAAGATACTCCCAACAGGAAATCATGTCTTATGCCCTGTACACAGGATAGGATTTTCTGATGGAAAATGTGTGATAGGACCTAGTTGTCGGAAATTCCGACCGTGTGTAGGCTCCATCACACATTTTCCATAGGAATTTCCGACACACAAAGTTTGAGAGCAGGCTATAAAATTTTCCGACAACAAAATTTGTTGTCTGAAATTCCGATCGTGTGTACACAGATCTGACACACAAAGTGCCACGCATGCTCAGAATAAATTAAGAGACGAAAGCTATTGGCTACTGCCCCATTTATAGTCCCGACATACGTGTTTTACGTCACCGCGTTCAGAACGATCGGATTTTCCGACCACTTTGTGTGACCGTGTGTATGCAAGACAAGTTTGAGCCAACATCAGTCAGAAAAAAAATCCACGGATTTTGTTGTCGGAATGTCCAATCAATGTCCGACCGTGTGTACAGGGCATTAGAATGCAGACCCAGCAGTTTTCCTCTTTAGAGCCTTGCAGGTGCAGCAGCTCATTGATAATTATGAAACCACACCCATTAGACTTAAGCACAGGGGCACAGAGGAACAAACAGCGATTTCTTTAGAATAACAAAAGGTAGGAATCTGAAGCAAAGTTTGTTAAAATCCCTACAATGTACATACGGTAGATCACCCAGAGGGGAATGTTTTTTTCTTAACAAAAGTGGAGTTACGCTTTAAGTGTAAGAAGAAGCTGCTGGAGCCATTATCTTATCCCTGAACAGCCTTCCTAAAAAATGTATTATGTTGATGAGAGATTTAAGCCCTGTATGAATGGATTATCGTCTTTTGTACTGGATACAGGAGAAGTATTAAGACTATTTTCTGAAGTTACTGTGCCATCTGGATATGTTTTGATGGGTTTTTACTCAGAACCATAATACACAAGCGGAAAATGATCTGTATACTATAATACAGCTACAGTCGTTCCTGATCACAATGGCCAAGTTCCAAAAAAAGATTCCAGCAGCCATTTTTCATTCGAAAATAAAAACCCAACTGTGCAAATTTCAGTTTAACCAGCATTGAGATATTTCATTTAAACACCTTTGAAGATGGGACCCGATAGGCAGAAGAGCCGCGCCACCATCAAACACCAGAATTTCAAAACGCTGTTTACCTCTCTGTGCTGTTGCTTGGCAACCTATAAGTCACTACTTAAAAGGGTTCTTTAGATACCCTTCCATGTCTTTCCATTGAGATGCGGGAAGAGAAAATTCCCAGAAGGCCACTGATAAATTGAGATGTATTCAAACGATATCACTTATGGCTAGAAGAACCCTTTACACAATGTATCACATTAATCAACTTTTAATCTGCCCTGGGCGGTTATCTGTTTAGGCGTGGAAAGGAAGAAAGCATTTACATTTATTATAGCAACAAGCAGGAAGGTTTCAATGCCAACTATCCCAGATTTCTGGTGCAGATTCCAGGATATTGAGATTTGTCCCTGGAAATAGTCATTTCAGGAGCCAGCTTTGAAGACATACCTGCTCTCAATTTTGAGCTCAGATGGCAATTCCTTGATGTGGCATTGATTCAGAGGTACCTTGATACAGAGGTGGCTCAGAGGCACCTTGATACAGAGGTGGCTCAGAGGCACCTTGATACAAAGGTGGCTCACAGGTTCCTTGATGCAGAGGTGGCTCAGATGTTCCTTGACGTGGCGGTGGTTTAAAGGTGCCTTGAAGCTGGGGGTGTTTCAAAGGTGGCTTGGTGCGGTGGTGGTTCAGAGGTGCCTTGATGCAGCGGTGGTTCAGAGGTGCCTTGACGTGGTGGTGGTTCAAAGGTGCCTTGATGCAGCGGTGGTTCAAAGGTGTCTTGACGTGGTGCTGGTTCCGAGGTGCCTTGATATGGCATTGGTTCAAAGGTGTCTTGACGTGGTGCTGGTTCCGAGGTGCCTTGATATGGCAGTGGTTCAAATGTGTCTTGATGTGGTGCTGGGTCGGAGGTGTCTTGATATGGCAGTGGTTCAGAGGTGTCTTGACATGGGGGTGGTTCAAAGGTACCTTGAGGTTTTGGTGGTTCAAAGGTGCCTTGACATGGTGGTGGTTCAGAGGTGTCTTGACGTGGCGGTGGTTCAGAAGTGCCTTGATGTAATAATGGCTCAGAGGTTCCTTGACACAATAAAGGTTCAGAGGTGTCTTGATGCAGTCATGGCTCTGAGATTTCCTTTACATGCCAGTGGTTCTGAGGTGCTTTGAAGTGGTGGTGACTCAGAGATGCCTTTTATGTAGTAGTGGCACTGGGGTGCCTTGATGCCATGGTGACTGGGAGGTGCCTTTGCACAGTGCTGGTTTAAAGGTGCCTTAACACAGAGGTAACTCAGAGGTGCCTTGATGCAGCGATGGCTCAGGGGTGTCTTGATGCAGAGGTGGCTCAGGGGTGCCTTGACGTGGCAGTGGAAGGGCCAGCTTTGAAGACATACCTGCTCTCAATTTTGAGCATAGATGGTGATGCCTTGATGTGGAATTGACTGAGAGGTGCCTTGATGCAGAGGTGGCTCAGAGGTTCCTTGACCTGGTTGTGGTTCAGAAGAACCTTGGTGCAGTGATCAAAAATTGGAGACCATCAATTCAATACTATGTATACGCTGCACCATCCCATAGATGTGCATAACGGGTACAGCGTCCCTGAAACTCAGACTCACCATTCAAGGTGTGGTCTCTGTGACTTAAAAATCAAGTGAAAATAATAATACAGGGGGAAGAAGAAGAAGAAGAAAACCCCCCTGAAAAAGAAGTCATGGGCGGACCACGCTGCTTAATAACAAGAAAAATATTTATTGCACAAAAATCAAAACCATCCAAAAACTAGGCACCCACCACCAACACCTAGACCACATTAAAATAAGACAACGTTGTCTGATTAAAAGCAGCTGCGTCATGCATACAGCAAGCACACATCATATACCCAATTTAAAATACAAAATAACGTGCTAGAATATTGCTATTGAGTTAGCACATAGATCCTAGTGCACATCACCATAGATCAATGTGCATATCTCGTCACTGTATGTAAAAAAAGGGGGGCCCTACCAGAGGATACCAGGGTATATAGGTTATAAAGTCCACACATATGAAGAAAAAACCCCACAGGAAACCCAACACTGGGTTAAGCTGAATTACTGTTTTTGTGGCTTGATGATATATCCTGCATGGAAAGCGGCATAGAACCATTTATTGTAGATGATTTCAGGTGTTCTATATATAGCCATTTAAAAGAGCTAATCCGGTATGGGGTTATTCAATATAAAGCAGTGTGTAGAGGTTAACTGCTGGTGAGCACAAGCAATTTATGCAAAGTTAATAGAAAGTCTAAGGACCACAAGGTCCGCTCACCCAAACGCAGATATTAGACATATCCGGTCACTGACAGGTGTCCCAAGTGTGTCCACTGAACTCTGCCGCCGGGATGAAATTCCTCACACCTCGGCAGTATAATCAGCTGGAACACTCCGCCATCTCACAGAAGTCCCGCAAGCTTCCCCGAGTAGTCTGCTGATGTCAGTATGGCATTATCCCGTCCGGGGACGCCGTTCAGATACCTTGGCCAAAGATGGCTCCCACTGGCTTCAAAGTGTGTTGTGCGTTTGCGCTAGCACGACACGGTGCGTCACCCGTGACGTATAAAGCGTCACTCCTGTGGGGTCGTTACCGACATGTTTCACCCTATCACGAAGGTTTTCTCAAGGATGGTGCAGTGATGGCTGTGGTTCAGAGGGGCCTTCATGAAGTGCTGGCTCAGAGGTTCTTTGACACAGAGGTGGTTTAGAGGTGCTTTAAAGTGGTGGTGACTCAGAGGTGCCTTCATGCAGTAGTGGCACAGGGGTGCCGTGATGCCATGGTGACAGAGAGGTGCCTTGGCACAGTGCTGGCTCAAAAGTGCCTTGACACAGTGGTAGCTCAGAGGTGCCTTGATGCAGAGGTGGCCCAGGGGTGCCTTGATGCAGAGGTGGCTTAGGGATGCCTTGATGCTGCAGTGGCTTAGGGGTTCCTTGACTTCGCAGTGGCTCGGGGTGCCTTGACACCTCAGTGGTTCAGAGATGCCTTGCCGGCGCAGTGGCTCAAAAGTACCTTTAGATAGATGTGACTCAGAGGTACCTTAATGGAGAGGTGGCTTAGGGGTGTCTTGATGCCGCAATGGCTTAGGGATGCCTTGACATCACAGTGTCTCAAAGGTGCCTCGATGCATCAGTGGCTCAGGGGTGCCTAGACATTACATTGGCTCATAGGTACCTTGACACAGTTATGGCTCAGAGGTGCCTTGATATAGAGGTGGCTCAGAGGTGCCTTAAAGCCGCAGTGGCTCAAGGGTACTTTGTCACAGATGTGGCTCAGAGGTGCTTTGATGCAGCGGTTGCTCAAAGGTGCCTTGACTCAGAGGTGGCTGAAAGGTGCCTTGATGCAGCGGTAGCTCAGAGGTGCTTTGATGCAGTGGTGGTTCAGAGGTGCCTTGATGCAGTAGTGGCTCAGAGGTGCCTTGATGCAGTGGTGGCTCATATGTAGCTTGATACAGAGGTGTCTCAGAGGTGCCTTGACATAGTGGTGGTGGCTCAGAGGTGCCTTGACATAGTGGTGGCTCAGAGGTGCCTTGACATAGTGGTGGCTCAGAGGTGCCTAGACATAGTGGTGGCTCAGAGGTGCCTTGATCCAGTGGTAACTGAGAGGTACCTTGATGCAGCGGTGGACTAGGGGTGCCTAGACACCTCAGTGGCTCAAAAGTGCTTTGAAAAAGATGTGGCTCAGAGCTGTCTTGATGCAGCGGTAGTTCAGAGGTTCCATGATGCAGCTGTGTCTCAGAGGTACTTTACACCGGAGTGGATCAGAGGTGACTTGACACAGAGGTGGTTAAGACCTTTTTTGATGCAACGGTGGCTCAGAGATACTTGACACTGCAGTGGCTTATATGTGCCTTGACACAGAAGAGGCTCAGAGGTGTCTTTATGCAGTGGTGGCTCATATGTGACTTGATGCAGAGGTGGCTTAGAGGTGCCTTGACCCAACAGTGGCTCAGAAGTTCCTTAATGCAGCGGGTGCTTAAAGGTGCCTTGGTGCAGTGGACAGTGTCAGTAGTTTTATTTATATTCTTTTTAAATAATTTTTTTTGGTAACATTTTTTTTTTGGATGAAATATCAATGGTCTAAACAGGGGGGAATATGCACCACACAAGGTGATTAGGGTGTGCCCAGGAACACCTGGCACACCCTGTGCACACGCCTATGCCCACATGTGATAACAAAGTGTATTGTCATGCAATAAGGCACACTTTGTTAAGGCATTTTCATTGGGCTATTGGTGCATTTTAGTGCACGAACAAATGGACATGATTCTTTTTTCTTATGTCTCGCACCACTAGGTTGAGGTTCACTGCAGTTCAAGGGCCTTAACTGCTAAAGCAATAGTGAGTTGTGGTTTGTGCATTATTGTATATTGCAGCAATGTGGTCTATTGAGGTAAAACTATTTCTTATGCCGCGTACACACGAGCGGACTTTACGGCGGACTTTGCCCGGCGGACTGGATTTCGTCGGACAATTCGATGTGTGTGGGCTCCAGCGGACTTTGTTTTCTCAAAAGTTGGACGGACTTAGATTTGAAACTTGTTTAAAATTTATCCGTTGAAATCGAGTCCGGTCGAAAAGTCCGCCGTCTGTATGCTAGTTCGACGGACAAAAAGCCACGCTAGGGCAGCTATTGGCTACTGGCTATGAACTTCCTTGTTTTAGTCCGGTCGTACGTCATCACGTACGAATTCGACGGACTTTGGTGGATTGTGTGTAGGCAAGTCCGTTCATTCAGAAAGTCCGTCGTAAAGTACGTCAAAAAATCTGCCGGGCAAAGTCCGCCGTAAAGTCCGCTCGTGTGTACGCGGCATTAGGGGTCATTTACATATGGGACTGCCTCTCCTCTGAAAAAGCCATCCATGCTGGAACAAGCATGCACTTAGAAAAGTCGGCGGAGCATTCAGAACTCCCAGTCTGCATGCTTGGGTCTGGACAGTGACTTAAGCCAGGGGTCTCCAAACATTTTTAAACTAAGAACCAGTTTACTGTCCCTCAGGCTTTAGGGTGTGAGTAGTGACAGTAGAAAATGTCCTGGCATCACTCGGAGTAAATATCGCCCCATCATTGGTTTTAGCAGGAGGAATAGTGCCCCATGGTTGGTAACAATGGGAAAAATAGTGCCTCATTAACAGTGTCATTGGGAGGAGTATTGCCCCATCGATGGTGTCTGTGGGAGGAATGGTGCCTCATCATTGGTGTCATTTGGAGGAATATTGTCCAAAGGGCCAGGTAGAGGTAAGCAAAGGGCCACATCTGGCTCCTGGGCCTCAGTTTGGAGACCACTGACTTAAAGTGTTACTAAACCCAGGACCCTGCATTCACCATATCTGATCTCCCACAGTACACAGAACATGGAAATGCAATTATTTTAGTAAACATAAACTGCTAAATACCTTTTCTCATTGGCAGTATATAGCAGTCTTGTGACTTCTATCAGTGGCTGGTTAAAGCTTAAAGGAGGAGTTTTCATTCTGCTCTGACTGTCCTATGAGGCTGCATGACCCCCTGACGTTCTGTCTGGACAGTGCTGATTGGCCCTGTGCTGATCACATGCACTCTACTGGAAAAAACAAAAAAAAACTATCTAGCATTACAGACCAAACTGAGCATGTGCAGAGTGTCCCCAAGGCTCTCTTCTATCACCAGATGGATTGGGGACAGTGGAAGAAGGGAAGGATCAGAGAAGATAGGATCATGCAGCTTTTTTACACAATGCAAAGGATTAACCCCTTAGGTTCCACAGTGAGTATAACAAGCAGACTTTACTGCATATACAGACTGATTTTACTGTTGTGGGTTTAGTAAGACTTTAAGCTATCCATACACATAAATGTTTCCCTAGAAAACAATGCATTCCCCCTTCCACACCAAACAGCGTGAATGGACATGCATGGTCAGCTGAAAATCACTGAACCCATTTTGATCACCATGACAGCTAGGCAGTTGGCATTTTCTGAAGAGGGTCAGCGCGCCTATTCCTCGCGGCACAGGTTTTCTTTTATCGCGTTAGGCATGCATTCCTATATTGTTTTATAGCACCGGTTGCACTGATAGCACCTCACATATCATCGTATATAAGAGAAGGAGGGGGGGAAGGATGAGGACAATGGGATTGGAACGAATAGAGAATCTCAGGGTTAGCGAGAAAGTGAAGAGAGACATGGACCGGAGATAAATGGTGAGAAGGAGGGAGCAGCAGGAGACATCCAGAGAGCACCACTGATTACATAGCGCCACTGCTGCAGATAGTTTCCATGGCGACCGGAATCCAGAATCTACCAACTTAGAAGCTTTTTTTTTTCTCCTTTCCTCGCTTTGTTTGGGGTCTTGGTGGTGAGGAGGAGAGGGTCTGCAGAAAGGGAGAATAAAAATAAATCCTGGAGGAAGAGGTCAAAACAAAGTGAGGTTGGATGCTTCATTACATCCAATAAGAGAGCCTGTTCTCCCTGCACTCCGAGGGGGGGGGGGGGGAGCCATGATGTAGGTTTGCTCCTATTGTTATAAACTTTTCAGAAAGTAAACAGCAGTCTGCTTTCCACATACAGTACTTGCATGCTTGATGTTGCTCATTTTCGTGACCTTTTTTCATTTACAGCTTGGGGAGAGCGCCCTCTAATGGTCACATCCATGTCAGACAATGCAATCAGCATTCTTGCAAAACGTCATCCGTTGAGTGAAAAACAGTTTAGTATTATTCTTTATAAAACAAAAAATTCCGCGCTAGAAGCACAAAAGAATAAGCAGCAGTAAACAGTGCGACAACACCAACAAGACAGAAGAAATTAAATAAACTGCGCTAAACAAAGGTTATATGTGTTGGGGTGAATTAATAGTGTGACCTAACACCAACAAAAATATAATACACAAATCCAATAAATAAAGTCCAAATTCCCAAAGTAGTAGGTATTCAGTATAAATGTGGATGCTGATCCAAATGAGCTATGATTGCTCTTACCAGAACTCCAAAGATATAAGCGGATGGCAAAAAACCCTTGCCAGGGCCTCTGGGGTATTGGACCAATCAGCACCGTCCGTGGTCAGATCAAAATCCCCTCAATGGATACAGGAGAAAAGCAAACACAAGAAAAACTGGCCATAGTGTAGTATGTTAAATGCTAGACATGGACATACGAACATACCAATCACCCTGGTGTGCACATAAAAACAACCAAAAAGAGGGGGGGAGGGAAGTGAAAAACCCCACCACCGTGGCTGTAGATTGTGCTTACCGACTCACGGTGATAAACAGGCTCTTAGTAGGTTAGGAGCTGACATATAGCTGGCAAGGAGCACCTTGATACGTCCTCATTAACCCGAAGTCCACATCATCAGTAAACCACCCAGAATAGAAATAATAAACTCTCCATGGTGAAGTACGTTTAAAAACGAATTTAATAAATAAAGTATTGCACTTACAGGATAAAAGCACTTATATCGCATAAGTATATGTCGCCGGCCGGCATACAAGCATGGAAGCGAAGCTCGTCCTACTTCCTGGTCTCGTGGTAGCGTCGCTGCGTGCGTACCCAGACGCGTTTCGTCATCAAAAGGACGTTCTCAATGGGGAGAACGTCCTTTTGATGACGAAACGCGTCTGGGTACGCACGCAGTGACGCTACCACGAGACCAGGAAGTAGGACGAGCTTCGCTTGCATGCTTGTATGCCGGCCGGCGACATATACTTATGCGATATAAGTGCTTTTATCCTGTAAGTGCAATACTTTATTTATTAAATTCGTTTTTAAACGTACTTCACCATGGAGAGTTTATTATTTATATTCTGGGTGGTTTACTGATGATGTGGACTTCGGGTTAATGAGGACGTATCAAGGTGCTCCTTGCCAGCTATATGTCAGCTCCTAACCTACTAAGAGCCTGTTTATCACTGTGAGTCGGTAAGCACAATCTACAGCCACGGTGGTGGGGTTTTTCACTTCCCTCCCCCCCTCTTTTTGGTTGTTTTTATGTGCACACCAGGGTGATTGGTATGTTCGTATGTCCATGTCTAGCATTTAACATACTACACTATGGCCAGTTTTTCTTGTGTTTGCTTTTCTCCTGTATCCATTGAGGGGATTTTGATCTGACCGCGGACGGTGCTGATTGGTCCAATACCCCAGAGGCCCTGGCAAGGGTTTTTTGCCATCCGCTTATATCTTTGGAGTTCTGGTAAGAGCAATCATAGCTCATTTGGATCAGCATCCACATTTATACTGAATACCTACTACTTTGGGAATTTGGACTTTATTTATTGGATTTGTGTATTATATTTTTGTTGGTGTTAGGTCACACTATTAATTCACCCCAACACATATAACCTTTGTTTAGCGCAGTTTATTTCATTTCTTAGTATTATTCTTTATTGTCTTTAGTTTTGTCGTTAGGGATTGTTTAGTGTAGGGGGTCTCCAAACCTTTCCAGCACTTTACCTTGCGCTGGGGCGCCATTTTGTTGGATGCAATGCATTGTTCAGAGTGAGTCACAGACTTCTTGCTGGAACTGGGCAAGGCCACATTGTATATTTTACAAATCAACAAAAACGGTCCCTCTGGCCCAGAGGGCATTAAGGAGGGAGAAAATATTGTACTTTAAATGTGCCACAAAGAGGTTATGCAGATTTACAATATATGAATAAAACATTCACAATGTTTATTATGCAATTAAAATATTAGTAAAACATGGCCATGTCTGGAATATATCATGAACAGGGGCATCCATTTGGTGTATCTAGTGGCGTTTTGGATCAACGCGCCTCACGAGTAACTTGCTTCCTCAGGATCCACGCCTTTTGTACATGCAGACAATATTACCATCTAAAAGTAATTCCCGAATAGAAACAAGCCTGAAAACGTATGCATCTAATCCAGCCACAGAGTTCTCAAACACAGGAATTATAGTGTCCTGCACCTCACATTGCCCACTACATCAATATGTAAAGAGGCCCCCTTGTTCAAAATCCATCCTCACCTATTGCAAATGTATTAAAACAATAAAGAGTGCCACTTGCTCAGTTCCAGCAAGAAGTCTGTGACTCACTCTGAACAATGCATTGCATCCAACAAAATGGCGCCCCAGCGCAAGGTAAGGTGCTGTACACTGTACTCCCCTATTTGAGGAAAGGACTCTGCAGCTGGATTAGATGTATACGTTTTCAGGCTTGTTTCTATTCCAGAATTGCTTTTAGATGGTGAAATTGCATGTATAAAAGGCATTGGATCCTGAGGAAGCAAGTTACTTGCGAAACGTGTTGATCCAAAACACCACTAGATACAATAAATGGATGCTTCTGTACATGATATATACTAAACTTGGCCATTGTTTTAATGCTGTTTTAAATGTATAATAAAGATTGTGAATGTTTTATTCATATATATGTGCATGACCTCTTTGTGGCACATTTAAAGTCCTATATTTTCTCTCTCCTAATGCCCTCTGGGCAGGAGGGATCATTTTGTTTTTCTGAACAAGTGATGGTGCCCGAAGAGTGATATAAGTACTCACAAGAGGGTTCCACTACCACTATACTTTGTGGCTATATTTTACAAATATTCATGGGAAAAGAAATCCCTGTGTGAGTCTCTCCTTATATCAGGGTCCCCATTAGAGTCCCCCCGTTACATCCGAGTCCTCCTTACATCAGAGTCTAAATCAGAGTCCCCCCTTACATCAGGGTCCCCATCAGCATCCCCTTTACCAGAGGGTCCCCATCAGTGCCTCTCCCTACATCAGAGTCCTCATCAGTGTCCCTCCCCATCAGTGCCCCCTTACAGCAAAATCCCCATCAGTGCCCCCCTTGCATCAAAATCCCCATCAGTGCCCCCCGTGCATCAAAATCCCCATCAGTGCCCCCCGTACATCGAAATCCCCATCAGTTCCCCCCCCCAACATCAGGCTCCCGATCAGTGTCCCCCTTATATCAGGGTCCCCATCAGTGACCCCATTACATCAGGGTCCCCATCAGAATCCCCTCTTATAGCAGAAGTGAAGACCATATAGAGCAGTGATGGTGAACCTTGGCACCCCAGATGTTTTGGAACTACATTTGCCATGATGCCCAACTACACTGCAGAGTGCACGAGCTTGAGGATACGCCACTGACCCTAGCTGTGGCCCGTATAAAATCTTGTAGCCAGCTGGATATGGCCCATAGGTCCTAGTTTGGTCTAGTGCCTGAACACTGAGAAAAGAGGAACAATGAAACAGAAAACTATATTAAATACTTACCACAATTTTCTTTTCGGTACAATGGTCTGGCAATTACTTGACTGAGTTTCCTAAGGACCCTCGGGTGCAAGCCACCTGGTCCCGGTGACTTATTAATGTTAAGTTTTCCAAGTCTAATTTTAATTCTGTCCTCTGTTAGCCATGAGGGTGCTTCCTGTGATGTGTCATGAGGATAAACACTGCAGTTTTGGTTCCTGAAGCCCCCCGATTCCCTTGTGAAGACTGAGGAGAAGAATAAATTCAGTACCTGCGCCATCTCCCCATTCTTTGTAAACAGATTTCTTTCCTCATTCTTTATGTGGCCAATATGGTCTGTCCTCCCTTTTTTTACTGTTTATATACTTAAAGAATTTCTTGGGATTTTGTTTGCTCTCCTCCACTATGTGTCTTTCGTTTTCTATCTTAGCCACCCTAATTGCACCCTTACATTTCTTGTTGCATTCTTTGTAAAGTCTGAATGCTAATGATGATCTCTCAGCCTTTGCTTTTATATGCATTTTTACATATTTTTAAATGTATTTCCCAAAGAGATGTACTAGCTAATGCTCTTATTTAATATGCTCTCAAAGCAAACCCATATCTCCTCCGTGTTCTTTGTTCCTAAGATTTTATTCTAATTTATATCTTCTAGCAAGGTTGTAGTTTAGTAAAGTTGGCTCTTTTGAAATTCAATGTCTTTTTTTTTATAATTGTATTTTTATTAGATTATAAAAGAACATATACAAACTTGTTTCACAGTGTATAATACACTAGTAATGGTAATGTAATGTTAACAGACATATTAAAGAAGAGAAAAAAGGAAGATAATTACAGACAAATGATGTCCATGGATACAGGGTACAGGGGTGGACTGTATCGCTTCTGAAAAGTATATAAGACAGGCAACTCATAGGTAGATATTAAAATTCAAGAGCAGTCATGAAAATACAGCAGAGAGGGATTTTTATGAAGGGTATAACATAAGCAGTAGAGAAACCAATAAGGCATCAATTGGTATATATAGAGAAGGGGGAGGGAGGAGGGTACATAAACAAAAATAATGTGAATTTAGTACGACTTAGGGCGTGGTGGTTGGCAGAGGGGTCGCATAATCCGATAGATCCCATGGTTCCCAAACCTTATTAAATTGGAAGATGCACAGAGGCCATTAAAAACTCCATCCTTCGAATTTCAGCCACCAGACATAGGAATCTAGACCACGGGGGAGGAGCGTTGGACAGCCAACACAATGGAAAAAGCCTTTTGGCGGCTAATAAAATATAGGAGATTAGCCAGTTTGTTTTTTTGGTTATACTTGGAAGAGGAAGGCCCAACAAGCAATTTAAGGGATCCAGCAGGAGGGACACATCCACCACCTTCTGCATGAGTAGGCTCACATCACTCCAAAAGGGTTGTATCACGGAACATTGGCAAAAGATGTGAAATAGAGAACCCGTGTCGGTTCCGCAAAGCCAACAGCGCCGTGAGACCGAGGGGTCAAATTTATGGATTACATCAGGAGAGATCTATACCAGAACATAAGAATCTTAATGGATGTCTCCCTGAAATTCAATGTCTTTGTATCCCCCTTATGTTTCCTATTTGTGTGATTTATATTGAAATTAATTGACCTGTGATCGCTGTTTCCTAAATTGCCCCTTATTTCCACATTTGTGATCAGGTCTGTATTGTTGGTAATCAGTAGGTCTAGTAACACTCTGTTTCTAGTTGGTGCATCTACCATCTGACCCATTAAATTGTCCTGCAACACATTTAGGAACTGGCGAGCCTTAGATGAATGTGCAGTTCCTTTCCGGTTCCTTTAACACGGACATAGTCCACTGTTGTCACTATCAGGAAATCCACCCAGAGAAATGCCATGCAGCCATGCAGCAGAGTGACTGCAAAGAGGCTGCAGGAGATCAGAAGCACTGAAATGCAACAAAAAATGAAAAAATTAAATCTTCTATGTTTTGAAAAGGCAATTGTTTATAAATTGCTTTAGTACACTAGATGTAGTTGGGTTAGGGTTTATATTATTAGGGTTTTCTTTGTAACTATACATCAAAGTTGCTAATACATTTAATCATAAGACTGACAACTTCCTCTATGAGTCAGGTGTTATACATGTTGCTATATATAAAGTACAGGGCCTTTATTGCTGGGACTAAAATAGGAAAACCCGACACGGTATACAATGGCACTCATAGGTTAATGATAGAAAAGGAGTAGATAGAAAGTGATTCATAGAAAATTATTCCTGTATCTCTCATCTTACCCCCTGCTACATACCTACACCAGACAGGACATATAGGTGCATTATTTTTCATATCACCTACCACAAAAAGGGCTGCCATTCCCAAAACACTGGTGATCTCTGCTAATTAATGCCAGACTTTTCCGCACCCAGGAGAATCAGCCATTGTATGCTTTTTTCCTGCGATATTTGTTCTAAAGTAGAACTTAAGGCCATACACTGTGCTAATTTATTTCCTGCAACCACAATTCCCCCATCAGCACAATTTCCCCATCAGCACAGACAGCAATTATTTGCTCTTGGCAGGTAAGCGGGGATGGGCAGGGGAAGACAGCGATTATCTCTAGCGGCTATAGCAACAGCTAGCGATAATCATAGGAGTATCCAGCATGCTGGTAGAACCCAAGCTGATCGATTTCTGCCCATTAACAGTTCGAATCATGTATGACTGGCCTAAGGGAGGGTTATATCCCCTGTCAGATTTTTTTATTTTGCCATTTGTGTCCCATTGGGGAGAATTCCCTTCACTTCTGGTCCCATAGCCAAAACAGGAAGTGAGAAAAAATCCATCCAAAGTCAGGGAATCTCTGGTTGTGAGCAAGTTCACCAAGTGGAAGATTTCCCCTCTATTCTTGTTCTGGTGGCAACCCAAAATGTGGGATTTTCTTTTACTTTCACTCTCAGTGATAATGGTCACAAGGACCAATAGATGGGGACACAGACAGCAGTAAAAACCTAACATGGGTTCTATTGCCTCTCTACT